>JAKELL010000055.1:0-308854 GCA_021524915.1 Lactarius akahatsu | reverse complement strand
CTTGCGTGTCTAACCACCCTCCGTCCACGACCAGAGTAAGACGGGCTTCATGTTCCCCTTGTGGACGACTTGAATTGAGTTCGACCTGGACATAACTATAGTAAAAGGTCACTTTTGCGCGGTTTAACTGGTCAAGCTTGAGGTTCTCTGTGCGATCGAGGAAGCGAGAAAGTTGGGTAGCTTGGATCTCCTGCGCCAAATATTCTATTCTGAAGTCGTCGACTCGAGGTGTATCAATTTGGGCCAAGAAGTCCTCCGAGTACTCGCTATCACCTTGGTAGTAAAGCGTGGTGAGAGCAGGAAGGGTGATTCGCATTGGGGGATCTGCACGAGTCGTTTGATCATGGACAAATGACTTGTCGAATGTAATGGAAAGGGATATGAGCCTGGTCAACACGGCCAGACCTCCGACCATAGCCTCCGGTGAAATGTAACCATTCTGGCATATATTCTCGACTTCGAGAGTAACGAGATTACGAGCTGACAAAAGGAACGTTGGCAGGTGTGGGAATGGAACGTTTCTCAAGCGGATATGTTGTAGATGTGGGGCAGATCCACCCAGGAATCTGCTGGGAATGACCGATGGTACGTCTCTAGACCCGTGGGATGGCCTTAGCATCTCATCAAGATCCCATGCAAGGTGCAGATGTGTCAGCACAGGAAATGACCTCCGCATCACATCGGCCACTTTTTTCGACAGTGGGCCTGGTACATGAATATCGATATGGTGCACACGACTGGTGCGCCTAAGCGCAAAAATGATACTATCTTCATCGCGATGAGTAAGGCGGGAGAGAGAGGAGGGGTAGTCAATGGCGAGAGGTAAGGTGACCGGCCAGGAACCCAGATTGCGTCTAACATGTGTTCCATATGAGCAGCTGAGGTGGAGATCAAGACGGCGTGGTGACGCAAATATGATTCTTCGCCATCTCTGACAGACGTGTCCTAGTACTTGCCATATCCTCATGTGTTGAATAACTTCAAGTTCGGGCATAGTGGAGTCGCGTAGACAGAAGTCAAATATGTCCAGGAAGACATTGTCTGGGAGCACGTCAATTGTTGCCCCATATCTGTAATTCTTGGCTGTATACGCAACTCAGCACTCGCCCCGCGCCCTAATCTAGAACACAAACGTACAAAGAACCTTTCCCATATTCAAAAATCTTCCAGGGCTACCCGTCGATGTCCAAGCCACTCCAGAGGATAAACCAGGGGAGACGACATTATTGTTCCACGGGAGTGTCATCATCTTCGCCTGCGCAAACCCGAGGGCCCACGCAGATACGGAAGCAGATGCGGGGTTGTGGTTGAGTAGGCGAGCGCATATATCCGCAGCGTCGTGCTCTACCCCCTCTCGCAATAACTTGACCCTTGGGTCTTCCTGGTTACAGCCCTGGGAAAGAACGCCATCAATCAGTGAGAAGACCGAGTAGCCATTGGTGGGAGAGGCATTGGAGGACATCA
Organism: Lactarius akahatsu; assembly: GCA_021524915.1. NCBI lineage: Eukaryota > Fungi > Basidiomycota > Agaricomycetes > Russulales > Russulaceae > Lactarius > Lactarius akahatsu. The sequence goes on along the minus strand of JAKELL010000055.1, from coordinate 307,390 downwards.
TTGAGCTCTGGGCGCATTTTGTCAGCCGTTGAATAAAGTAAAGGAGTGATGTAGTCTGTTTTTTGGAATGGGGCTCAGGTAGAATCAACGTTCGTCGTTCGTAGCTTACCACGGTGACTAACGATTCCCACAATACGTAATTGAATAATTTTCTAAAAACTACTGTAACAACAGACATGCAGTTTATATAATCGAAGGGAAGCCAGCTGATGAACACTCTCCAGTTGACTGCCAATGAGATGCGTATCAGCCATCTGTTCCTGGTCTGTCCTTCTCGCTTCTCGGGCAAACTACTAACTATCTGACTTTCAACACCTCTGGCTCGAATACTAGATCGTACCTTGATTTACTATTGAACCATACGGTCACCGTCGCTGGGTCGTTCGTACTCATCAATGTTATCTTCATGGAGGTGAAATTGATGGTCTCTGCATTCTCGAGACAGTTCCTCTGGTAATGGTTGAGGCGATGACGGACACTGTCGGCGCCGACCATGTGTCACCACCCTTGCTTTTTGCTCGTAGATACCGCACGCGAGGGAATGCGTTCTACTTCCACGCCGTTGCCTGTGCCAGACTACTATAGAGCACCCATGTACTAGTAGTAGGTGCCATTCTCTAATTTACTTTCGGAATCGAGCCGTTCATCGCTGGTGATGGAAAGGGCGCGACCACAGCCCCGGGGATTTGCGAAAAGATGGTCCTCGCGAGTTGGCCCTCCAAACAAAGCAAGTCAGTGGCTGGTACACCTAGGTAGAAATCTTCACGGTTATGCCTTTAAATTCAACGAGCAATGCCACCATCTGCCACAGCGAATTCCCCAGATACGCCCAGAGTCTCCACAACGGTAAATGGGCGGAAAAGTTCTAGTCATGTGCCAAATGCCCTCGTCTATCCCTTCACACGACGAGATGTGAATATCAATAGCAAACTCCTTTGTATAAACCTCATGAGGAAGACAGAAGGAGGTCATTTCGCTACCGGGATTTCTACATGCCCGAACCGAGACAGCTTGAGATCTGAGCGATTGATGAACTCAGAAAGTTGGGGACCCATTATGTCGATCGGGTCGAGTTGAGGGGCGTCGATTCGCGCCACGAAGTCCTCCAAATATACGCGTTCACCCTCAAAGGAGGTGAGAGCGGGAAGAACGGCCCGTGTCTCGGAGGAAGATGTTGTGATTTTGAGGTCTCCCGACCCCTTTCCTACTCACACGCTTTTCTAGTGCCTTTCTCACAGGCCTTTGCAGCCCACGCTTCACGTTTACTAACAGCCTCGCTCCGTCGTTGTGTTGTATTTCTTCTCTCCACCGCTTCGAGTAAAACGACATTCACAAGTCTGGATGCTACAATGCTACAAGCACGTCGGCTAACGTCCAGCCCGTCACCTTGCTGTCATGGGAGCGCGGATGAGATTTCCTGAACGAATCAGATACTGAGGGAAGAAACACCGCTACTTACCGTACACCATGTCCGGGAGTCCGCACATCTGCTGTCGATATGGTACTTGTGGCTGCAATGAATTCGCAGTCGTACAGCGCATCCGTGCTGTCTAGCCTCGTGCATGGGTGTCACTTCGTTATGTATGGTGCCATGCCAGGTCATAAGGGGGTGTCGATTCTTTGTGCCCCGGTTCCACGCTGCTCGACACGTCATAGCATAGCTTAGTGACATTTGGGTGACCACTGACCTTGAACTAGATGGAGAACAAAATGCGCTTGATCGCTGAGGTTGTTGCAATATCCGCATCTACTGCCAGTGTACATGGGGCCACAGGCAGTCGCATATTGCATATGGGCTGATATAGCTGGGGTACAACCCCTCCCCGCCGCACCTGACCGTCCCTAGAGCATTTCAGGGTGTAATCGAGGGCCAGTGGGGCAACCGCGTGACATATACAATATGAGAGGAGTATATCTAACTCGATGGTGGTGACGGCGGGAAGGAATGGTCGCGACTCGCGACAGATTCAAACAAGGTACCATAACTCACATCACGTGCGCTGCACGTCCCCTTGGCTATCCGATTCTGACCGCTTGTAAGTTACTCGTCAAGCAACAGCTCTGGAGGTGGAACTGCATGTCAACGGAATCTGAGTGTCCGTGACCGCCTCACAAAAAAGCCCGGCCCCTAGGGCGAGATGCTCTTGGTTCCTCCGAGTCGACGCGATCGCACCGCGACCTGTTGAACATTTGGGCAGGCATTTGGGTGTAGAATTATGCCGTATTGCTACCATTGTTAGGAACTTCCCACACTACTCGAGGGTCTTCGAGCCCACCAGGACATATGGAGCCGTGGCGGGTATTTATTTCATGTCTTCACTTCCTATGTGAATCGTAAGGATGAAGGCTAGGTAGGACCCTTTCGATCAAACTAATAAATGAGCATACGCTACGGACTTTCTCCTAACACCTCTGAAAACTCATCTTCCGTGTCGACGACGGTTACCGGGAAACCGGTGAGCTGCCGCATAGCGAGGAACCGCTCTATGGATCCCACTGGCTCGTCGCCGTCCTCGTTATCCATATCGTCTAACCATATCAAGTGGACCGTCGGAAACACATCAGTGACCATGTCCTCCGAGTTAGCGAGGTCTTCGAGGGCAGAAAAAATATACGCTATTACCCCTCCAGACAAATGCAACGTTTTCGCAGTAGGAAAAGGGTGGAAGAACGGTATCCAGTCGACGATTTCGGCTTCACTCGGTTCTGCTTCGTCTCCGTGGGCGTCCAGATGATCCACGTAAGAGAACGTATGGGCAAGTTGACCAAGAACCTCGACAACGCGCAGAACATGCGTGCCTAACCCCCCTCCGTCCAAGACCAGAGTAAGACCGTCTTCATGTTCCCCTTGTGGACGACTTGAATTGAGTTCGACCTGGACATGACAATAGTAAAAGGTTACTTTGCGCGGTTGAACTGGTCAAGCTTGAGGTTCTCCGTGCGATCGAGGAAGCGAGAAAGTTGGGTAGCTTCGATCTCCTGCATGAAGTATACTATTCTGAGGTCATCGACTCGAGGCATATCAATTTGGGCCAAGAAGTCCTCCAAGTACTCGCTATCACCTCGGTAGTGAAACGCGGTGAGAGCAGGAAGGGTGATTCGCATTGGGGTTTGATCGGAGGGAGAGGGAGAGAACTTCTCCTCCTCGAATGCAATGGAAAGGGTCATGAGCCTGGTCAACACGGCCAGACCTCCGACCATAGCCTCCGGTGAAATGCAACCATTCAGGCATATATTCTCGACTTTGAGAGTGATGAGATTACGAGCTGACAAGAGAAACGTTGGCAGGTCTGGGAATGGAACATTTCTCAAACGGAAATGTTGTAGATGTGGGGCAGATCCACCAAGGAATCTGCTGGGAATGACCGATGGTACGTCTCTAGACTCGAGGGATGGCTCTAGCGAACCATCAAGATCCCATGCAAGGTGCAGATGTGTCAGCACAGGAAATGACCTCCGCATTACATCGGCCACTTTTTTCGATAGTGGGCCCGGTACATGAATATCGATACGGTGCACACGACTGGTGCGCCTAAGTGCAAAAATTATACTATCTTCATCGCGATGAGTAAGGCGGGAGAGAGAGTCGGTGTAGTCAATGGCGAGAGGCAAGGTTACTGGCCAGGAACCCAAAATGCGTCTAACAGGTGTTCCGTATGAGCAACTGAGGTAGAGATCAAGACGGCGTGGTGATGCTAATACGATTCTTCGCCATCTCTGGCAGACGTGTACTAGTATTCGCCATTTCCTCGTGGGTTGAATAACTTCAAGTTCGGGCGCAGTGAAATCGCGTAGACAGAAGTTGAATATGTCCAGGAAGACGTTGTCTGGGAGCACGTCAATTGTCACCCCATATCTGCAATTCTTGGCTGTATACGCAACTCAGCACTCGCCGCGCGCCCTAATCTAGAACGTAAACACGTACAAAGAACCTTTCCCATATTCATGAAATTTCCAGGGCCACCCGTCGATGTCCCAGCCACTCCAGAGGATAAACCGGAGACGACGTTATTGTTCCACGGGAGTGTCATCATCGTCGCCTACGCAAAACCAAGGGCCCACGCGGATACAGAGACAGATGTGGGGTTGTGGTGGAGAAGGCGAGCGCATATATTCGCAGCGTCGCGCTCTACCCCTTCTCGTAATAACTTGATCCTGGGATCTTCTTAGTTACAGCCCTGGGAAAGAACGCCATCAATTAGTGAGAAGACCGAGTAGCCATTGGTGGAGAGGCATTGGAGGATATCATTGAGCTTTGGGAGCATTTTGTCGACCGTTGAGCGTAAAGGAGTAACGTAGTCACTTTTTCGGAATGGGGACTCAGGTACTTATAAGGAAGTTCAAGGAACGTTCGCGCATGGTTATGACCACGTGACCGTGTAGTTGACCGAGTTCATATCTACTACTACAGGCACTGACCGTTAGACCATGCGAGAGATATCCTTGTCCATCATAGGCCTGTCTTAGTGGTACTGTACCAGAAATGCGATTTACGTCCCCTGAGAATGTCGTCCTGGTTCAGCTACGCCAGTCACAGCATGCACTCTCTGGCGTTCTTCAGGATGACATAAACACGCATACAGAAATAAGAACATGCTCCTAGTCGCCGATCATCGTGCGGAGAGATTTTGAGATCTCCCGACCACATTCCTACTCACGCGCTTTTCTCACAGGTCTTTGCGGCCCGCACTTCACGTTTACTAACAACTTCGCTCTATCATTGTGTTGCTGTTTGTCTCGCCGCTGCTCCGTGTAGAACGACATTCACATAAATACAGACGCTAGTAGCAAACACGCCGGTTAACATCCAGCCCGTCACCTTGTTATCATGGGAGTGCTGAGGAGATGTCCTGAATGAATCGAATGAGGGGGAAGAAATATCGGTACGTACCACGCAGTGGCACGCACCATCTCTGGAAGTACGCACAGCTGTAGTTCCCGTCGTCGATATAAAACTTGTGGCCGCAATGAACTCGCAGTCGTACAGCGCCTCCGTGCTGTCTAGCCTCATGCATGGGTGTCAATTCGTTATGTATGGTGCCATGCCGGTCATACGGGTGTCGATTCTATGTGCCTCAGTTCCACGCTGCTCGACATTACATAGCTTAGTGATATCGGGGTGACCACTGACCTTGAACTAGATGGTGAACACAAGGCGCTTGATCGCTCAGGTTGTTGCAATATCCGCATTAGACTGTACATGGAGCCGCAGGCAGTCGCATGGTGCATATGGGCTGATATAGCTGGGGTACAACTCCTCCCCGCCGCACCTGACAGTCCCTAGAGCCTTTCAGGGTGTAATCGAGGGCCAGTGGGGCAGCCGCGTGACATATACAATATATCTAACTCGATGGTGGTGATGGCGGGAAGGAATGGTCGCGACAGACCCAAACAACAACTCACATCACGTGAGCCCTGCACAACTCGGAGAAACCGAGAGCATCTCGCCCCAAGGGCCAGGCTTTCTGGTGAGGCAGTCACAATCACTTGGATTGTCCGTCGATATGCAGTTTCACCTTCAGAGCTATTGCTCAGCGAGTAACTTACAAGCGGTCAGAATCAGATAGCTAAGCGGATAGTGGAGCGAGATACGCGACACGATCGCAAGCGCGATCGAGCATTTGAGTATGCGGTTCTGCATTGTCAGCACCTTCGAGGATCTCCGAGTCAATACATATGGAGCCGTAACGAGGTATTTATTTCATGTCTTCATTTCCTATGTGAGGGTAGGACCCTTTGGATCGAAATAATGGATGGGCGCATGCTACAGGACCTTCTCCTAACGCCTCCGATAGAATTCGTCTTCTGTGTAGACGACGGTTACAGGGAAACCGGTGCGCTGCCGCATGGTGAGGAACCGCTCTATGGATCCCACTGGCTCGTCGCCATCATCGCTATCCATATCGTCTAACCATATTAAGTGGAGCGCTGGAAACACATCAGTGACAGGGACCATCTCCTCCGAGTTGGCGAGGTCTTCGAGCGCAGAAAACGATATATGCTGTTACCCCCTCTAGACAAATGCAACGTTTCCACAACAGGGAAAAGGTGAAAGAATGGCAGCCACTCGGCGATGGGAATATCATTCGATTCTAGTCCGTCTCCGTGGGCGTCCAGATAATCCAGGTGGGAGAACGTATGGGCAAGTTGACCAAGAACCTGGACAACGTACCGAAGTTGCGCATCTAACCATGTTCGGTCCCAGACAAGAGTAAGACGGGCTTCATGTTCCCTTTGTGGACGGCTTGAATTGATTTCGACCTGGGCATAGAAAAAGTAAAAGTTCACTTTTGCGCGGTTGAACTGGTCAAGCTTGAGGTTCTCTGTGCGATCGATGAAGCGAGAAAGTTGGGTAGCTTGGATCTCCTCGTGCGCCAAGTATTCTATTCTGAAGTCGTGGACTCGAGGTGTATCAATTTGGGCCAAGAAGTCCTCCAAGTACTCGCTATCACCTCGGTAGTGAAACGCGGTGAGAGCAGGAAGGGTGATTCGCATTGGGGGATCCGGATGATCAGAGGGAGAGGGAGGCTCCTCCTCCAAGTCCTCGTCGAATGTAATGGAAAGGGATATGAGCCTGGTCAACACGGCCAGACCTCCGACCATAGCCTCCGGTGAAATGTAACCGTTCGTGCATATATTCTCGACTTTGAGAGTAATGAGATTACGAGCTGACAAAAGGAACGTTGGCAGGTCTGGGAATGAAACGTTTCTCAAACGGAAATGTTGTAGATGTGGGGCAGATCCACCCAGGAATCTGCTGGGAATGACCGATGATACACCTCTAGACTCGTCATCGAGATCCCATGCAAGGTAAAGATGTGTCAGCACAGGAAATGACCTCCGCATCACATCGGCCACTTTTCTGGATAGTAGACCCGGTGCATGAATATCAATACGGTGCACACGACTGGTGCGCTTAAGTGCAAAAATGATACTATCTTCATCGCGAGGAGTAAGGCTAGAGAGTGTGTCGGTGTAGTCAATGGTGAGAGGCAATGTGGCTGGCCAGGAACCTAGATTGCGTCTAACACGTGTTCCGTATGAGCAGCTGAGGTGGAGATCAAGACGGCGTGGTGACGCAAATATGATTCTTCGCCATCTCTGACAGACGTGTACTAGTACTTGCCATTTCTTCGTGGGTTGAATAACTTCAAGTTCGGGCGCAGTGGAGTCGCGTAGACAGAAGTCGAATATGTCCAGGAAGACGTTGTCTGGGAGCACGTCAATTGTCACCCCATATCTGTAATTCTTGGCTGTCCGCGCAACTCAGCACTCGTCGCGTTTGCCAATATAGAACGCGAACACGTACATAGAACCCTTCCCATATTCAAGAACCTTTCAGGGCCACCCGTCGATGTCCAAGCCACTCCAGAGGACAAACCGGGGGAGACGACGTTATTGTTCCACAGGGGGAGTGTCATCGTCGTCGCCTGCGCAAAACCGAGAGCCCACGCAGATACGGAAGCAGATGCGGAGTTGTGGTTGAGAAGGCGAGCGCATATGCTCGCAGCGTCGCGCTCTACCCCTTCTCGTAATAACTTGATCCTTGGGTCTTCCTGGTTACAGCCCTGGGAAAGAACGTCATCGATCAGTGAGAAGACCGAGTAGCCATTGAGGGAGAGGCATTGGAGGACATCATTGAGCTTTGGGAGCATTTTGTCGACCGTTGAGTAGCGTAAAGGTAATGCAGTCACTTTTCGAAATGGGGCTCAGATTTCGCTCAGGTAGAAAGAACGTTCTTCGCGCATGGTTGTGACCACGTGACCGAGAAGTTGACCGAGTTCATATCTTGGTTCATATCCACTACCACTGGCACAGGCAATTGTAATAACTTCTGACAGGCATCGACCGTAGACTATGCGAGAGATATCGTTGTACCATCATAGACCTCAGTCTTAGTGGTACTGTACCGGAAAGGCGATTTATGTCCCTTGATAGCATCATCCAAGGTATCGTCCTGACTGATTCAGCTACACTAGCATGCACTGTCTGGCATTCTTCAGGAATGACATAACCACATATATCCAAGCGCATACAAAAACAAGAACATGCTCGGTCCTAGTCGCCGATCATCGTGCGGAGTGATTTTGAGGTCTCCCACATTCCTACTCACGCGTTTTTCTCACAGGCTTTTGCAATCCCCGCGCGTTTCTCGTTTACCAACAGCCTTGCTCCGTCGTTGGTTACTTTTCTTCTCTCTACCGCTTCGTGTAGGACGTCATTCACACAAGTCCGGATGCTACAAGCACGTTGGCTAACGTCCAGCCTGTCAACACCTTGTTATCATGGGAGAGCTGAGGATATTTCCTCAAGCTGAAAGAATAAGGGGGAAGAAATACCGGTACGTACCACGCACCATGTCCGGAAGTACGCACAGCTGTGGTTCCCGTTATCGATATGCTTCGTTATGTATGGTGCCATGCAGGTTATAAGGGGGTGTCGATTCTTTGTGCCTCAGTTCCACGCTACTCGACACGTCATTGCATAGCTCAGTGACATTGGGGTGACCACTGATCTTGAACTAGATGGAGAACACAATACGCTTAATCGCTCAGCTTGTTGCGATGCATATAGCCGGGGTCCAATTCCTCCCCGTCGCACCTGACAGTCCCTAGAGCCTTTCAGGGTGCAATCGAGGGCCAGCGGGGCAGCCTGTCATCATGATATGTACGTATATCTAACTCGATGGTGGTGACGGGCGGAAGGTGTGGTCGTGACACTGACCCAAACAAGGTACCACAACTCGCATCACGTGAGCGCTGCACACTTTTCTTCGCTCGGGTCTGTTAGTATCCGGTTCTGACTGCTCGCACTCATCGAGAGACAACTCGGGAGGTGTAGATGGACAATACGAATGACCGCATCACTAGCAAGCCCGTGACCTAAAGGCGAGATGCCCTTGGTTCCTCCGATTCGGCGCCATCGCGCGATTCGCGCCGCGACTCCCGTACACAAGCCATTCAGTGTCGTCTATACTCACCAGATAGTAATTGTAACGAATGTTGTGGAAGTGATACACATTTGAAGCGGAAAACCGGCTGAGTACATGCAAAACCAGCTGGCCTATCGGTGATTGTCTACATCGTCCGCATGGTCCTTCATCTACTGAAAGCGCCAGTTGCGTTGGACGGACGTTGAAATGAATATTTTTTGTTGCAATTGTGAGGTGGACGTCGCGCCGGTCGAGGGACTCGGAGGGGATTAATGCGAAAAATATTTCGTTGGCACCTCGAACCGACTTGTGCATGTAGTTTTGGAGTGTGGCTCACCTATCGCTGTTATTCAACAGGTCCACGAATCTTCGGCCGATTTCCCTGTCCTGCGCCGCCTCCGAGGGGTATCATAAAGATGTTCTGCAGTTTTTCAAAGTCGGGCGTCCCAAGACCTGTGACCTATGGAACACAAATCGGCCAACGTCGAAAACGAAGAGATACGAGTCTGGCGAGACGAACGGGATCCCATCCAGGGGCGGCAGAGAATCCATCTGTGCCGCGGCCAGGGTTAGAGCCAGATGTGATGTCGTTGAGGCCCGCAAACCCGTCGTCGTATAGCCGGATATTAAGGAAACCGAGCGGAGGCCTGCCGTTCGCAATAAGATAGTCATTCAGCAGTGAGATTATGCCTGCCACTGTCTAAACATTGGTTGTCAGCCGGGGATGGACAACGCAGAGCGGATGGAACAGGGGAAGACACACGGGAGTCGAGCAGCTCGTGCCCTCCACAATATGGCCACTTTTTTTGATGATGGTTATGAATCTGAAAGCTTGTGCGGCGATGTCAGGGATGCCACGACCCTCAGGGCTGCACAATCACAAAGTAAGAGACGGTTGGGTCAGCTGACAGCGGCGAGCGCACTTGTAGAGGCCGGCATACTGGGTGCCTTGGCGCTTGAGGAATGCGGATACGGCGACGTCCTGGTAGACCGGGCGTGAAAAGTGGTCCGAGAAGCCGCCTCCAGAGAAGGGAGCCGCAACCTCGGGGTCGTGGTATTTAGTGCCGCCGACGGTAGTGAGATAGGGACCTGCGAAGCCACGGCAGTCGGGTGAGCGACTTGTAATTGCGCTGTTGTGGTACTTTTAAGGAGTGCCACACGCACAGGACGCAGGAAATTCGGGGGTGAACCGGACGTTTCCCGAGGCGTCCTTGCAGATCTTGCCGACGCCGTAGTCGCCTGCAGCAAAGAGGACGCTGACGCCACGGGCGCCGAGCTGTGCAAACAGGTTGCACAGGACCCTCGCATATTCCTGCGGAACATTCAACTCGTAAGTGCCGTAAGATACGCTGATGGTCTGCGGGATGACCGCCTTTCTGAGCAAGTATTCGAGCGACTCGAGGTACAGGTCTCCAGAAAGTGGCTCGCCAATGACCGGGTCCACCTCCCCAGTGCCACCGTTGTTGTAGAAGATGATCGGGGTAGGAAACGCCATAGCCGAGGCGTACTGGACGTCGATGGACGCCTCCATGCCGGGGGTGTTCGGGTTGTACTTACCACCATTCACCAGCTCGACGCTGTAGGTTGCCAGATTGGGGGGTTGCACATCGGAGCGATAGTTAAACATGAACAAAGTCAGATCCGTCTGACTCGGGTATTCTTTCTGGAAGCCAAATACCCCGAGCGTATTCCGGTCAGACGCGGTGGGATCATATGCGAACGTCTTGTACAACCCGCGCAGTTGCGACGGCGTGACCTCACCGGCGCGGTTCAACAGCACCGTTACGGGCTTACCAGACGCCTCCTCCGTCTCTGCCAACGCTACCGCTGCGTCGATGGAGCGCCTGCGTGATATCTGCCGCAGCGTCCGTGTGGAGGCGAAGTATGTCGTCGGCGCGACCGCTTGAATGTGTGCATGCAACACCTCAGGGAGTGCGTAGCTGACCGTGCGGATTATCGTGTCATTTACTTTGGCATTTCGGTATAGCTGGTATGACGCGCCGAGCATGTGGTTGGCCTGGGACACGAGCACATTGCTGGCCGTCAGCCACGCGCCGCCGTGTGTAGTTGAGATGGAGGAGGGCCGCACGCCGTGGTGTGTGAGCCAGGAAGTGACAAGCTCGAGGGTGTCTGGGTGCGGCCTGACCAGTCCGGCGACCAGTTCTTTAGAGAGGTGTGCGCCATATCTGAAACGGAGGAACAGCACACATGAATGAAGGCGCGAAAGGAGCAACGGTGAGATGGACGTGCCTCGGATGCTTTGGGTCGCTGACCTCGTATAGTGCATCGACCAAGGCGTTTTCCTGGTGGGGGTTGAGCGCAATGTAGAGATTGATAGTGGTGCCAGCGGACGGGCAGCCCAGAGTCTCCCAATTAGCTGGAACGGCACTCCAGGTGTGTTTCACGCGCATGTTGCCCCAAGGAGCGAGAGGCGTCGCGAAGTCGGCGAGGGGTGTGGCAGTGAGGAATGAGATGGCATAGAGCCAGCGGTATCGCATGTGCATAAGAGAAGAATGTGCTGTTCAGGAGGCTAGAGGCCAGACAGAGCCCTAAGGACTAGAATACTAAGTGCTGAGATGCAAGACATTTATAGAGCGTCGGCATCGAGATTGCAGCGGAACGGCAGGTTCCACTATGGTTGTGCCAAGACGGACCATTCGGGCGCTTGCCGACACTAACAACTCCACTGGTCCACTTTGGTAAGGACAGTTCAGACCCTTATTTTGAGGTTTTTCAGAAAAGTAAGGTTGACGCCCCATTGTGGATAACAGTAACTAGCAGTAGGCCACGACAGCGCTTTCAAAGAAAAGATAGAAGAGTATCCAACCTCATATTTTTATTTGGGGACCAATACTTAGGTCGCCGGCGCCCGCGCTGTCGTGGTGCTCGCGCGGCTGAAGCAGGAGGTGGAGTGGAAGCGGGCACAACGCAAGTGGAACAAGATCTGGCGCGCAAATATTAATAGTTTTCTGAGGAGAGAGGATAAGCTGTTTTCGAAACTGAGAACCGCCGCGGACTCGGCTCACTCAGCCTAGTAGTCTCGCTACCAGCGAGGGAGCCTTAGGTTCTGAAAATGGCTTTACAAAACATACTAGGTATCAACTTCGTCGACTGTACCTGCTTATCCCGTCTATTGGTTTTTGTCTGCACGGATTAGCGTAGTATATGTGACGAGATGGTTCAAGTTGGTGTTTGTGTGTGTGTGTGATTTTTCTTCCTTTTTTTGACCATATTTATTCCGGGACCGCGACGGTAACGGTAAGTTACATAATACAAGACCACGACAGACGTACGCAAGATTGGACGTACGAAGGCAGCAACAGCAGAGGATCTCAACTGAGAACGTACCCAGTAGAGGTTCTCATGGGAGAGTCCATTCTAAACGTACTCAGTAGAAAATACTGGGAAAGATAACTTCTCAGGATGTTTCTGTGTGTTGCATGTGTGTTTCACTTCAGCGGCAGAAGCTCATTCGAGGTGCTGGCGATATTCGGATTGCCTGTTGGGAATACGCGGGGCTCCAAGGATTTTGGGGGAAAGTGCCCGGCGGCGTCCGACGCCACGGTCAACTAATTTCAAGTTGCGACCATAGCCTTGACCATAATGCCTAACACTATAGCCCGCCTGCAACGGCGGGCTCCGATATAGTCTATCTACCCACCTTGGTAGTTTTGCATCTATTGGGCGTTCCAAATTCTAGCACTAGACACAAAGTCAGCACCAGGAGACCCGCAACCGCGAACACAACCCACCCGTCGCTAGCCTTCAGCTCGTAATAGCGTGATGTAGGGACGACCTGCTGGGTGCCATTAGTCGATTGGATTCGCTAACAAAAGGCCAGTGGAAAAATATGGAATGTCAGGGCACACAACGACGAACGAGGATGCCTCACTTGATCGCAGCCTTGAATCGGATTGATCCTCCGAAAGTACAAGTTACACACACTGGATCACAGCATGCTCAGGCTGGTTGGAGCACGACGCATGTTCGAGGGGTATGCCTGCAACCGTGTGATCACGACCGATGAGGTACATACTCTGGCGATGCATACGCAACAACTCTGCACAGACGAGCCACGACCCGCCACATCATGCATCATGCGGCGTGACGGTACCACCACTATGTGCGGAAGTACGCACAGCTATAGTTTCCGTTGTTGATATGGTACTCGTGGCCGCAATAAACTTATAGTCGTACAGCACCTCCAGTGCTGTCTAGCCTCATGCATGGGTGCCACTTCATTATGTATGGCGCCATGTCGGTCATAAGGGGGTGTCGATTCTTCGTGTGCCTCAGATCCATCGCTACTCGACACGTCATTGCATAGCTTAGTGAGATTGGGGTGACAACTGACCTTGAACTAGATGGAGAACCCATGACGCTTGATAGTTCACGTTGCATATCCGCATCTACTGTACACGGAGCCGCAGGCCCAGTCGCATGATGCATATAGCTGGTCCAACTCCTCCCCGCCGCACCTGACAGTCCCTAGAGCCTTTCAGGGCGCAATCGAGGTGCAGCCTGTCATTAGCCGCGCGACATATACACAATATAAGGAATATATCTAACTCGATGGTGGTGACGGCGGAAGGTGCAGTCGCGACACAGACCCAAACAAGGTACCACAACTCGCATCACGTGAGCGGTGCACGTTGCACACTTTTCTAGCTCGGGTCTGCTAGTGTCCGTCGTTCTGACTGCTTGAGCATCGATGATAGGAAAACTGCAGCTCGCACTCGTCGAGAAACAACTTGTGAGGTGAAATGGTGAAATTGCGTTTAGATGGACAATCTGAACGACCGCATCTCTAGCAAGCCTGTGGCCAGAGGGCGAGACGCACTTGAGTCAAGTTCCTCCGATTCGGCGCAATCGTGCGATTCGCGTAGCACAGTGGCACCTGCTGAGCGCTGAGCACTTGGGTGTAGGATACATTATGCGGCCCTGTCATTGTGAGCAACCAGCCCATACTACTCGTGCAGGTTTCCGAATTCACCATTTATTTCGTGTATCATCCATCACCCCCTACGTGAATCGTACAGCATGAAACCCGATGAAGGCTAGGACCATTTCGATCAAAATAACTAAAGGGGAAACGCTACGAGACTTCTCCTAATACCTCCGATTAAAGTCGCCTTCCGTGTTGATGACAGTTGCAGGGCGATCAGAGAGCTGGCGCGAAGAGAGGAACCGTTCTATGGGTCCTACTGGTTCGTCGCAGTTAGAGTCCTCGTAAAAATCAGTGGTCTCGCCCAACCATATCAAGTGGAGCGCTGGAAACACATTAGTGGTCATCTCCTCCGAGTTCGGCGCCATCCTCAAGAGCAGAAGTAATATACGCTGCCACCCCCCCAGACAAATGCAAAGTTTCCGCAGCAAGAAATAGGTGGAAGAAAGGCAGCCAGTCAGCGATGTTCATTTGCCTTGAAACATGGCCCCCGTGGGCGTACAGATGATCCACGTTGGAGAACGAAGGGACGAGTTGACATAGTACATTGGCAACGCCCGGAACTTGCATATTCAAGTATGGTTGGTTCCAAGATTTCAAGAAAGAGACGCGCTTGACGGCATTTCCCTTGTGAACAATTAAGTTCGACGTCAACGATATCACGGTAAAACGTGACTTCCTGCGCGGCTGAACTAGTCAAGTTTGAGGTTTTCTGTGCGATCGATGAACCTGAGAAAGTTCGGGAGCTTGAATTTGATGCGCGAAGTATTCTATTCTGAGGTCGTCGACTCGAGGTGTATCAATTTGGACCAAGAAGTCCTCCAAGTACTCGCTATAACCCCTGTATTGAAATGCCGGTGAGGGCAGGAAGGATCGTTCGCACGGGGGGATCCGGACCACTTCTTCTCTGATCAGGAGGGAGGTGATGTCAGTCTCGAGGGAAATGGAAAGGGTTCTAAGCCTGGTCAACACGGCCAGACTTCCGACCATAGCCTCTGGTGAAATGTAACCATTCTGATACATGTCCTTGACTTTGAGAGTGACGAGATTATGAGCTGACAGGAAGAAACGTTGGCAATTGTGGGAAAAAACGCCTTTTAAGCGGATATATTGTAGACATGGGGCGAATCCACCCAAGAATCTCCTGGGAATGACTGGTGGTACATCTCTAGGGGAAGGGGCTGGCAAATCTTTAAGAACACATGCAAGGTCCAGATGTGTCAGCGCAGCAAATGACGTCTGCATCATAGCGGTCACTTTTCTTATCAGTGGGCCCATGCAAGAATATCGATACGGTGTACACGGCTGGCGGAGCTAAGTGCAGTAATGATACTATCTTCATCCTCAGGAGTAATGCAGGGGGGAAAGCAGGGGTAGTCAACGGTGAGAGGCAAGGTGATCGGCCAGAAACCGAGATTCCGCCTGACAGGTATTCTGTATGAGCAGCAAAGGTGGACTTCAAGACGGCGTGGGATTCAAATCCTATTCTTCGCCATCTCTGGCAGACGTGTACCAGTATTTGCCATTGCCTCGTGTATAGAATCACTTCAAATTTGAACATAATCTCGGTGGAGTCGCGTACTAGACAGAAGTCGAATATTTCCAGGAGGACATTATCTGGGCGCATGTCGATTGTCGCCCCATATCTGTGATTATTGACTGTGCGCAACTCAGAATTCATTGTGCACCCTAATCTAGAACACAAACACACGTACATAGAACCCTTCCCATATTCAAAAATTTTCCAGGGCCACCCGTCGATGTCCAAGCTATTCCAGAGGGGAAATTGGGAGAAACGACGTTATTGTTCCACAGGGAGAATGTCCTCAGCGTTGCCTGCGAAAAACCAAGAGCCCACGAAGATACAGAGGAAGATGTGGGGTTGTGGTTGAGAAGGTGAGAGCATATACTCGCAGCGTTGCGTTCTACTAGTACCCCTTCCCGTAATAACTTGATCCCTGGGTCTTCCTGGTTACAGCCATGCGCAAGAATGTCGTCGATCAGTGAGAAGACCGAGTAGCCATTGAGGGAGAGGCATTGGAGAACGCTATTGGGCTCTGGGCGCATTTGGTCAACTGTTAGATAGAACAGGGTGATCAGTGTTTTCGGGATGGGGCCTGCATACAGTCACGGTACGCTACTCTTAGAGACCCCCAAAAAGAATTGATTAATTTTTTTAAAACTAAAATAAAGGACATACTGTTTATATAATCACGAGGAAGAAAACGATCGAATGTATTTACTGTACCGACTGGCCAAGCAGACAAAGAACAAATATATAACCCGCCTACACTTTGAACACGGACACGGCCTCATTGTGGCGTATATGTGGCGTATATGCGACTCGCCGAGATGACATATCGGCTGCTGTTACTTGCGTACTCAGGTTAATCAGGATGTATTTCCTGCTGGAGACGTTGTACGGAAAAGGACCATGTTCGGGTGACGCGTGACCAAGTTCTCTTGGTTCGTACTGTTTGGAAGTCCGAGTCCTCGAGGAATTCTACCGCGGCAGTCTCGAGTCACTTTACCAGAGGCGGAACAACTTTTCGGTCAACTTACTGAGCAGCGTGATTAGTTAGTAGAGACGGGAGCAGCGATGGGGACGGGAAGCCTTTGCAGCAGTCTCTGAAAATCAGGCGTCCCGAGGCCCGTCACCTAGGGTGCCCAGTGTCAACGTCGGAAATGAGGAAACATGGACCTGAAGAGACGCACAGGATCCCATCCAGGGACAGCGGAGAATCCATCAGTGTCGCAGCCCGGGTTCGAGCCAGACGTGATGTCGTTGAAGCCCTGGCTGGCGATGCCGTATAGCCAGGGGTTGAGAAAGCCGAGCGCTGGCCTGTTCTTTGAAAGCTGATAGTCATTCAGCAGAGATATTATGCCCGCCACTACCTGTAAGTTAGCGGTTAACTATGTACTCGAGGAAAGACGACGCAGAGAGATGGGAGGGGGAAATACGTACTGGCGTCGAGCAGCTCGTGCCCTCCATGATCTCAAGCTCATCGTCGATGACGACCACGAAGCCTACCGCCTGCGCAGCAAGGTCGGGGAAGCCGCGGCTCGAACCGCTGCACAAATTGCAAGTAAGAATATGTTAGGTTCGGTCACATTAACGAGCGCACTTGTAAAGGCCGGAATGCTGGTTTCCGAGTTGCTGGAAGAAACCGAGCACGGCTTCGGTCTGGTAAACCGGGCGTTTAAAAACATTCGAGAAGCCCCCGGAGGAGAGAGGCGCTGCAATCTCGGGGCTGCGTTCCATCGTTCCGCCAACGCTGGTGACCCAGGGACCTGCAAAATGTGTGGCAGAGTGGTGAGCAACTGGTATCCGAGCCTTGTACTGCTTGTGAGTGGGAGAACAAAAGCCAAACGTACATGTCGCAGGGAAGACGGGCTGGAATTGGACGATGCCGGAGCCGTCGTTTTTCTTGCAGTCCCTGCCGCTAGAAGTTCCGCCAACACCTCCGTCACCACTCGCGAAGAGGATGCTAACGCCGCGCGCGCCGAGCTGCTTGAAAAGTTCGCACAGGCTCATCGCATGGTCAGGCGGGAAGTTCTGCTCGTCGCCACCGTAAGACGTGCTGATCGTCTGCGGAACGTCATCCAAGCTGATCATTACCTCGAGCCATTCGAGGAATGGATCATTGTTGGTCACCAGTGTGTAGCTGTCAGGGACGAATTCTCGAGGCAAACCGCCGACACTGTAGAAGACATGAGGGGTGGGCCACGCTATTCCCTGCGTGTATTGCATGTTGAGGTTTGCCTCCTCGCCGGGCTTGTTCGGGTCGTATTCACTGTCGTTGATATCAACGACCAGGAAAGTCGGGTCGTTCGCGTCTGAGCGGTATAGTCTCATGAAGTCCTCTAGGTCCTCATCGCCTACGTACTGCCCGAGGAAGCCCGTAACCCCGATCATATTCTGTTCCGTTGCTGCTGGCTGGTAGGTCATCGAGTTGTACAGCGAGCGAAGGACCGCCGGAGTGACAAGAACATCACGAGTCGACAGCGCCGCCGCTGCCCGACCACGGTGTCCACGTGGTCGTTTCCGCGGCGTGAGCGGCGAACCGAAATGCGTCGTCGGCGCGACTGTCTGCACGTGCACGTGTAGCACAGCGGGAAGAGCGTAGCTGTCCGTGCGGAGAATAGTCTCATTCGTCCCGGCGTATCGGTAGAGCAGGTACGATGCGCCGAGAAGGTCGTTGGCTTTCGACACGGGGACCCCGGTCACCGTCAGCCAGTTGCCGCCGTGTGACGTTGAGACATTGGAGGGGGCCACTCCGTGGTGCCCAAGCCAGGACTCGACGAGCTTGAGCGTATGTGAGTGTGGCGCGACAAGCCTGGCGACCTGCTCCTTGGAAAGATATGCGCCATATCTACAACGTAGTAACGTCACGTGTGTTGGCGGAGGAATGAAAAAGAGACTTACTTTGGATGTTTCGGGTTGCTGACCTCATAGATGGCGTCAGTGAGGGCATGCTCGCGGTGGGGCTTTAGCGCAATGCGGAGGTCGATCGTGGTGCCAACGGGTGGTTGGCCGATGCTCTCCCATTTTCCAGGTATAGCATTCCATCTGTGCTTTGTATGCATGTCGTTCCAATTTGGTGCGAAGAGCGTAGCGGCGCTATCGAGTGGCCACGTGATGACGGCGAGGGCACAGAGCACAGAAAGCCGGAGGTAATGCATAGTTAAGAGGCCACCGAGACGGTGCTATGAGATGGTTTAGCGAGTTTATGCGGCACCTGCGACGTGGTGTCGTGTAAGCGTGGTCAAGCGGTGTTGCAGTGGGAGTGAGTGGCGCGAGTCGAGCTACTAGTTAAGAGCAACAATTCCTAACAAGATTCATGATGCTATCGATGTTTCTACCGTCCGCCGCGGGTTGCCAGTGCACATACGCCTAAAGACCTGCTTGACATAAAATGATATCGCTCTGATACCGTTATCCGAGGCGCACGGGGAGTCCACATAAGTTTTTGCAGGACAAGTGAACGAAACCAAGTGCAACCATCAGTGGCAGGGCACTCCTCACCCAAGCGTGTGACCGCCGCAGTCCCGGGGATCGGTGTGGAGGCCGAGTGTAAAAATCGGATACAGTCGACTCCCTCATCTAACGTCTTTCGAAGTCGAAGTCGCGTGAATTCGAAACCCCGCCAGGCGCCGGTGACATCGTAAACCGTGAATCGCGGCGCGGGAGTATTACAGTATTCACTCTCCGCCACTTCGTCGCCTTGCCCCTATCTACGTCAACAAACTCTCCCTGCCGCTCGATAGAATCGTTTCTCACAATTTGTCCCTTGGCACAGCTTCTCCGTCCCCCGACACGCAAAAGATTGAAGACTGGAATGGCCCCTCATGGTCCTTTTCCGAGATCTGGATTGGCATCTGCGTAGAGTACTGAATTACACGACGGCACAGGAGAGCGTCACAGACGCGCAGCAAGAATCAACATCCTCCCTGACGATCTCTTTCTGGAAATATTTGCCTTCTGTGTGCGCGACCCTTCCAAGCACCCTATTGTTCGTATGGAGGAATGGCGGATCCTGGTGCACGTTTGCCAACGATGGCGACAAATCATATACCCATCACCACGCTATCTTGATCTGCATCTTTGCTGCTCAAATTGGACAGTTGCCAGTGCCAGGAAGATTCTCAGTGTCTGGTCCCGCATTTCCTGTTGCCATTAGCTATCAGCTTCCTGACAACGAAGATGACGTCATTGCTGCACTCAAGCACCGCGATCGTGTATGCCTCATCACTCTTAAAACAATGCGCTCGCAGATGGAAACGATCGTCGCGACGATGGAGGGGTCATTTCCGGTGCTGACACATCCCGTGCTCCATGCCATTTTGGCGAATGTGCCAGGTGTACTAGTACCGTCCCTTCCTGGTGGATTCTTGGGTGGATCTACGCCATGCCTACAGCAAGTCCATTTATCCGGCATTCCCTTTCCAGAATTCCCAACGTTTCTTTTGTCGTCTCGTGACCTCGTTTCTCTCTGACTCGACAGACCCCCGACTCGGGCTGTGACTGGTTTCATTCCACTGGAGGCGATGGTCGCGGGCCTTACTGTGTTGACCAGGCTTGAAACCCTTTGCATTGATATACGATCTCTGAATTTTCTCAAGGAAAAAAGAAGGTCTCCGGGTCCCCCAATACGGGCTGTCCTTCCTGCTCTCATCGAGTTTGAATTCAGAGGTTGTGGCGAGTACTTCCAAGATCTCGTGACCCGAATCGACCCCCCTCAACTCAACGACGACGTCCGAATGTACTTGAATCGGCTTGGCTCTCTTCATGCTCGCCGAAGTTCCCTGTTTATCAATTTCGCACAGACAATATCAAGTTGATAGCGTGTGCAACTATAAACTATGTCATAATGGAACGGACCGGGTGACATCGGTTGAGTCGATTTGATCGCGCAAATGGAGAACTTGAGCTCGGTTTAGTTGTGTGGAATATACAGAGCAATTTGTCTTTGTGCAATCGTAGGAGTCAAGAGAAAGGCCCATAGCGTGTGCCTCCTTATTTGGGTGGAGGACCTGGCCCTCATGTGACAATTTGGTTTAGTAAGACATTGTCGGTGAAGGTGTCAATTGTGGTTGCACACATTGCGTGTCCGTGACTCTCACCTAGTAGTATCCCACACACCTAATTGACGACTTCCACAAGCGGTGAGCAGTCCGCTTCTTCACTCAACTCAGAGTGTTGTCTTCTACACTGGATGGAAAATATACTTTTACCATTGACAAAATTTAGGCATAGCCAATAACAAAAGGTATTTTTTATCCACAATTTTTCATACATAAAATGTTGATAAGGTAACTGCATATTGTCAATGCAATTTCAAAGCACAATATGTAGACAATATAATTTTCCTTTTCCATAATATTGTCAGAATATTATTGAGGTTATATTATGTATCTTGTTAAAATATTTTACATTGTAATATCTTTATTAAATGCAACAGTGGCTCAGTTCAGAGGGTTCAGCCAAGGTTCAGGTTCAACCACAAAAACATATTATCAAGATATTACCATGTGAAATATTTCAACAAGATACATAGTATAACCTCTATAATATTCTGACAATATTATGGAAAAGGAGAATTATATTGTCTACATATTGTGCTTTGAAATTGAATTGACAATATTTAGTTACCTTATCAACATTTTATGTATGAAAATTTGTGGATAAAAAATACCTTTTGTTATTGGATATGCCTAAATTTTGTCAATGGTAAAAGTGTATTTTCCATCCAGTGCTAACTTACTTATTTGATCCTCTCACCAGTTAGCGACGGGTCTGCATCCAGCATCATCGCCTCAGACGCACTGTTAGCCCAGTGGCGACCACCATTTCAGCAAACCCCTCCCCAACAAGTCACATATCCATCCACTCGATTCTGAGAGACTGGCTGCCACGATGAGCAATACGACCGGGAAAAGTTCGCAGCAAACACGCAAACTGTTCATACAGATGTCGGGTGCGCCAGGTTCTGGGAAATGCACGACGGCGAATCCTCTGGCAAGATTGATCAATGGGGTGGTCATCGATCATGACATCCTCAAATCCGCCCTGCTTGAAAAAGGCATCTCCTTTGACAAGGCGGCGGAAGTCGCCTATCACCTCGACTGGACATTCGCCGAGGCCGTCATCAAACAGGAGCATAGCGTCATTGTCGACAGCACCTGCAACTACGCACAGATACTGAGCCAGGGAATTGCGCTCGCTCAACGGTACGGCTACGAGTACTGGTACGTCGAGTTCGAGGCCGACAACGTCGGCATGCTGGATGAAAGGCTGCGCAAGAGTGTTTCGCTGAGGAGTCAGCGAGCAGGCGTGGATTGTCCCCCGCGCGATGCCGGCCGGCACCCGGGGCAGCGACGGCTCTCGCGCGCCGTTCAAAAGGTGGATCGAGGATCCGCGCCGTCCAGTTGGCCAGGATGATTCTCGCATCGTCGTCGTAAATTCGACTGATAACCCAGAGAAGCGCCTAAACGATATCATGGAGCGGATTTCCCGTCCGACCGGTGCATAGGCTAGCTAGCATTCTGCTTCGAGCCCTCCATAGCTAAGACGATATGCGCGATAACATTGGAACTTTTCCGTTCGTTTACGGCTGTGAAGAAGTTGCGTGTATACGAGGAATTGGCGGAGAGCATTACTTATGCACTAGAAAGCCAGACCGAAGAGGCAGACACCCGGGTGTTGCCGTCCCTCAAGTCGATTTACAAAGAGCCGGCGCCGGCGCCAAGGGATCCCCATCGATCGAGTAACGTCGAGTAAGTTAACATTCGAGTTTAATGTCGATGGATTCTTAAGTTGGACCAAACATTTGACAACTCCGAGTCAGACTGACTCGAACCCGGGAGTTCACCAAGTCACATCAGTGCAAATCGGGAGCTTGCTCGGGCAAGGCGCTCGGGAGTTGTCTTCAAAAATGCCCTGACTCGGAAAATGCCCTGCCAGTGCTTGATGCCCTGCAGATATTTCCTTCGTCGTATTCTTGATCTGTCCATCCCTACTACCGAACAACGACCCCACGTATTCTGTACCAAAATAGTGAGTGAATATATGTGAATTTTCTTATCAGAATACTATCACGTGACCCACCTACATTTCGGATTCGCGTTCCCATGCCATCGCACTCAAGCTACCCCATGCCATCGCTGCCAAGATCGTTGCATACCCTGCAAAGCGATTGTACCACTTCTACACGGACGCATGGCCCTTGCCAAAATGTTGACTCTGAGGAGATTACACAAAGCCACCAAAAGGAAGGAACGAAGATGAGGTCTCAATGTGCGCCTTCGATTTTCCGAGTTCTCGTATAGCGCCTGCAACGGGTACTGACTTGTGTGGGATACTAGGCGAGAGTCACAGACACACAATATGTGCAACAACGATTGACACACTCACCGACGATGTCCTGCTAGAAATCTTCGACTTCATCAGAAGCTCCAGCTTCAGAACTGATTTTCGAGTCCCTTCCTCCCCCGTTTGGGACTCCCCCCCCGTTTGGAAGTGGCACCCGCTGGTGCACGTTTGCCGCAGATGGCGAGAAATAATTCTTGAATCGCCGCTCCGTCTTGACCTCCAACTCTTCTGCACCAACGGAACACCTGTCAGGAAGGGTCTGGGTTACTGGCCACCAACCATTCCTATCGCCATTGGCCATGGCTATAACAGTACCTATATAAAGGGCCTTACTCCTGAGGACGAGGATAATGTTTTTGCTGCACTTGAGCAACGCCATCGTGTACGCCATATCAGGCTTTCGGTAACGGACACTTTTTTGGAGAAGATGGTCACTTCAATGCAGGAACCATTTTCGGAGCTGAGACATCTTGCGATTCACTCGTGGTCTCAAAACATGCCCATCCTTCCTGATGGCTTCCTGGGTGGATCTGCCCCATGTTTACGGGAAATCTCGTTCATCGGCATCCCCTTTCCGGCACTCCCAACCTTTCTTTCCTCTGCCAGTGACCTCATCAAACTTATACTTGTCGACATACCCCCGACTGGCTACATTTCACCTGCGGCCTTTGCTGCATGTCTGGCTGCCTTACCGAGGCTAGAATGTCTTTCCATCGAATTTCAATCACCGGACTCCCCCACTGATCGAACGCATTTACCTCTCGAGACACGGGCTGTTCTCCCCTCTCTCACCACCTTCATATTTAAGGGCGAAAGCGCGTACTTGGAGGTCATCATGACCCGAGTCGACACCCCACAACTCGACTCAATCGACATAACATACACTGATGACCGTGACTTTCGGGCTACCGAATTTTCGAAGTTCATCGAGCGCTCAATCCCCAAGCCGTCCCGATTCGGATATGCGAAAATACCCTTTGAGTGTGACGGTATCTCCTTCTATTTTTTTCGTCAAATCGATTCAGTTTCGCCTACTATCGCGATTCGAATCGCATCAAGTGATTGGTTACCCGACCTAGTTCTTGACATGGCTCGGGTGCTCAACCAGACTTCCGCAATGCATTCAGATGTGGTCCGCCTCGAGGTCACAATAGAATATTCGTCGCCACATTGGCGAGACGATGTCGGGGACGATATCCCCGACGACACCGAATGGGTGGAACTCTTCCGCCCGTTTACAGCTGTGAGGAAGTTGTACATATGCAAGGAATTGGCGGAGTGCATTACTCGTGCACTCGGAGACCGGACTGAGGAGGAAAGCACCCAGGTGTTACCATCCCTCGAGTCGATTTGCGTGGAGGACCAGAACGCGAGGTACGTGAGGGAGCGCCAGGAACATGGTCGGCTCCTAAGCAACGGCGATGAAGGGCTCGACCCGGGTGATAATGAATGAACCGCAGAACGACCCGTACCATCTTGATGCCCTATGGTCAGGTGCTGTACGGTACAACGCTCTAATCCTACCGCAGCTGTACTTAGGAGATAACCACGACACCGCTGATGAAAATAGATGGAAAACTAGATATATCCGCTTAATTATTGCAAATGTGATAACCAGCAGTTGTTCATTGCGTCTTTTTGTAAGGCTACAGGTCCACGCAGAATTAGGGAAACACGACGGCGAATTTAAAAAGAAAAGAAAAAGACGGCTCCGAGCAGTCGGGGTTAGAGAGTAGCAGACGGACCAGTGCAGGTGAACTCTGACAGCGACGGTGTGCGACTCGGAATGGCGCCGTAGTTCTTGCCTACACTCGCTAAACATTCAGGCCATATTCAGGTGTCACCGTCCAGTACAGTTGTAGGTTCGGGTTCCATGTTAACTTCGTCATTACTCAATTCAACCTCCAATTTGAGATTCTCTGTGTATAAACAATAAACAAGAATGTCAGAGAAAACCATGAGAGTTGAGGTTAAGCTGATCCAAATAAATTCGAACGCCGTCGTTGAGCCGAGGGGCGTCGATTTGGAACTTGCGAGATACGTCATCGTCGCGAACGTATGTCCGTTGCGCAGCCGGTCCCATGTACCATCACGTGCGAAGCATCAACTTGAGCAATAGTCTGCCATGACGGAGAGCGCAATGGAAAACATGCCCGCGTAGAGCGCGAGTGCAGTCCCGAGGTGCCCGGCGAGGCGGTACTGCGACACGCGTGGTACTGCATCATGTCAAGTCGGTACTCCGTGACTCTCCGTGATCTGCCCGTGAGTACTAGTGAGCGCCGAACACGCGTCTAATCAAAGACGTACCAATCCTTTCGTCAATGGCTCAACCAACTTTACTGAAGCAGAAGCGCTGAAGCTGGAGGCCTGAGAAAATATGCCACATGGCCCCCTGTCTCAACCAACAAAGGCGCCCTCTGTAGTCTCCGGCAACCTCCTATGTCTTTCATATCCGTAGAACCTCAGTCTAGAGTGTTTCTAGAGAGCCACTCGAACAATCTACTCACCCAATTCGATATACAACTCGAAATTATCGCAGATCGTTATTTGACTTTCTTCCAAGAGAGGTCCGTTCATGTCATCCGAGTCTTATGGACTGCACTAACCGTTCAATTTTCAGGCGAAGAATCGAGGTATCCTAGTCAGTTGTCATCTGAAAATTGAACCTGCCACGTATCTAGACTGATTTCTTTCTCAAGTATCAGTTCCTTACGAAAACTCCATCGTGAGGCATTAGTTGTTGATGCCCGATCTGCGGCGTGGGGGGCCCACAGCCATTGTAGAGGCCAACACCCAGCAGGCTTTCGCGGATATTTTAGATAATGACGTGATTAAACCCCTCGCAACGTTGAAGGCAAACCAAGAACTCTCGTTTTGGCGAGAGTCCCAGTTCTGATAATAGGGTCATCCAATAGGAAACGGAAGATCGAACAAGAAAGCGAGTTAAGGAAGGTCTTGAGGAATCCGCCTCGAAGTATGCCGACCATGCAGAGAACACGATCTTGAGGCTCCAGCAGACATACCTGAAGAAACATCACCCTCGTCAACATCCCCAGTCAGACGACACCTCGCAAGGTTCTCAAGACGTTCCGAACAAAGGGTATGGAGACAGGTTCTTTGGTTTTTTTGGTAGTCGGCAGGAGCCTTCCAAGTCTGAAGAAGGTATACAATATCGTTCATGGATTCCAACTTGGTTTGCTGAATTAGCCCTCTGAATAAGTGTCCGACGATGACTGCAGGAAGGCCGTTGCGTTGCTCAATACGTTGCGATTGAAGAGGATCGAGAATCTGGGGGACGGATATGATGTGAGTGTTCTATGCTAAGACATTGTTTGATGTAACACCAAAAACGCAGTGTCTTGAAAAACTCGTTTTTACACCGATCGTTAAGAACGTTCTTGTCAAATATATGGATGCTCTGACGTCAGTGCTATTAGGCCCTCATGGAATCTATTGGACTTTGACACGGCATACAGCACGACATGCAAAAAGTATGGCAAGCTGGTAATGGGCGCTAGCGCAGGAGTCGAGAAAGCCTTGGCCGGATCAGATACGTCCGGTCTGGGAGCATCTTTCGATCACGCCTTTTCCTTTTCTATTCCTCCACTCACTCTCTATTGCAACTATCGCCCTAATGCATCGAACTTGATTTTCGGTGTCCCCCTTGTGAACCTTATGGCCAATCAAAACAATGTGATTAGGAGGTGCATCGAAGAAGTCGAGAAGAGGGGTCTGAATACTCACAAAATATATTCGGTAAGTTGTTCGAACTATGTATTTGGATCCATGTTTAGTGTCACAGGTCGGTTCTATAAACGACGTAGATGTATTACAGGCCAGTGGGATCCAACCCAATGACGATTTACCGGCTGACATAAACTCCGAATCAGTTGCGGCGCAGGTTCGAAAGCGAACAGTCATTTTCGTTCAGTTCTACAGACAACATACATAATGTTGCGATGCTTCTCAGGGTGAGCCATTGCAGCCATGCAAACGCGTCAAATTCCGTCAGTTCGTAAGTCCATTTCTGATCGATCGTCTAGCTCTACCTCCGGGACCTTCCAGAGCCACTATTTATGCCCTCTTTGGAAGATTGTAGACAATACAGACAGAATAGAGGTAAGGGATACGTACGTTTTGTCCACATCCACGCTCTGATGTCACGTATAGCTAGTTATACTGAAAACGATTGCTCCGTATTGCGATCGAGGATCCGTGAACTACATCCGGTTCACAGGGCATCTTTAGGATTTCTTTTGCGTCATCTCTTGCGTGTTTCTTCTCATTCGGACAGTAACGCAATGACCGTAGGGGCGCTTGCTGGTCAATTCTGCTATACTGTATTTCGAGGGAATCCAGTCTTGAAAGATGGTGTTCACGCGAAGGCATGTTACAACGACTTGTTGTGATTTTTCTAACTGATTCCCTTAAAGAAACTGGTCATGGAGGATCTCATCCATAACGCACACACCCTGTTCGACGAATTCCCACCTCAATCCTCTTTCTCCACATCACAGTCGGATTCCGCTGTGAGGGGGCGCCTCACACCCCTAGCCACCAATCGGCGGCAGATGTGGGTGGAAGGGACGCAGCCTCCGGCGGACCATCCAAGAACGTCTTGACAGCCTGACCACCTCTTGCCCCGGGAACGACCTGCTCTTGCGTAGTTGTCTCCGCTTCTTCCTTGGGGGTCTGTGACAACGAAAGTCCCAGTAGTAGTCGTATATTTTATGAATGTTTAGTCGGCAGTGGCAAGTGAATGATGGTAGACTATGACAATGTTACACGCAACGCAATAGCCACCTCCTCATCTACAGTGTCATGTATGACAAAATGAAGAAAGAGTGGATAGATGATTCACACGGTAACCTTTGCTATTGCTGCTGCCTCTCGCACCGTATTCGCATGTCGTCACGCTCGCACACCGGCGCCTGGCCTGCGTAATGACAGGAACACGTGGAACACGGCCGAGAGCAACCCGACGCTGCCGGCTTGGTGTGTTGCGGCGAGCGGTACTGGCATGAGGTAGGCGAGCGAGGATTTACCGAGCACCGCCTGCACGTTCGCCATCGAAAACGCGGCTGCCGTGGTACGCACCGCGAGTGAGTGGAGCGTAGCGCGCACGGCTATGCGCTGGGTCGGCTCAAAGAGCGGCGCGGTTGCGAGATACGTCGTCGACGCGAGCCCGTGGTGGTCGAACTGCACCGTCGTCGGATTTTCGAAGAGATGCGCTACGTGCCCTTGGCCCCGTCCGCGGCATCGGCGTAGCTGGGCGGCAAGAATGAGAGAACGAGGGAAACAGTGGCTACTGGCCACGTATTTTCTATTCCGAGTTGATTAAATCCAAGAAATACAGTATCTACTCTATACAAGTAGGGGGAGGAAGGTGTCATAAAGGGACGACGCGACGCGAAGGCAATCGAGAAAAAAACTGGAGCATGTCGAAATAGAAGCATTCAGGTTGAGGTTCCAGTGGGGAAATATGAGGAACGCAGAAAAGAACAACATACCCAAGGCGATCGAATAATGCCGGCGATGTTGGACAAAGGGTGTGAGGCGCGGGGACGCGTGACCTAAGAATGAGCGGGGGTATTCATTATGATGCGATGTGACGGAGGGTGAGTGAGTGAGTTAACAAGCGACGAAAGAGTGTGCGTGTGGATATATCAAGCAAGAGATCTAGAGATGGGGAATAGCAACAAAGTCGTCAACGACGGATGACGGCCTTCTAAACAAAGCAATTCAGGAGTTGACAATACCACCATCTTCGTGGCGGTGTTTTCGAGTCCGAGAGCAAGGGGTCCCGCCTGCACGGCAGTGAATGGGCGGAGAAGTTCCAGTGTCGTCTATGCTCGCCAATGGAAAACTATAACAATATATGCCAGCGGGAGTCTTCTGAGCGATCGATGAACCCGAAAGTCCAGGAACCTGACAATCAACTTGAGCAGTTGAATTCGAGTACCTGATGGACATCCGCTCGATCCGAAGGCCGCTACCAGAAAATATCGAGGAGGTGAGAGAGGGAAGGACAACACTAGTATACGGGAGGCATCGGGCAGGACACCAACGATCAGAGTCCAATCAAAAGATGTCGGAGCCTGGTCACCGCTTCCAGGAGGCCATTGTCCCTGTGAAACGGATCAGAGTCGGGGAAATATTGGAAGGATGATGATAGTTGACTGATGCTGCCAGTGCCAGTGCCGCGGTGGCCCGGGTCAATGGAGAGGAAAGTCAGCGTCTTTCCAAAAATGGAAGTGCGCTCGACAACCCGCGGCTTGAACAAAATACAAAAATTCACCTGAGCCATTCCATCGTGTTCATACAAAATTGCTCCCTTCGGGGATGCATACGAAAAAATTGGAACGATACAGAGAAGATTAGCATGGCCCCTGCACAAGGATGACACGCTGTTTCAGAGTGGTAGACCTACGGGTCTCAATATTTATTTTTCTTTTTTTCTGCTCATCTGTTCACAGCTTCACACCTTGCGACTTCTGGATAGCATTCATTTCGTTTCTACAACCCACGTCAAGCATTTTCCGAGCGATCGCGATTTCAGTGTCTCCTCAAGATGATGATAGTTGGGTGAAGGTATGTATCTGTCTACGACGGTTGTTGGTTTGCGATCAATTCCTGGATGTCCAAGCTCTTCTCAAGCCCACCAGTCCAACATGAGGACCGTAAGCACAGGCCATCTCATCCTCCCTATATCGTTATCCCAAAGTGTAATGGCGGCCATGTGGGGAAGAGCCGGCTATCATGTGTATGTCCTTCTGACCCTTTTCTTTATTTCTTCCTCCGAGTTTGTCAAGTTCTCCGAAGAGCACCTCTGTTCCCTCACACGCCGTCCCATCCTACTCCGGGAGGGAAGGTTATTTCTTCTCCATCTCGTCCTTGCCTGTACCCCTCAGTTATCCAACCCACCAAGTCGACGCCCACCCACTAGCTACTTGACCGCAGCGCCGTGGCCAAGGGTATGGCGGACCGTCCCTTGTCATATCCTAGCCCCGCTTTCTGGCCCACCAGGTATTTGGCTGCTTGACTGCAGCATCGTGGACAGGGGGATGGTTGTCCCTCAGAGGATGTGGTCCCCGCACAGTGCTCTTGACAGACGACGGCAATCAAACTTTTTCAAGTACGGACTCACGGTGGTCCCCGATGAGAGCATCTACTCTGATCTTCTCCCCAACTCCTTCCAAGAAGCCCTGGGTCTAGATTCTAGGCTCCCTTCTCTACTTCAAGTTTGTCGCGATCAGTACCGATAACCCGAGCCTGAGTGCACAGTACCCATACCCGAGTCAGTACTCAGCCCAACAATTAGTGGCAGATGCACCATATGAGAAACTGATATTATATTACGCCTCGTGTATCTTTCGGGCACCGACGGGACTCGGAGTCTGGCCGCGGCGGCGATGATTGAACCCGGAGCTTAATGTTGAAAACTTCCCAAACTTTCTCGATTGGACGTGGGCTCGACACAAAAAGGAACGCAAAACGGAACATGGAAGATGAGAACGTGGCAGGATTGTGCGCCCACAACTACGTCCAAATTGTACAACAGATGAATCCAAAGTTGTCGGAGTCATGTTGACGCGACGCGAGGGGGACATGTAAGTATAAACACGGCGAGCACTGACAGATTGCGCATGGTCACTTCTAGTGCTGTAGTCGTCGACAGTGGAGAAGGTTAGACTCAGTTGAGATCACGAGCGAGTGTACTTAGTCACGGCATATAATGCGGTGTTCAACATCCCCGTCCGTCGTCCTGAGTTGCCAGTGGTACTCTCCATGTCACGGTTCTGAGTACCGAACACGAGTTTCATCAAATACGGATATCTTCATCAACGCGTTTAACTCTTACTAGTACTGACGCTGAAGCGCTGAAGCTGAAGGCCGGTTCAAAAAAAAAAGGCGCTGGAGGCCTGAGAAAATCTGCATGCCTGTTTCAAGGTTCAACCAACAAGAGCGCCTTCTGCAGTCTCCGGCAACTTCCAAGGCAACTTCATATGTCTTTCATATCCGTAGAACCTCAGTCCAGAGTGTTTCTAGAGAGCCACTCAAACAATCTACTCACCCAATTTGATATTCAACTCGAAATCATCGCAGATCGCTATTTGGCTTTCTTCCAAGAGAGGTACATCAATGTTATCCGAGTCTCATGCATCGCACTAACCGCTTCTGTAAATTTCAGGCGAAGAATTGAAGTATCCTAGTCAGTGGTTGTCCAAAAATCGAACCTGTCACGTATCTGGACTGATGTCTCTCTCCTACAGTATCAGTTCTTTACGAAAACTCCATCGTGAGGCAACAGTCGTTGATGCCCCATTCGACCCACGCGCCGAACCAACCACGACGAGAACCGCATGGGATAAAGTAAGAGATAGTTTGGAAAGAGGTACGCGTTTACACGTTCTAAACTATGGCTTGGCGCCCACAGCCGTCGCAGAAGCCAACACCCAGCAGGCTCTCGTGGATATTTTGGATAATGACGTGATTAAACCCCTTGCAATATTGAAGGCAAGCCAAGAACTCTCGTTTTGGCGAGAGTTCCTGTTCTGATAATGGGGTTATTCGAAAGGAAACGGAAGATCGGACAAGAAAGCGAGTCGAGGAAGGTCTCGAGGAGTCTGCCGCGAAGTATGCCGACCATGCAGAGAACACGGTCTTGAGGTTCCAGCAGACATACTTAAAGAAACCTAACCCCCGTCAATATGCTCAGTCAACCGACGTTTTGCAATACTCTCAGGACGTTCCGAACAAAAGGTTTGGAAACAGGCGCTCGGTCTCTGCCCAATTTGGTGGTCAGCAGGAGGACTTGGGGGGACTTGAGCCTTCCACGTCTGAAGAAGGTATTGCCAATATCATTTATGGATCCCAACGTGGTTTGCTGAATTAGCCCTCTGAGTAAGTGTCCGACGATCGCCGAAGGAGGGCCGTTTCCTTACTCAATACGTTGCGATTGAAGAGGGTCGAGAATCTGGGGGACGGATATGACGTGAGTGTTGTTCTATGCTAAGATATTGTTCATTGTTTCACTAAAAATGCAGTGTCTTGAAGGACTCGTTTTCACACCAACCGTCCAGAATGTTCTTGTTAAATATATGGATGGTTTGACGTCAGTGCTGTTAAACCCTCATAGAATCTTCGAGACTTTGACACAGTATACAGCACAACATACACAAAGCATGGCAACCTGGCAATGAGTATCGGCGCAGAAGTCGAGAAAGCCTTAGCCGGAACAGACACGTCCGGTTTGAGAGCGTCTTTCGGTCACGCCCTTTCCTTTTCTATTCCTCCACTCACTCTCTACTGCAACTATCGTCCCAACGCGTATTCGAACTTGATTTTCGGTGTCCCCCTGGTGAACCTTACCGCCAATCAAGACAATGTGCCGGAAGTGATTAGACTGTGCATCGAAGAAGTCGAGAAGAGGGGCCTGAATACTGAGGGAATATATTCGGTAAGCCAATTAGGGCGTGTGTTAGTATTCATGTTTAGTGTCGTAGGTGGGTCATCCACACGACGCAGAAGTACTGGAGGCCAGTGGAAACTATCCCGATGAATAACTCACTAGCTGACGTGAATTCACATTCAGTTGCGGCGCCGGTTCGAAAGTGAAAAGTCGTTTTCGTTCAGCTTTACAGACAACATTCACTCTGTCGCAGTGCTTCTCGTGGTCAGTCATTTCGAGCATTGCAAACGCAGTCAATTTTTTAGATTCATTTCTAGCGCTACCTCTGGGATCTGCCTGAGCCACTGTTCATGCTCTCTTTGCAGGATTATAGAAGCTACAGACAAAATAGAGGTAAGAGGTCTTAACACCCTCGCCCATTTCAGTTACATCCACATCCTGATCTCGCGTATAGCTAGATATACCGAAAACGATTACTCTGTGCTGCGATCGAAAATCCGTGAACTACATCCAGTTCACAAGGCATCTCTGGGAGCTGTTTTGCGGCATCTCTTTCTTGTTGCCTCTCATTCGGACAAGAACGCAATGAGCGTGAAGGCGCTTGCTGGCCAGTTCTGCTATACTATCCTTCGGGGGAATGCAGTGTTGGAAGGCGGTGTTCATGCGAAGGCACGTTGCGACAACTTCTTGTGATTTTTCCGACTGACCTCCTCAAAGAAACTGATTATGGAGGATCTCATTGAAAACGCGCACACCCTGTTTGACGAGTGCACAGTTCCCTCGCCTTACAGCTCGTTTTCGAGTCCTGAATTGTCACGACCTGCTGAGGTGGGCTCTACTACCCAACATCGTCCAGGCCTTATTGGAGGGGGCCCCACGTCTACCCAATCTTCATTCTCTGCATCATATTCGGATACCCCTGTGAAGGGGTGCATCACAGCGCTACTGGGACTTTCGTCGTCACAGACCCTCAAGGAAGGCGTGGAGACTACTACGCGAGAGCAGGTCATTCCTGGGGTAAGAGGCACTCAGGCGGTCGAGACGTTGTTGGATGGTTCGCCGCCGGAGGCTGCGTCCCTTCCACCCACATCCACTACTGAGTGGTGGCTACCTCATCCGGGGCTACACCAACACCGAGGAGCGCCGACAATACCCCCAAGCCGACCCGAGAGTGTGCTATCTAGTGCCTCTGATTTTTCCCTCTCCGCCGCGAGTTCGATATCCGGCGCTGAATTTCCGCCCTCCCCCGCTGCGAGTTTTCTATCCGGTACCACTGATTCTCCCCCTTCTCCCTCTGCGAGCTTGTTATCTTCAATGGGAACTTTCTCCCCAACGATTAGTGAAAGGCTCTGAGGACACTTTTGTATATTGTGTCTCTTTACAGGGAATTGGAGTTCGAGGAACTAGTCAGTAGTTGTATATTTTACGGATGTGTACTCGGAAGTGACACCCCAGTAAGTGATGGTAGACTATATAACAATGGAATGTATCAGAAAAAACGAAACCTCTATTGGCTTTTGTTGCTGCCTCTCGCGCCAGATTCGCCTGTCGCCGCGTGCGCGCAGCGGTGCTTGGCCTGCGCAGTACAGGAGCACGTGGAGCACGGCCGAGAGTAGCGCGACGCCGCCGGCTTGGTGTGTTGTGGCGAGCGGTACCGGCACGAGGCAGAGCAGCGTGGAGATACCGAGCGCCGCCTGCACGTTCGCCATCGCCAATGCGGCGGCTGTGGCACGCATCGCAGGGGTCGATGCGAAGAGCAGCGCCGTCGCGAGCACGCGGTGTTCGAACTGCACAGTCGTCACGTCTTCGAACAGATTCCGCCACGTGCCCTAGCCCACGTCGGCGGCATCCGCGTAGCTGGGAGACAAGAGCTCGTCCATGGCGGCGCGAGGCGCCCGCCCATCAGTGAGAACTCGTTGTAGGCCCGAGCCTAGCGACGAACGCACCTAAGCCCAAGTTTACACGCTAGAGGATGGGCGTACCGGATAATGCGGTGAAGAAGACGAACCCCGTAACGATCGCGGCGTGCGTCTTGAAGCGGGTTGCACAGCATACCATCCCACATACGCCGGACGCTTATGCGGCCCCATGTACTATGGCGCCCGAACCGCCACGACGGAGAGTGCAGCAGCGAACATGCCCACGTAGTGCGCGAGTGCAGTCCTGAGATGCGCGGCGAGGCCGCGGCGGTGGTACTGCGTCACGTAACTTACCAAGTTGGTACTCTCCATGATCTGAGTGCCGCCGAACACGCAAATATGTACGAGTCCTTTCGTCAACGACCAAGTCAACGGCTCAACGCGTCAACTTTTGCTGACTTGGAGAGCAATGAAGGCCTGAGAAAATATGGGCTCCTGCCTGTTTCGACTAACATAAGCGCCCTCTGCAGTCTCCAGCAACTTCCAAGGCAACTTCATATGTCTTTCATATCCGTAGAACCTCAGTCCAGAGTGTTTCTAGAGAGCCACTCAAAAAATCTACTCACTCAATTCGATATTCAACTCGAAATCATCGCAGATCGCTATTTGGCTTTCTTCCAAGAGAGGTACATCAATGTTATCCGAGTCTCATGCATCGCACTAACCGCTTCTGTAAATTTCAGGCGAAGAATTGAGGTATCCTAGTCAGTTGTCGTCCGAAATTGAACCTGTCACGTATCTGGACTGATGTCTCTCTCCTACAGTATCAGTTCTTTACGAAAACTCCATCGTGAGGCAACAGTTATTGATGCCCCATTCGACCCGCGCGCCGAACCAACCACGACGAGAACAGCATGGGATAAAGTGAGAGACAGTTTGGAAGGAGGTACGCGTTTTCACATTCGGACTGCGGCTTGAGGCCCACAGCCGTCGCAGAAGCCAACACCCAACAGGCCTTCGTGGATGTTTTGGATCACGACGTCATTAAACCTCTCGTAACGTTGAAGGCAAGCTAGGAACTCTCAACTCTCGTTTTGGCTTTTCTGATAATCTGCTATCCGAAAGGAAACGGAAGATCGGACAAGAAAGCGAGTTGAGGAAGGTCTCGAGAAATCCGCCGCGAAATATGCCGACCATGCGGAGAATACAATCTTGAAGCTCCAGCAGGCATACTTGAAGAAACATAACCCCCGTCAATATCCTCAGTCAACCGACGTTTCGCAATATTCTCAGGACGTTCCGAACAGGAGGTTTGGAAACAAGGCCTCGGCCCAATTTGGTGGCCGGCAGAAAAATGTAGGGGGACTTGAGCCCTCCAAGTCGGAAGAAGGTATCGCCACTATCATTCATGGATTCAACTTGGTTTACTGAACTTAGCCCCTCTGAGTAAGTGTCCGACGATCTCTGCAGGAGGGCCGTTTCCTTACTCAATACGTTGCGATTGAAGAGGGTCGAGAATCTGGGGGACGGATATGACGTGAGTGTTGTTCTATGCTAAGATACTGTTCAATGTTACACCAAAGTGCAGTGTCTTGAAGGACTCGTTTTCACGCCAACCGTCAAGAACGTTCTTGATAAATATATGG
The DNA here is from genome assembly GCA_021524915.1 of Lactarius akahatsu. Classification (NCBI taxonomy): domain Eukaryota; kingdom Fungi; phylum Basidiomycota; class Agaricomycetes; order Russulales; family Russulaceae; genus Lactarius; species Lactarius akahatsu. The sequence goes on along the minus strand of JAKELL010000055.1, from coordinate 271,724 downwards.
ATGGTATGACGTTAGTGTTGTTAACCCTTCACGGAATCTTCGAGAATTTGACGATGCATACAGCACAGCATGCACAAGGCATCGCAACCTGGCAATGGATACTAGCGCGGATGTCGAGAAAGCCTTAGCCGGAACAGATACGTCCGGTTTGAGAGCGTCTTTCGGCCATGCCCTTTCCTTGTCGATTCCTCCACTCACTCTCTACTGCAACCATCGTCCCAACGCGTATTTGAACTTGATTTTCGGTGTCCCCCTGGTGAACCTTACCGCCAATCGGGACAATGTACCGAATCTAATTAGACTGTGCGTTGAAGAAGTCGAGAAGAGGGGTCTGAATACTAAAGGAATATACTGGGTAAGTCGGTCAAGGCGTGTATTTGGATACATGAATCATGTTTAGTGTCGTAGGTGGGTCATCCACACCGCGCAGAAGTACTAGAGGCCAGTGTAATCCATGCCAATGAACTACCTGCTAGCTGACGTGAATTCACATTCAGTTGCAGCGCAGGTTCGAAAACGAACAGTCATTTTCATTCAGCTCTACGGACAACATTCATACCGTTGCAATGCTTCTCGTGGTCAGCCGTTGCAACCTTACAAATGCGCCAATTCATTAGGTTCGTTTATAGCACTACCTCTGGGATATTCCAGAGCCACTGCTCGTCCTCTCTTCGCAAGATTATAGAAACTACAGACAGAATAGAGGTAAGCGGTCTTAACACCCTCGCGTATTTCAGTGACACCCGCATACTGATGTCGCGTATAGCTAGATATACAGAAAACGATTACTCTGTGTTGCGATCGAAGATCCGTGAACTACATCCAGTTCACAGGGCATCTCTAGAAGCTGTTTTGCAGCATCTCTTTCTTGTTTCCTCTCATTCGGACAAGAACGCAATGAGCGTGAAGGCGCTTGCTGGCCAGTTCTGCTATACTATCCTTCGGGGGAATACAGTGTCAGAAGGTGGTGTTCACGTGAAGGCACGTCGCGACAATTTCTTGTGATTTTTCCAATTAATTGTCTCGAAGAAACTGATTATGGAGGATCTCATTGAAAACGCGCACACCCTGTTTGACGAGCGTACTCCTCTGCGTGTCACCTCGCCTTACGGCTCTGTTTTAAGTCCTGAGTTGTCACAATCCGCTGAGGTGGGTTCTACTACCCGACATCGTCCAGGCTTTGTTGAAGGGATCCCCACGTCCACCCAATCCTCTTTCTCCATATCACATTCGGATACCTCTGTGGAGGGGCGCCTCACACCCCTACTGGGGCTTTCGTTGTCACAGACCCTCAAGGATGGTACGGGGACAACTACGCAAGAGCAGGTCATTCCCTGGGCAAGAGGCACTCAGGCGGTCGAGACATTGTTAGATGGTTCGCCGCTGGAGGTTGTATCCCTTCCACCCACATCTGCTACCGAGTGGTGGCTGCCTCATCCGGGGCTACACCAACGCCCAGAAGCGCCGACAATCCCCCCAAGCCGACCCGAGAGTGCGCTATCCAGTACCTCTGATTTTTCCCTCTCCGCCGCGAGTTTGATATCCGGCACCGAATTTCCTTCCTCCCCCGCTGCGAGTTTCCTATCTGGTACCACTGATTCACCCCCGTCTCCCGCTGCGACTTTGCTATCTTCAATGGGGACTTTCTCCCCAACTATTAGTGAAAGGTTTTGACGCCTCTTGTATATTGTATCTCTGGAAGCCTCCGTTTTAATCTACACCACACGTAGCATGGATGTGCAGATGTCGGTGCAGCAGGCGAAAACAGTTTCTCGGTTTCATGGAGAGTCGAAGCGCGAGGTGTTAGTCAGTACCTTACGGATGTGTAGTTGGCAGTGGCATGCCAGTGAGTGGTGGCGAGTTATATGACAATGGAACGACGCAGCAGCCATCCCTCCCCATCTACAATATCAAAAACGAAACCTCTATGGAGAGAGTACCAACTCAAGCGGTTACCTTGGCATTTGCTGTCGCCTCACGGCCCGAGTCATGAGCCAGATTCGCCTACCGCCACGCAAGCGCAGCCTGGCCTGGCCTGCGTAGTACCAGGAGGACGTGGAACACGGCCGAGAGCAGCGCGACACTGCCGGCTTGGTGTGTTGCGGCGAGCAGCACCGGCATAAGTAGAGCAGTGTGGAGATACCAAGCGCCGCCTGTACGTTCGCCATCGCAAACGCAGCCGCCGTGGCGCGCACCGCGAGTGGGGGGAGCGCCGCGCGCATGGCTGCGCGCCGGGTCAACACAAACAGCAGCGTGGTTGCGAGATACGTCGTCGTCGCGAGCACGCGGTGATCGAACTGCACCGTCGTAGGATTCTCGAACAGATTCCGCTACGTGCCCTTGCCCCCGTCGCTGGCATGTGCGTAGCTGGGCAGCAAGAGCTTGTCCAAGGGCGGCGAGAGGCGCCCGTCCCTTAGTGGGAATTCGTTGTCAATCAAGCCAGCGTCGAGCCTAGCGACAAACGCACCTGTGCGCAAGTTCACATGCTAGAAATGCTGCGGAAGAAGATGGACGTACCGGATAATGTGGCGAGGAAGACGAGCCCTGTAACGAGTAACGATCCCGGCTTGCGTCTTGAAGCTTGAAGCGCCACACGAGCGGGTTGAGTAGCACACCGTCCCACGTGCATCCGCCGCGCAGCCGGTCCCCATGTACCATCGCGTGCGAAGTGCCAGTCTGCCGTGACGGTGAACGCAGCGGCAAACATGCCCGCGGAGAGCGCCGCGGCCAAGTGCAGTCCCGAGTGCACGGCGACTTGGAGGCGGTACCGTGACCGCGCCGCGGCATTGTACCAAGTTGGTGCTCTCAGTGATCTGAGTGCCAACGCGGAATAACGTACAGGTCCCGATCAACGCACCAACATTTACTGGTGCCGAAGCGCTGAAGGCCTGAGAAAATTTGACCCATGGCTCCTTGTTTCGGCCAACAAAGGCGCCCTCCGAGTCTGCAGTCTCCGGCAACCTCCCATGTCATTCATATCGGTTGAACCCCAGTCCAGAGTGTTTCTAGAGAGCCACTCGAACAGTCTGCTCACCCAATTCGATATACAACTCGAAATTATCGCAGATCGCTATTTGGCTTTCTTCCAAGAGAGGTCCGTCAATGTCTGTCATCCGAGTCTTATTGTACTAACCCTCAATTTTCAGGCGAAGAATCGAGGTATCCTAGTCAGTTGTCTTCCGAAAATTGAACCTGCCTCGTCTCTGGGCTGATTTCTTTCTCCTCAAGTATCAGTTCTTTGCGCAAACTCCATCGTGAGGCAACAGCTGTTGATGCCCCCTTCGACCCACGCGCCGAACCAACCACAACGAGAACTGCATGGGATAAAGTGAGAGACAGCTTGGAAGGAGGTACGTGTTTGCACATTCTAAATCGCGGCTTGGGGCCCACAGTCGTCGCAGAAGCCAACACCCAACAGGCTTTCGTGGATATTTTGGATAGCGACGTCATTAAACCCCTCGTAACGTTGAAGGCAAGCCAGGAAGTCTCGTTTTGGCGAGAGTCCCTGTTCTGATGATGGGGTCTTCCGAAAGGAAACGGAAGATCGGACAAGAAAGCGGGTTGAGGAAGGTCTTGAAGAATCCGCCGCGAAATATGCCAACCATGCGGAGAACACAATCTTGAAGCTCCAGCAGGCATACTTGAAGAAACATAACCCCCGTCAATACCCTCAGTCAACCGACTTTTCGCAAGGTTCTCAAGACGGTCTGAACAAGAAGTTTGGAAACAAGGTCTCGGCGCTATTTGGTGGTCGACAGGAAGATTTAGGGGGACTTGAGCCTTCCAAGTCTGAAGAAGGTATCACCAATATCATTCATGGATCCCAACTAAGTTTGCTGAATTAGTCCTCTGAATAAGTATCCGACGATGACTGTAGGAGAGCCGTTGCCTTACTCAATACGTTTCGATTGAAGAGAGTCGAGAATCTGGGGGACGGATATGACGTGAGTGTTGTTCTTTTCTAGGATATTGTTCAATGATCGAAAGCGGTACTGGCAGTGTCTTGGAAAACTCGTTTTCACGCCAACCATCATGGGCGTTCTTGTTAATTATATGGATGGTCTGACGTCAGTGCTGTCAAGTTCTTATAAAATCTTCGAAAATTTGACACGGTATACAGCGAAGCATGCACAAAGCGTGGCAACCTGGCAACGAATACTGGCGCAGAAGTTGAGAATGCCTTAACCGGAACAGATACGTCTGGTCTGAGAATGTCCTTGGGTCACGCCCTTGCCTTTTCTATTCCTCCACTCACTCTCTACTGCAATTATCGTCCCGACGCATATTCGGATTTGATTTTCGGTGTCCCCCTGGTGGATCTTACTACTGATGTGCCGAAAGTAATTAGAATGTGCATCGACGAAATCGAGAAGAGGGGTCTGGATACTCACAAAATATATTCGGTAAGTAGGTCGGGCAATGTGTTTTTGAATTCATGTTTAGTGTCGCAGGTCGGTTCTATATACGATGCAGATATACTACAGGTCAGTGGGATCTACCCCAATGACCAACCTGCTACCTGACACGAATTCGCATTCAGTTGCGGCGCAGGTTCGAAAGTGAACAGTCATTTTCGTTCGACTCTACAGACAACATCCATTCCGTTGCGATGCTTCTCAAGGTCAGCCATTGCGAATGGGTCAATTCTCATGTTCATTTCTGATCCATCACTTAGCGCTACCTATGGGATCTTCCAGAGCCATTGTTCATGCTCTCGCTGGAAGATTGTAGACAATACCGACAGAATAGAGGTAAGTGATCTCAGTACGCTCGCTCAGTTCATCCACATTTACGTTCTGATATCGCGTATAGCTAGATATACCGAAAATGGTTGCTCCGTATTGCGATCGAGGATCCGTGAACTACATTCGGTTCACAAGGCATCTCTAGAAGCTGTTTTGCAGCATCTCTTGCTTGTTGCCTTTCATTCGGATAAGAACGCAATGAATGTGAAGGCGCTCGCTGCTCAGTTCTGCTATACTGTTTTTCGGGGGAATGCAGTGTTGGAAGGTGGTGTTCACGCAAAGGCACGTTACAGCGACTTGTTCTGATATTTCCAACTGATTATCTCAAAGAAACTGGTCATGGAGGATCTCATTCAAAATGCGTACAGCCTGTTTGACGAAAGCCCACCTCAATCCTCGTTCTCCACATCACAGTCGGATTCCCCTGTGGAGGGGCGCCTCACATCTCTACCGGAACTTTCGTTGTCACAGACCCTTAAGGAAGAAGCGAAGACAATTACGCAAGAGCAGGTTATTCCCGGGGCTCAGGCGGTCGAGACATTGCTGAACGGTTCGCCGCCGGAGGCCGTGTCCTCCCTTCCACCCGCACTTGCCGCCGAGTGGTGGCTGCCCCATCCGGGGCTACACCAACACCCAGAAGCGCCGACGATACCCCCAAGCCGACCCGAGAGTGTGCTATCTAGTGCCTCTGATTTTTCCCTCTGCGCTGCGAGTTCGATATCCGGCGCTGAATTCCCGCCCTCCCCAGCTGCGAGTTCACTATCCGTTACCACTGGTTCTCTCCCTTCTCCCGCTGCGAGTTTACTATCTTCAATGGGGACTTCCTCACCAACTATTAGTGAAAGGATCTGACGGCACTTTTGTATATTGTATCTCTTCACGGGGAATCGAAGCTCGTGATAGTTATATATTTTACGGACACGTGAGTGGTGGTAGACTATCAAATGTAACAATGCAGCAGCCCTCTCTCCCCATCTACAGTGACATGTAGGAAAAAACGTGGATAGACGATTCACTTGGTAACTTTGGCTTTTGCTGCCGCCTCTCGCGCCAGATTCGCCTGTCGCCACGCACGCGCAGCGGCACCTGGCCTGCGTAGTGCCAGGAGCACGTGGAGCACGACCGAGAGCAGCGCAACGCTGCCGGCTTGGTGCGTTGCGGCGAGCGGTACCGGCACGAGGTAGAGCAGCGTGGAGATACCGAGTGCCGCTTGTACGTTCGCCATCGCAAACGCGGCCGCCGTAGCGCGCACCGCAAGTGGGGGGAGCGCCGCGCGCACGGCTGCGCGCCGGGTCGATGCGAAAAGCAGCGCGGTAGCGAGATACGTCGTCATCGCGAGCACGCGGTGGTCGAACTGCACCGTCGTCGGATTCTCGAACAGATTGCGCCACGTGCCCTTGCCCCCGTCGCTGTCCGCGTAGCTGGGCGACAAGAGCTCGTCCAAAGGGGGCGCGAGGCGCCCGCCCATCAGTGGGAACTCGTTATAGACCAAGCCCGCGTCGAGACCAGCGACGAACGCACCTGGGCCCCCGAGTTCAGATCCACGCGCGCACGCTAGAAAGGGGATAGGACGTACCGGACAACGCGGTAAGGAAGACGAGCCCTGTAACGATCGCGGCGTGCGTCTTGAAGCGGCGTACGAGCGGGTTGCGCAGCACGCCGTCCCACGTACGCCCGTCGCGCAGCCGTCCCCACGTACCGTCGCGCGCGAAGCGCCAGTCCGCCGTGACGGAGAGCGCAGCGGCGAACATGCCCGCGTAGAGCGCAAGTGCAGTCCCGAGGTGCGCGGCGAGGCGGTACTGCGACACGCGCGGTACCGCGTTGTCCGCACCGCCGCCGCTCGCGACCGGCTCCTCCAGCCCCGAGCGTACCATGTACCACCCGAGCGCACCTTGCGCGCCGAGAAGCGCGGCCATGCCGAGGAGCGGAGTGCGTAGGGTGCGCGCGAGCCTCCCGCGCGCGGCGAAGTAGGCCAGCGGGAGGACAAATGCGAGGCCGACGGTGCGGCCTAGGACGCGGTGCCCCCACTCCATGTAGTAGATCGACTTGAAGTTGACCAGCTCCATGCGCGAGTTCATTCTGCGTTTGGAGCCGTTAGTAGGGCGTACAGATAGGATGGACAGGGAGCGCACAAGCGGAACTCAGGCGTGGCTTTATACTTGTCAAACTCGCTCTCCCACTCCGCCCGTGAGAGTGGTGGGAGAACGCCAGTTATGGGCCGCCATTCGGTGATGCTCAACCCGGATTCGGTGAGCCGCGTGACGCCTCCGACGACGATGACCGCAATGACGAGTGCAGACGAAAGCAAGAGCCAGTTCCCGACTGCTGGCGGGGACAGCACCGGAAGCTCGGTTGTAAGAAGCTGCGTAGTACCATTGGACGAGAAGAAACGCGGCTCGAGCACAGAGGTAGCACCCGGCCAGGGCTTGGAAAGCTTGATGAACGAGTACGGACGTGTCGCCGCGCGTGACGCGTGAGTTGACGACGCCACGTGAGTCGCAGAAGGGAAACCGAAACGCAGCCGGTGCAGTCCGCGATGGCACGGAGAAGCGGTGCCGACTGGGCCCTTTGGGAGGAGGCGGAACGTGCGCGCAAACAGGCCAGCGGGCATCTGACGAGTCGAGTTCAAGTTTACCGGACCGACGGATAGTTGACAGCGCCTCGCTCCTCTTACAGCACACCCATCATGTTCTCCGCCGTCATACGAAGGGTTGTACAGCCATCACTACGCCAGGCTCGCCCATACACCCACACTCAATCTGTGGCGTCGTCGTCGTCGTCGTTTTCTTCCAAACTCGAAAAAGGGGAACAGGAGATTTACGACAAGCTGTCAGAACGTTTCCAACCATCCGAGCTGCTCGTACAGGACGTCTCCGGTGCGCCGCTCAGTTCCCATGATTACCGTCCTAGTTAGTTCAACCGTTGCGCAGGGGGGTGTGGGACATTCTATGCTATTACTATCGCGAGCACGGCGTTTAAGGGGATCCCGGTGGTGAAGCAACACCGTCTTGTGAACGAGGTCCTTAAGAAGGAAATCGAGGGCATCCATGGACTCCAGGTGCGCACATGGTTTCCTACCATTCATTTAATATGTTGATCACTCGCGCAGCTTAAAACCATTCCCCAATGACGACACGTACAGGCTGCTTCGTAGATGCAATATTTATATCGCGATCACCGACCAGCACTAGAACCTGCGTCTCCCAAATAAGCTTAATGTCCGTTTCGTGCCCACATGCTACAAGCATCTAAAGTTCTAAAGTGGAATAGTTCCCCCAGCACTGTGCATGCACAGCTATCATCCGTTGCCTTTTCCTTTGATCGATCGACTCCGGACTCTATACCTTTTAATGCACAAGGTCCTGGTTCACACGCTTTCGTAGTTGGCGCCACCGCTGAACATATACATATGCGACATGATGAACTGTGGATTGTTGGTCGCTTAGTCATCTCACGGCAGTCTGTCCTCACTGAGGCTACTGCAACTCGGGATCATATCATTGCCCCTTACTGTAATGTTTTCGGCGCCGCAGCCTTTCCGCCGACGACTTTTTTTTACCGGCGGAACCCCAAGCCAATCTGCGGCCAGGACTCGCCTGTATTGTACATCACTCTCACCAGACATTGTATCATCAAGCGGGCCTCCCTCCTTCCCTAGTTGCTAAGACGATGAGGGAAATTCTCATCGACTATGGCAGCGTCAAAAAAAGCTTGCTTACATATGGCGCGCTCCCAATAGACTCAAAAGTCACGACTCACGCCACACGACGGACCCAGATCGATATTGATGGCACTATCTGACTTTCAAGATTTTTCTGACGACGTCGACGCGTTCTGAGGTTCCGTGGTGTCGGTCTTGAATTTCTGCGTTTAGAATACTTGGTTCTTTGCCACCCTCCCCTTTTAGTGGGCCAGGGAAAAGTCTCCCCGTCGTCCTTGTGGATACGCCGCGAGGCCAGGTTACAAGAACGTTCTGTTTGGGGTGCGGCCAACCATTGTCATGATGAAGATACGCGGCCTACATATCGAGGGCCTCCAAGGAGTATCATAAGCTGCCACTCAGATCTGTGGACCGAGACACACCGTGTGTCGCAGCTGATGACTCCGGATCAGCTTACCCCCCACGTAACGCCCTCACTTGGTACTTTGGGGCAGGGCAAATTCCCACTACAGTATAGTATCACTTGTGTAACAGTCATCATATGAGGTTTACTCATGAGTCATGTCAGGACGCAATCAGCAGCTGCGTATTGGCAGCGACGACCCGAGTCCACGGTCGCGAACCCCCCCCCGATTGGGGCTGTGCGTGTTGATTAGGAAGTAGTGACATTCAAGTTTGGACGCACTGGGTCTCCATGGATGCGATTGGTTGGTTGAAGACAGCAGGATAGCTTTATTCTTGGTAAGTTACTACTAGGTTCTGCGCCTCTAAATCTCGTGATGAGTATGCAAGTATGAATTGGGTCTGATTCGAGAATTCTGTCAACTCCAATTACAGTACTTGTCCGAGATGTCCGAGAGAAGTCTAGATAACGCTGACACCACTGGCGAGTGCTATCATAATGACCAACCTCGCTCGCTTCCGCCTGTTTCCTCTTTTGAGTTATCCTCATGTCTTTTTGTCCTCGAAGTGGCCCTTGCATCAGCCAACCGTGTAGCCAATTTGGCAGTCGATACCAACCAGCAATGGCCGATGTGTGGCATGTGGGTACACGTCCACTGTACCTGTGTACAGAAGTGTCCCAGGGAAAGCGTGCAAAAAAGAGATGAAATTTTCCAGCAACGAGTTGGATAAGAAGAATTCAGAAAACGGGGTCCCGGCCACCCATTGCTTCCTGCACATTGATTTCATGCAACATACACTACGAAACTCAGGCCGGGGAAGGAATGGCTCTCTCTGTGAACCACCTGATGGGCCCAAACGAAGTCGTACTAGATGTTTGGCCTATGAGTTGAATGTCTGGAGGCGCATTAGGTGCGGCGTACACAACACCTGTTGATAGCTAGATCAGGGAGAGGACAAACCCGAACTTCAAGTTTGGCTCACCGAAAAGCGGGGCTAAGACGGTGAGGAAGAGAACGGACACCATCGAGCAGCGCATCGTGGAGAGGGGTGGTGTTATGAGCAAGTAACGTAGGTCGAAGAAATCGCGAACAATGGACAAGACAAATGGGGCGATGGCTTGGTGGCACGCAAAGAGAGACGACTGCCCGGATTGCACAAGAGCAGATTGGGGTCTGCCCTCTTACTCGGAGCGGTTTATAAACATGGTTCTATGTATCAGAAGTGCGAGAACAACGGCATCATGAAGTGGCGAAGAACTTCCGCGGTCATCATCTTCTTTACCAGTGACGTGAAGCATAACCCCCCCGAGAAATGCTAGAACATACTGTAGCGTTGTCATTGAGTGTAGCAGTATCATGAAAACGAGTTGGGAAAGGGTGAGACAGCAACAAAACCGATCAGTTATTACTAGACCATATGGAGAGGGGGGGGGGAGGCCAAAGAGCGAGGGGTCATCAGAGCATCAAATGAATGGAACTGAAATCCGAAGTTCTCTCTTGAGTTCTCTTCTGCGTGAGAGGATACTCATCTCCTCGCCTCCGAGGGACGGGGAATCTCGTATAAAATAGATTTCTACACAAGGACCAAGCAAAACAACACAATTCCAACAGCCAACAGGGTAGCGTTCTCGGTACGTTTACCGAGGGCATTCCAGGGGCCCTCGGCAGATGCTGTGTGTGGATTGTGTAAAGAAAGGCAGCAGGAGAAATAGGACCATCCTCTGTGGCCGGTCCGGGGGCCGGGAGAGAGAGCAGGTCGCTGTCCGTCCACTGGCGATTCCCAAGGCGATTCCTGTTAGAGGCGCGGGAAAGCGCGACTAAGATGCAATCAGTAAGGTAGCATACGGAAAGTAAAGTTGTCACTACTGTGACTACGGAGTATATAAGTTCAACAAACGGAAATTGTCTACACTAAGTCTATAGGGGTATACTACAGACTCGAGCCACTCGAGCCCTCAGGCCTCAGCTCGGAGTTACCCGACGCTTACTCATCTTGTGTGGCTGAACTTCAACAATTTCTCTCATCCATAGCTGCGTCACGTACCCGTGTGCCGCGCAAGTACCAGTACAATCCGTATCCGACATCCTCGTGGCTCTTTCCAAAAAGCACAATCACCTGCTGGGAAATCTTGAGTTTCGACAATCGGTCCACGACAATCTTAGTCGACTGCGGCTCAGGGGTCCCATCTTATCCATTTCATGCGATTCCCGATGGCATCACGAATGGGTATGTGCGGGACAAATCAGCTCGAGATTTTGCCGCTCACCCTCTTCTCTCGCCAATGGTCGACTTGCGTTGCCACTCGTGTGTCGCTATTCCACGTTATGACCACTGCTGGTTACCGTATTAACGCGGAAATACATTCTCGCCGAACGATCGCTGTGTTATTATTATTTTTATATTTGATCGCCCTTTCGTTCTCGAACGTGGACCGTGAGTCGGGACGCTGAGCAAAAACATACTGCCGCCTGTCGGAGTGATAAAACCACCCCTGTAACGAACAGGTGAACCCTGTCAATCGTGCCACTCATTACACTCACGCTGCGGGTGGAATTCGGGAGTCTACGTCTCCAGGGTCGTTGTGACTCGTGATGGCTCATTTACCAACAGCTCGTACCGTGTATCCGACGGAAGACCGCCTCAGGCCAATGGCTTCTGCTTCGAAGTTCGAAGCAACCCGGAAATCTTGAGGGCAGTGTGAAGGAGAAGCCTGTGCTCACTTCTTTGATTGACAGCGTAACGCCACTCTGGCCCGGGTGCCCACTGTGCATGTGTCGTCATCTCACCTGTCGGAGTTAACTAATAAATCTCCGGCGGCCAACCTCCTCTAAAAAAGAGTTGGACACGAATCCGTCTGCCGAGACGGTGACGCGATCAAGGTAAGTAATAGGATAGGTTAAGGGAACGTACGCTGTTACTGGTACTTCGGCTTGTCAAGTGAACCCAGCGTGCGTTCTCATCTTCACTGTCCACGTTTTTTCTCCCTGCCGCTGTGTTACTCCAAAACTCCTTGACAACTGGCAGCCTACCGCCTTCACTACCGACCCATTGAACTGAACTATCGACCGGACACATACTAGCGACACACATTTATATCCGCGCCTTCCATGCATCATTATTGTAAAGTATCACCCACTCACCCTCCAATCATCTGAATCCTGCATCGTGGTGCAGCCATCAACAAATCATGATCGCATCACGGTGTATACTAATGATTACATCACCACACCCATGCCCATGGACTCGCGCCGCTGCATTCGGTTAGTAAGTTAGCAACGGACCATTCAGGATGTCCATATACGTCCATCGCGTCCCAGCTCTCTGGCAATTACCATAAAGGACTCTCCCCTCCTCCTGCCTCCGAGCCTCCGGAGCGCAAAATGAATGAACGTGTTACACAAATGGGGAAGAACACCGGCGCGAGGTGTAATGCAGCATCTGTACATGGTCCCAATACTGCGCCCTGCCAAAAAAAGGCCGCGCATGCCGCCGCAAATCAATCAAGGGAGAGGCCACCAAGCTACCCACAGTGATTGGTGTTGCGGAAGCCGACACAATACAACGCCAGGCCGTGGCGTCTATGCATAGCCAAGACAACGGTGGGGTTGGGGTTGTCGCTGCACCGCAAAAGAGAGAAGAGGGATACAGTAGCAGCCACTTCTTTCTGCTTCTGTCCCTATCAAACACGTATGTTGAACAGCGGAGAAGCCACGTCCCGTCCCTGTCGGGGCCAGGGGTATGGTCCACCGTTATGTAAACGTCGAGGTGAGTGACGATTGTCCGTGTCTGTTTTACACACGCGTCATCCACAGTGCACACTCCACACGCACAGTGCGCTGGTCGTGAAGAATGGTCGTTCATCAAATGGTGAAGTGCGGTGCCATCGCGGTGCAGTGCACCGCGGGTGGTGCGGCAGAGAGCTCCTCTTCGAATGCGAGCGCCACGGCGTCGTGATGCGCGTGATGCCCCGCGTTCTTCCGAGCCTCGCGGATAGCCAGCAAAACCTTAACCTCACCTGCCAGAAGGGCTGTACTGCCTCCAGGCACGCTCTGCGCGCTCGCATTCGGGCCTGGCTGTGCATCTGCGCAGCCCGGACCAGCTCTCAAACTGATACGTGCATGTCGCAATTGTTGAATGCGTTGAGCACGTTCAGGATCCTACTTTACATCATGCCGTACGAACTCGAACGCGAATGCGACCGGCGGCGACCAACGAAAACAACACTCCAACAACGATCGAACAATTGCTGTCCTCCGCGACGGTCCGTCGGACCGTTACCCGTCTGCGCCGCTGGGAAATAGTAGCATTTATTTGATGGCAACAATTCCAATTACTGTAATTAATTAAAAAATCAAATGTCCCGCCGTGCATTGCACTCGCCTCGGCGGCAGGATGCCAGCGCTCCAGGCTACTCCGAACCTCTCCCAGCCCGCGAGTTGCTGCACATGCAATGGCATAACGACACGCGCAGCTCGCTCGCTCTGTGAGGCGGGGTACATGTGGGTACGATGTCTGCGAGCCGACACGGTGTCTCAACTGCCGCCAGTGGCACGTCTTTCTCAGAATGCGCCCATTTACCCGGTTCCTTCTCTCTCCCCTTTATCGTGTTTCTATGCTTTCCGCGGACTTGACCGACATAAAGCCTCCGTTGATGTGAAGAGAGTTGGGCTGTGTGTCCGTGTTGCTCCTCTAGCTCCCAACTTTCGGCCTTCTGACCCGGACCATCCAGACACTCGCTACTTGGGCCCAGTAAGGTGCCGCACCTCATGTTGTGCGTTCACGTCTTGGCTCTGCTGGTCCAGAGTTAGCCAGTACGGTCACTCACGAGGGCATCCTTCACGACCCTAGGACTATAGAGTTGCGCCTCGGTATTTTAATGGCAACAATTGTGCCGCTTGGCACCGACCTCCCCAAAATGCTACCACATACCATGGGGGTTCACACGCCGCGCGCATCCCATGTGGGGAAGGGATGGGCAGCATGGGCAAGCGGCCTACCGAACGGCACGCATGCACCTATCGGGAGTGTCGGAATGTTCAGCAATAACAACCGTTTGGAGAACCAACAAATGTGAACCCCCTCCGACTAACAGTATCAAACGTGGAACTTCTTGGTGGCGCGCGCCACTTTCGTTCCGAGTCTCTTTTGGATTAGGTTACGGTGATAAGGCCTGCCCCTCGTCGAGCAAGACCGTGACTGCCGCTGGCGCATTGCTGGGACTGAGACCCGGACGCGAAACGCGAAAGCGAACTCGTGGTTTAAAACTCATGAAAAAAACATTACGCACGCGTGATCATTCTGTTCCACGTAATTTTTGACTCACACCGATACTGTATCTTCACTGTAAGTTGTAACGTAGAATGATATTCCGGAGTTAAGGGCATCGCGCTGGCCGTGGAAACGAGAGGGCGTCGTTCCCATTTCTGAGCGCTGACCCGCCAACTTTCGTCTCTCAGATAAGAAATAATAATAGAAATAAGAAATACTAACAATAATAATTTGGAGCGTAATCAATTACCCAGTCAAATCCACCTGAAATCCATCGCAAACAATAGGTTGGTCTCGAATAAACCAACCGCGAAGCCACATCATGTAGGGTACCTGTCTATTTGTTCATTGTCGATAAAAAAAAAGACAGTGCAAGTAGACGACGCGGCACCAATGGCCAGGAATAGCAATGTCTCCGCGCCGATCGACACAATGCATGTCCATTCCCATCAACTACAGTAACTGTGCAGACTCAGGGATGCCGGCGATAAATAACCCCCGACTATGGGCGGCGGAACAAGCGAAGAAGTGTGATCGCCTCGCGATCGTACGTTTCTCTCGCGGGGTCGTCGTCGACCTGCCAAGCGACGTCGAGTCGATTGTATTCCATTGAGGAGAGGGGGAGAAAAAGCCCCGAGAGGAGGAAGGTAGCATACCACAGACCAGGTGAACTGTTTCTTGAGTATCGCAAAGAAGCGCTTGTCCGCTTTCCGACGTTTCTTGTAACAGAAAAGCACCTCCGGAGCCATCGGCGCCGACTCGTGCGGAGGTGGGACGAGTGCCACGAGCGTGGCGACGAGTAGCGGGAATGCGGGTTCAAAGTAAACGCAGTCGGCCGCAAGAACAATATCCGGCTGCGGGAGGTGCTCGGGTAACGGCTTTGACCTGGGGACGTGGCAAATGGGACTGAGCCGGAGTGGGGTGGCTCAGAACGTACCAGTCTAGCTCCGCCGCAGTTACATTCGACTGCAAGTTACTGAGCGCGATGTTGCGCTCCATAATTGGAATGAGCGGCCTGGCGCGGGCGGTAATGAGCTTTTGCGTTGGAATGTAAGACTCGGAGAGAAAGGCGTACGCCTGGTCGGTAATGTATACTCGCGCACCAAAGTACCCAGCAACGAGACCGACGAGCCCCGTCCCGCTTCCCAGCTCGAGGACGTTCAAGCCCTGGAGGGCTTTGCCGCGCCGAGCGATGTAGCATGCCAAAACCTACCATAGACACACCCGGTGACGATAGCAAGGAATATATGAAAGAGGGTGATAGGTCTGCACCAGAAGCGTACCTCACCAGCTGGCCATGCGATACCGCCGCACCCGGGACTCGCATCAACAGCAAGGGGCAGGGAGATCGACCGTTGAAATTCGTCGGTGTCGAGTGGGAGTCTGATATTGATCTGGATGATCTGGTCGCGTAAGGACGGGGGATGTGCTGGGAGCAGATCCGGGTCGTCGGAGGAAGCGAGGTGATGCAGAGGGTCGATGATGTCGAGAGAAAGTGGCTCAGGGCCGCTGCAGGACGTGGCAATGGCGGACATGGAGTAGCGCCTATTATTGGCCCAGTGCCCGTCTCGCTGTCCGTCTCGCTGTCAGTGCAAGCGGTGGCTCGGTCGGGTCCGAATCGAGTCGAGTCAGACGGTTACAGTAATTTAAGTACAATTTATGTGACTTGTTTGGAGGCGGTTAAGGGATATTCCTGTGCCGCGAGGCCAAGTCCCGATATTATGGCGCGTGCACATGACTGATGGTGTTCCTATAGATGGGATCTATCTATCATGACATGACACCTCTTATAACCACAACACAGTAACTTCGCTTTCCCCCTCCCCACCACTCGTGCTTGGCCATGAAAGTGACCTCCACTGCAACCACCACTCTTCTTCCTTTCGCTCCCCACCAGCAACTCGTTCCATCGTCCCATTCCTCGCCGCAACGGGCTTCCGTTTACTCAAGGGTCCCCATCAATTCCTCGATCCTCTACTCCATGCCAAGCTCAGCTTCACCGCTTCACGATTTCTTTGATATTCCGCGTCGCCCAAACTCTCTACGGCTTCGACCTTCCATAATTTCGGAAGCGTCCTACGAGTCCTCATCCTCGTCCTCCTCATCGACGTCGTCGTCGTCCTTCCCCAACACATCCCCCACCTCCTGCTCCACACCGCCATCGTCGCTGCCCCCATCACCGCCGTACGTACTTCTCGCTTCTATTTTGACGACTTCGGCAATCTGACCATCGTCTGTGCTCGTGCGATGCCTTGATCGTGATCGCTGCCTTTGCATTTCCTAATTAGTCCAACATCCAGCTCCTTCGGCAAATCGCGACCTCTTCCAAAGATCCCAAAATCGCAGCCGCCGCCGTCAATTGCGAGCCCCCGGCACCCCCTCCCCTCCACCGTACCGCCGCACCGACCTCGATCCCCACCCCCAGCGTGGTCGCCGCGACAGACCACGCCGGTGTCAGGGCGATCTCCACCACCCGCATCATCACATGCGCGCCCACAGCGGCCCAAGGTGGTTCTTCCTCCCACGCTCCCGCAGCGACCATCTTCCGCGTCTCCCACCCCCCGATTGGCACCACCGCCCCGCTTGTATACACCCCCAATAGATGGGTCACACGCCGCACCACTTCGTGTTCGCCCCCTCCCCGTGCGGCCGCCACCGCCTGGCCCCCCCAGCGAGGGAGACACCCCCATTGCACCATTCGGAAAATTGCGGTGGACAGACCCTCTCACGATCCCCGAAGACGATGACCCGTCCTTGTGCGATGACCGCAGGGCCATTGACTGGGACCTGATCGATGAAGTCATGACACACGCGAGTTGAAATGTCACCGCACGGACACACTAACCATGTCTTATTTCTGTTTTTCTATGGCGCCACCTTCTTGTCGTTGTCGCTTTGTCCTCCCGTCCTTGGAGATACCTCCTCCCCACGGTGTTCTTATCGCGGCATTTAACGAGTGCATTGTAATGAGCATTATACTACTATTATTATCTCACATTTCCCCTTCGAAACGCCGTTACTTTTCTGTAACCACCTTTACCAAGACCTTTACCATCGCCGTACGCATCTTGACGATCCAATTCAATTCTCAAAAGATTTTTCCCCGCTCCGGATGTGTATGTGCGTATGTGTGTTTGTCTGCCTTTGTTTGCGTGGGAGAGACGCCGAAGCGTGGCCACACCAACCAGGTGGCTCGGCTCTACCCTTCTCTTCCAGTCGTGGCGCAAAATAACTCGAACCGTGCGTTTTTTGGTTTCATTCGTCCATTCAGAGGAACTGGGGTACGATAACGGGAGACGGCTTTTATATATCGCGCCAAGATTTGTATTCGATTCGGTTCGTTTGGTCTAGTATTCACCCCTTCGTTGTGCTCTGGTGGAACTAAGTTATATTGTGCGGCACCTTCCAAAGCAGAAACAAGACGGTGCCTATTCTTTGCTTTTTTTTTTTCTCACTCAGGCCAGGTTCTTATCAAGATACGAGGCACACGGACACCAAAGAACCGCATGTGCCCGATAAAGAAGTACAGCCAGTAGTCGTAGTAGTAGGAGTAGTCGTAATAGTAGGAAGCAGCACTGGCCTAGGACGACAGATTAGGCATATACAGTAGCTACTCCATACTCCGGTACCACTAGGGTCTCCGCGGAGGTTTCTCGAATTCGTGTATACTAGCTATACATGTCTCACAAGGGAAACACGCTTGGTTTTACCAAAACCATGGGAAAGTAAGACCTGAGCGTGTGAGCATTTGCTCGGACGTCTCAACACTAAGCGACGTCCATGTCCTTCTCTTCCAAAACCGAGTTGCGCAATCATCTGAGTAAAGGACATAGAAGTACAGTAGAGCCAGGTACGGTACTGTATTATCAGTTTAATAGAACACAGGCAGTGTCGGATCAAAAAACTCCGGATGGCGAAGGCCAGGCCGCATGAGAGAGCTTCTCGTGTGGGCGGCGGGTCTCACTGGACCGGGAAAGCTCCAACTAATAGCGCCAGGGCACATGAGTATTTGCTACCTAGCCCCACTGTAGACCCGTGTAATGAATAACACAAGTATGAGGGGAGGTACAGTCTGAAACGCGAAGAACCGAACAAGACAAAATTGACCTCGCCCGAGGATGACTGAGGTGGCGCACACGTGTGGAGTCATCTGCTGCGTACATGCATGCTGTCAACTTGGATTATTGCTAACAAGGCTGGCCAGGCGCTGGCTTCCACGTATCCGTATCCGCGCGCTCATTCTATCGGGCCACTGGGACCGCGGCGCATTGACTCTTCTGGACCCCCGGAAGGTTTCTTAAACTCTCGTTGTTTTGTGCTTTGCTGTCTCCATTCGCAGCTGGCGAAAGTGCCTCGGGCTGATCGTATGTCCTGGGCTTCGAGTTCGCTCTTGGCATTCGCGCTGCGGCGCGGGCGGGCATCTCGGTCGTGTGGGAGTCGCTTCACGTGAACTCCACCTACCACTGCTACCGAGGGCTCGACCCTTTTAGCACGCTTCCGTTCCATGGCAAATGAAATACAGTACCTTATCTTGTGCGATCTCATAAAAATTACGATAGATCGGGCGTGTTCACTTTTCTGCCCAAAACAAGCTCGAGTCATAGCAAGTCGGGTGGGATATGGGGATACAGGATGTCAGGATTATTGCCGTCGTAGGCGTAAAACCCGGCGGATATAGTATAGGCACGAACGTGGCATCGTTTTTTTTTTTGGCGGCGTGGCATCTTCCAACATGTTGTACAAGCAATGTGTGTGACCACAAACTACATGGCAGGCAGGCAATGTACCGAGGCGTCTCTTGACCGTTTGCCGATCACGCGACACGGATTCAAAACTGGTCCACCCAGCATGCTTTGCCGAAGATAATACGACAACGATGTTGAAGCTAACTTACAGCGATCATATCCCGCCCCTACTGCAACCGATAAGAACACCAATTCCGTGTAATAGGCGGGGTGCCCGCGTCTTGTGGGATTTCTTGTCTTTCGTTTTCGTGCTGAACACAAATTTCTATAACGAAAACCGAACCGAACCGAGAGAGGTGGCGTAGCCACTTGAGCAAATCCCCCTTTTTTTCATTAATTTTTTTTTGTGCGCGTCTTTGTTTGGTCTAGCCTAGGGTGTATTTCCGAGCGCTACGAGGGGGGAGGCACCACTCCGTAGCTCTGTAAGCGATCCCGAGAAAGAGACGGGCTCGAGAGGCCGGGGTCCTGTCGGTGACTGCGAAGCCTGGAGTGCGGATTGCGCCGATTGTCCGGGTCGCTGCGGGCCGCGGGCCGCGTCAAGGTCCGGTGCTTTGCTTCCATACACCGGCTGGGAAATGCAAATTCGGCCTGTCGCTGTGGCCGACTACAGTGCGCGCGCGCGATGACCCGGTTGAGTGTGGAGTGTGGAGTGCGTGGTGACAGCACAAGAAAGTCCCCTCCGGGGAATCGCAGATACGTGAGAGACGGGACCAAGACAATCGAGTCAGAGAAGGAGGGCGAGCGTCGGCGCTCGGACAGGCACAGACGCGAAACGCGGCGAAAGACTTGCAGTTAAGCTCGTGCAGCCTCAGGCTGCATATAGCAGTGCGGTATTTAACTCTAATCGCAGCTTTGTGTTAGGAAGCAATTCGGGGATCGGGTGACCTTTTTGTCCTCGGTTCACTTGCCACCGTATTTCACCATTCAAGGCATTAAGGCAAGCACTGGAGAGCCCTGATTGTTTGGGCAACTGCAAAAACCCACGGTGGAGTTATAAAATTCTCGACTTCGTAGATACAACAAGGGACAGATCTAGAACAAGACTTGAGTATTTGAGCACCTACAAAAAGTGGACAATGCCAGTGAGTAAGGAATTTGGAACCAAGCAAGGTGGTAAAGATGAATCGGAGAGGGGAGACCAAAAGGCGGATTATTCCAAGGAATGCGAAACAGGACGACCCCGGGCTGTTACATATGAGACCGAGCGACGTCGGACGATCGAGGAATGGTGACAGGAAGCACACCACAACGCAGCGAGCTCTTTTTTCTGAGTACATTTATATTCCGGAGCATGTAGGTAAGATAAAAACTGGCTGGCTGTAGATATTTTAGAGGTATAAGTCAAAATACTAGGGGAAATCCAAAAGATAGGTATAAAATTTATTTACAGGTGGAACCCTCGGGGTCGAGCAAGGGTCGAGTGGCTATCCGAGACAGGTTACTGAAGTTGGTGTCGTTCTGGGCGGGCTCATTGCCAATGACCAAAGGTCAACTACGTAATAGAATCATTCCAAAAGAACTTACTGTAACTTACCTGTGGCCAGGTCTCTTTCGGGAACACCTGGCAACCATGGTGGCCTCGGAGGTTTGTGCGTGGTAGGGGTGGCTGACTTCAACGAGTGGGGTATCATTGGAGTATCCCCGGAGCGAACTCGTGGAGGGAAAAAATGTTTATTGTTACTGTATGCGCGACTGGCATCGCGGCTGCACGTGCTCATCACTGGCTAGGGCAACAATGATCAGTTGATACTAAACGCGCCTTCGAAAAAAACGAACGTACTACCGTTATCGTTCACTCACCATCCCGGAGACGGTGTACAACAGTAGTAGTAGAGCTGACGCAGACATGGGTCTTCTTCCCGAACAAGTCGCCCGACTAAGTTATATCCGCCCGTCAGATAAGTAATGCGCGGCTTCGCGCTAGGATGTCTGGCGCTTCCCTAGCAACGGGTCGCACTTCCTGACACTGTATAGATGCCATCGAAAGTTCTTTAATAAATAAATAAATAAATCAGAGAAGGGAAGAGAAGAGAAGTCAAAAAAAGGACGGAGATGGCAGTTTTGACATTTATGGAGAATGAACGGACGGAAGTGGGAGGGGAAGGGGTACAGTACGTCAAGTAAGAACTGTACTACAGCATGCTGTAACGATTTGCTTGAAGAAGTGGCGCATGCGCGCACCACATGAATACCTGTACTGGGGCGGAACGGTCAGGCATTCTAAGGAGAAGCGCGATGACGCCAGCGCGCAGAGCTTGATAGAACGCCGGGAGGCACACAGAACCCGGCTCTAGTACTTGTTTACTAAGGACGGTGGATACTGTAAGCCAAGTCGCGCTGAAATAATCGTCCGAGCCGTCGTCGCTGGGTCCGTAATTGGTCAGCAACCATGCCCCTTTAGGCTGGTAGAAGATTGGAACCGGCCTGTCGTTCGTGCATGCCTTTCAGGATCTTGAATAATATTTACGCACGTGTAAGAAGCGCGCAAAGATGCAATTACTTCACGTCAGAGCCAGAATACAGGATAGTATACGCAGGACGGCCCCAGCAAGACAGAGCGTGCCGGAAAAGGCAAGATACAAGACGGAGGAGCTTTGGTCTTCAGCTGGTCGGCGTATTGATAAGATGGCCAAAAGATAGCGTGGCCTAGAACTCCCGGAAGTGACATACAGCATGCGTGTAGAGCTCCGATAGGATAAAGACGAACTTTGGCCTAGAAGGGGCGGCTGGGGACCGGGAAAACGTGAAAGGACAGCTGTGTTACCGCGCCTCACCATGCCAGCAAAGCTGAGGTACCATGACTAGGAGATGCTTCTCACCTATAGATACGATAGGTACCTCAACCTACGACCCTCTGGAGGTTCTCTCAACATTTTCCATTCGTCCTAATAGGGGCGTGGTGCATGTGGTTTGTGAAGTACTGGGCTGTCGAAATCCTATTTCGCAACTTGGGGCGAAGGTTATAGACCTGTGATTCGGTGGATATCCTCGAAACTTGTCCTTTTGTGAGCCTGAGACGAAGTAGGGACGTGGGGGAGGAAGAACTCAGTGTGGGCGCTAGTTTCAACGCGTGGCATGCGGCGCTCTCCCAAGTTTTTTTTTTTCTATCACGGTCGTCCATTGTCGCTCGAACACAAGAGATCTTGCTCACTCTATGCATATCACGAGCTTTCCACATAGTGAATCCACGCGTTCTTCGAGTCATTTGCCTCTGTTCTGTCATAAGCCAGCTAGATTCTACAAAGTACATTCCTGTGTCCTCCATGGGATGTGGATAGAGCTTTACATGCAGCCGATGACTGTGAAAGCCAACTGCGGGACTGCGGGACCGATTTGCTGACTGTACTGAGGCTGAGGCTCTGACTCTGGCTGACTCCTCTGACCTGACTTGACTCGTGTTTACTCCACTCCACAGCCACAAAATATGTGGATTATGTAGGTTGTGGCGCTGACTCCATACATCTCCTCAAACTGCCATCTGGTCTTACAACGACATCATCTACGATGAGCCAACAAAGAGCCAATGTACGGGGAGCTTACGACGCAGGTGGTCGGGGCAGACGCGGCAACAACACCGGACGTGGTCGAGGTCGAGGTCAAAGAGGTGGCTTCTCGTCTTCTGTTCGTGGAGGTCGTGTAGTGGGCGGTGGAGCCCCATCCGACGCTCCCTTAATCTACAAAGCCGACCAACCCGCTCGAGTCGACGCCCGCGTTGATTCCGCCGACGAGCTCATCCCACGTCTTCGAGCACTAGGCCTCACCAAAGAGCATCCTCCGCGACCAGGATACGGAACCATTGGCCGGGCAATAGTCGTCCGGGCCAACTACTTTGCTATGGATCTCACTCGCGACACTTACTACGATTACGTCGTAGACATCTCTCCCGTATCCCACTCACGGAAACCCACAGCACACGTCAAGAGTCGTGTGCTCACCCTTTTTGAGAGGAGCCCCAAGGCTCTCCCTTACATCCATAAAATTGCGCACGATGGTGCACAACGCCTCGTGGCCGCGGAGCGTCTACCTCAGCCGTTGCAAGGCGTCGTCAAGTATTTCGACGACGAAGATTCCAAGCCTCGACAAGACGCTGATAGTTACACCGTTTCGGTCCAATTCATAGGAGAGCTACCCACTGCACCGCTGAAAAGGTACGTCTGTTTGCATTAATTATTGACCTCCACTCTAACTGAGAGTAAAAACCGTTTAGGTTCCAAGACGGCGACGTCAAGAACATCGACAAAGCGAAAGAAATCGATCCTCTTATTTCCGCCCTCAATTTGATTATGCAGCGCCAGGCGGCACAGCATGGCGTTCGATTTGGCAAGAACCGGTACTTCTTCGATGACGGCGAGAAGAGACAACTGGGACCACAACTTCTAGGCTCTCATGGGTTTCTACTCGTCCGTGCGGCCTGTTCACAAACAACTAATGGTCAATGTCAACGTGTGCATGGCTGCCTTCTACGAACCCGGAAAGCTATCCGATGCCCTGCATGCCTTTCGCTCACGCTCACGCGGAGCAATCCCT
This sequence comes from Lactarius akahatsu, assembly GCA_021524915.1. Taxonomy (NCBI): domain Eukaryota; kingdom Fungi; phylum Basidiomycota; class Agaricomycetes; order Russulales; family Russulaceae; genus Lactarius; species Lactarius akahatsu. Next base: position 248,373 of record JAKELL010000055.1, on the reverse strand, counting down.
CAAGACTTCCTGGCCAAAGTTAAAGTTTCCACAAACTATCGGGGGTACAAGTGCGTCAGGGCGATATTCCGCATTTCGGACGTCTCTGCGAAGAAGCAGAAATTCTCCTCCAAGGAATATGGTCGAAAGGTCACTGTCGAGGAATATTTCTCGAAAAGTACGTTCTTTTTCTCAATTTAATTACTGTGCTTGTACTGACTCTGTGTTGAAGCGTATGGTATCAAGCTAAAGGAAGCCGACACGCTACCTCTCATCGACATTGGTAACTCCGGAAAACCGGTCTACGTCCCGGCGGAGCTTTGCACTATTGAGCGAGGCGAGCCCTTCTTCGGCAGGCTCGGTCGCAACGAAACTACCTCTATGCTACGATACGCCAGTCGAAAACCGGCTATGAACGCACAACTCATAGTAGAGCGCGGTTTGCCGAGGTTGGGTTACACCCCTACTACCCCTGTGCTCGACGCTTTCGGCGTGCACGTCTCTGGCGAGATGTCGGTCATCCCCGCTCGGGAGCTGCCACCTCCCAAAGTGACATATGCCACGGGTTCGCCGCGAGTTGAGGGTGGGAGTTGGAATCTTCGAGACGTCAAATTTCATCGCGGATCCAAAGCCCCAAATTGGATGGTACTTGTCGTGCGTGACGGCGTAAAGGACCTCTCATTCGATGGCACAAACGACCCAAGGCTCCTCACGTTCCTCAATGCCTTCGCCAACAAGTGCAGGAACAGCGGGATGGACCTGGCCCTCAAACCTTCTTCTATCTTGGAGACCGACGATCTTTCTATCATCGAGGATCAGAGACGCAGGCCCGCTGCCGTCGCGCGGATTTCGCGAGCAATCGAGAGGTTCGGAAATATGAAGAATATCAGCTTCGTCCTCGTTCTACTCCAGAAACAGGACGACTTCCTTTACCCCTGGCATCAAACGGCTTTGTGCCGTGGACTTTGGAGTACATTCGCAATGCCTGTGGCTCAAGAAGGCGCTAGATGAGAGGGGGCGAGAGCAGTATCTCGCCAATGTCGCGCTCAAGTTGAACACCAAACTTGGCGGAATAAATCACCTCCTTGGAAAGGAAGCGATGAGCTGGCTCCGAGAGAAACCCACGATGCTGGTCGGCATTGACGTTACGCATCCTAGCCCAAAGAGCGCCAGCGGCACTCCGTCAATTGTGGGAGTCGTTGCGAGCATCGACAATGACTTCGTGCAGTTCCCCGCAAGCCTACGCCTCCAGAAGAGCAAGAGAGAGGTTAGTGACGCCGTTGATCGATTTTATGGTGTTCTCGACTCACATGATTGTTGTAGGTAATCAGGGAGAATGTCCTCCGAGATATGATTGTCGAGCGGCTGCAAGCGTATCGCCAACGTTTGAAGGTCTTACCTGAACGTATGATCGTCTTCCGTGATGGCGTATCCGAGGTATGATTGATTACAGTTTTACGGTCGTGGTGATTGAGCTAACTGAGTGGTATCTAGAGCCAATACACCGAGGTTCTTGAACAAGAATTGTCTCAAATCTTTCAAGCATTCGCGAGAGTCGACCCCAAGAATCCCAAGTACCACCCGGTGCTGAGCATCGTCGTCTGCGGCAAGCGCCACCACGCGCGGTTCTTCCCGACCGACTCGAAGTACGCCGACAGGAACGGGAACACGCGCCCGGGCACTGTCGTCGACAAGGGCATCACGTCCGTCCTCGACTTCGACTTCTACCTCCAGGCGCACGCAGGCCTGCAAGGCTCCGTCAAGTCGACGCACTACGTCGTGCTCTACGACGAGTCCTCGCTGACCGCAAACGACGTGCAGCAGGGCGTGCACACCGCGAGCTACCTCTACGCCCGCGCCACCAAGGCGGTCAGCCTCGTCCCGCCCGCGTACTACGCCGACATTGTGTGCGAGCGCGCACGCTACTGGATCCACGAGTTCCTCCTCGCTAATACCCAGGATGACGACGACGCGAGCTCCGGCACGAGCACGTGCAAAGGTGTGGACTCGGGAACAAGCGCGAGTGCGGGCCGGAGAAAGCTCACACGTGAGGAAGCGGAGAATCACGTGTTCGCGGCCGCAGAGCGCGCATGGGGCAACGGGCTGCATGTTAATTTGCGGGATAGCATGTTCTATCTGTGAACCATGCGGGTATTGACTCCCCTCTTTCTTTGTTTCATTTCACTCCGGGGGTTCTGGTGAGGTGATGATATCCTTAAAACGCCTTCCTGTCCCCGGTCCCATTCTTCTCTAATGCACGTACTGTATTCCATCGCACGCACCACTCAGTGCGAATATTGCTTTAGTATTATTCCCCCACCCGCGTCGTGTCGGGTTTGTTAGGTGGTTCCTTTCCAGGAGTAGTATTACTCATCACGTTGGCTGTGACGTAGTTACAATACAATTCGAGGTTTCAACTTGCGTTCAATAGTTAAAAAAAACAAAAGAGGCCCCGATATCTGTGATCGTTGGTCAGATTACTTAGATCACTCTCGTGGTCCTGGAAGGATCGCCGACGTGGTCATCACAATTACGGTCCAATTAAGCAAATACCAATATCTTTGGTGTTCTGTTTTTTCATATATTTTCGTCAGCGGTGTCATGGTTAACCGGTTAACTCCTCAGTACTACGGATTAGAGCATTGTACCGTACAGCATCAGACCATAGAGCATCCAAGTGGTACGCGTCGTTCTCCGATTTACTCACTATCATCCGAATCCAGCCCTTCATCACCGTAGCTGAAGAGCCGACCACGGTCCCGGAGATCAGCCAGGGACTCATTCATGTCCCTCGCGCGCTGGTCCTCCACGCAAACCAACCTGAGGGCCGGCAACACCTGGGCGCGTGCCTCCACGGCCCGGCCTTCGAGTGCATGAGCAATACTCTCCACCAATTCCTCGTATATACGCAATTTCTTCACAGCTGTGAACGGGCGGAAGAGTTCCAGCCATCCGATGTCGTCCATATTGTCGCCTTCAGGTTGCCAATTTACCGACGGATCGTCGTTTATTGTGATCTTGAGGTGGACCACATTTGAAAGCATTGCAGAAGTTCGGTTGAGCACTTGAGCCATGTCAAAAACTTGATCGTGTCTCCTTTCGCATGAAGGGATTTGAATCGCGATAGTAGGCTCATCTGGATCGATTTCACGAAAAAAATTGAACCAAATATCATCATCTATAAAGGATATTTCCCCGTGCCCGAATCGAGATGGCTTGATGACTGAGCGCTCGATGAACCTCGAAAGCTCGGTAGCTTGAAAGCCAAGCCGCTCGGAGACTGAGTATGTTATGTTGATCGATTTGAGTTGGGGGGTGTCGATTTGGGCCATGATGACCTCTAAATATGTGCTGTGACCGTCAAAGCAGAAACGGGTGAGAGACGGAAGAATAACACGCGTCTCGGGAGGTGAATGTACTCGATCGGTGTCGGAAGCTGGCGTGTAGAATCCGATGGAAAGATATTCTAGGCTCGGTAAGACAGCCAGACATGCAGCAAAGGCCGCAGATGAAATGTAGCCAGTCTGGCGTGGTCTCTCATGGAGTATTAGTTTGACGAGGTTACCAGCAGAGGAAAGAAGGGTCGGTAACTTTAGAAAGGGAATGCCGTTGAAATGGATTTTCCGTAAAGATGGGGCGGATCCACCCAAGAAATCATTAGGAAGGACAGGCACATTTGGACCCTCCCAGGAAATTTCAAGGTACCTCAGCTCCGGAAATGGCACCCGCATTAAAGGGACCACCTTCTCCAAAACTGCGTCCATTAACGCAAGCCTGAGATGGCGTACACGTTCGGGTCGCTCGAGTGCGGCAAACATATTATCTTCATCGTCAGGAGGGAGGTTCTTCCAACTGTGATAGCCGTAGTCAATGGAGATAGGAAGGGCTTGTGGCCAGTAGCCTAGACCCTTCCTGACGGGTGCTCTGTGAGTGCAGAGGAGTTGGAGGTCGAGACGGTTTGGCGATGCAAAAATAATTTCTCGCCATCTTCGGCAAACGTGCACCAGCGTGTGCCAATTCCAAACGAGGTAAAAAGGGTCTCCATCAGTGGATCTTCTGATGAGGTCAAAGGTTTCTAGTAAGACATGGTCGGTGAGGGTGTCAATCGCGGTTGCGCATATTGCGTGTCCGTGACCCTCGCCTAGTATCCCACACAAGTCAAGTACCCGTTACAACACAAGAACTCGAAGGGGTACATTGAGACCCCATATCCCCTCGTTCCTTTTGGTGGCTTTGAGTGATCTTCCCAGAATCAATGTCTTGCGAGAGGCGTGCGCGTGTGGGAGTGGCACAATCGCTTTGCCGGGTATGTGGGCGATCACTGAGGGAGATTGGCAGCGAGTGTTCAGTAAATTTTGCGACGGAAATATGACAAACAAAGTCCAAAGGACCCAAACTCGACCCACGGCTCCGTGGACGACAAAACATTCACGCACGTGATCGGGCTGCTGGAGGAGTTGGGACAGTGAGAAAATATTTATTTAGCGTATCGACGTGAATTGTATGGGATGGAGGTAGGACGTTTTCGATCAAATAACACCAGACTAAAGAGGCACACGCATGGTTCCGAAAAAAAAAAAGGAAGGGGCCACACACTACAGGGCTTTTCCTAACGCCTCCGATCGAACTCGTCTTCCGTGTCGACGACGGTTACAGGGCAACCGGAGAGCTGGCGCAAAGAGAGGAATTGTTCTATGGATCCCACTGGCTCGTTGTGGTCCCCGTCTTCATCCTCGTCATCAGCGGCCTCGTCTAACCATATCAAACGGAGCGCTGGAAGCACGTCGGTGACCGTCTCCTCCGGGTCGGCGGTGTCCTCGAGCGCAGAAGCAATGTACGCTGCAACCCCCCAGATAAATGCAACGTTTTAACTGCAGGAAATAGGCGGAAGAAGGGCAGCCAGTCGGTGATGTACATTCCCCGCGAGTGTACATGGTCCCCGTGGGCGTCCAGATGATTCACGTTGGAGAACATAGGGACAAGCCGACCAAGAACTTGGACAACGCACGGAACTTGCCTATGTAACCATACTTGGCCCAAGATTTTCAGAGAAAGACGGGCTTGACGACGACCCCCTTGTGGGTAATCGAATTCAACGTAGGTATCCTCATAGAAGAAAGTTACTTCCGCGCGGCAGAACTTGTCGAGCTTGAGGTTTTTTGTGCGATCGATGAACCGAGAAAGTTGGGTAGCTTGAATCTCCTGCACGAAGTATTCTATTGCGAGGTCGTCGAGTCGAGGTGTATCAATTTGGGCCAAGAAGTCCTCCAAGTACTCGCAACAACCTCTGTAGCGAAACACGGTGAGAGCGGGAAGGATGACTGGCATTGGGGGATCCGGACGACTTCTCCGTTGATCGGGCGGAGGTGTGTCATCATAGAAAGCAATGGAAAGGGTTCTAAGCCTGGTCAACACGGCCAGACTTCCGACCATAGCCTCCAGTGAAATGTAGCCATTCTGGTATATATCCTTGAGTTTGAGAGTGACGAGATCACGAGCTGATAAAAGAAGCGTTGGCAATTGTGGGAAGGAAACGCATTTTAGGCGGAGATATTGTAGACGTGGGGCAGATCCACCCAAGAATCCCCCGCCGGGGATGACCGGCGCACCTCTAAAGAAAGGAGCTGGCAAATCTTTGAGATCCCATGTGAGGTCCAGATATGTCAGCACAGGAAATGGCGCCTGCATGACAGTAGCCACGTCATTTAGCAGTGAGCTCGATCCAAGAATATCGATACGGTGTACGCGACTGGCGTGCCTACTAAGTGCATCGATGACGTTATCTTCGTCCTCGGGAGCAAGGCCCATGCCATAGACGAAGTCAATACGTCCAGGGTGAGAGGCAAGGTGATGGGCCAGAATTGTAGATTCTGCCTGACAGGTGTCCCGTATGAGCAGCTAAGGTACAGATCAAGACGCTGTGGTGATGCAAATATGATTCTTCGCCATCTCTGGCAGACGTGTACTAGTCTTTGCCATTTCTTCGTGCGTTGAATAACCTCAATTCGATTCGTGAATCGATTCGTAGTGGGGTCGCGTAGACAGAAGTCAAAAATTTCTACGAAAACATTGTCCGAGAGCACGTCGATTGTCGTTCTATGTCTGTAATTTTGGCTGTGCACGCAACTCAGTGATCATTAATTACGTGCCCAAGACTGTCGAACACGCACATTGAACCCTTCCAAAATTGTTCCGTAGGGAGAGTCGATGATCCGTCATGGAATGGGGGCCATGCTCCTCTCTGGTCTTCTCTTCGACCTCCGATCGCAGCGTCCGGCGAGTCGTCTGCACAACACGAGCACATATATCCGCTGCGTCGCGCTCTACCCCTTCCCGTAAATATATAATCCTTTTGTCTTCCCGGTTACGGTCGTGTGCAAGAATATCGTCGATCAGCGATAACACCGAGTAGCCATTGAGTAAGAGGCATTGAAGGACATTATCGAGCTCTGGGCGCATAGTATGGTCCATTAAGGTAGAGCAGATATCGGGAATGGAGTACACGCTCGTGCCCACATCGAGACTCCCAAAAAGGTTGATTGATTTTCCAAAAAAGGACGTACTATGCTTACCACACCTCTGCAAATGTACCCGTATCTGCAAATTCCGAAAGATCGTAATAAACCCTTTCTTCCAAACAAAAATACACCACGTTCTCTAGCATTTGTAGATGTGAGATCATACAATATAATGAGGATCAGAGCAAAAATATGGTCGTGAAAATCAACAAAGGTGATCCAGGCGGGTGTGCCAAGTAAAGTTACACGGTGACAAAGCCTTCATGCTATAACAGCAAAAGTACCGCGTCTCCCTCAAGACCGGAAGCGACAGATCTATTCGGTGCATGGACTTTCCATCTGACGGATTATTCCTCGTCTCTCGCTTGGACGCGGCCCAATACTTTCTTGACCTCTGGGGACATCTTCGGACCATATACGTCTGCACCTCCCCGCATTTTGTCGAGCTCAGACGACCTTGCTGACTCCTTGCACGCGTTTCTTACTTCAGCAGCGGAATTACAAGGAGATGTGCAGCCCGACATTCTCATTCCCGGTCTAACCAACGGTGCTCAACAAGTACGAGACGTTCATTTCGGGTATCTACCTCGGGCAAAATCACGCGCAACACCCTCCTTGCGCCCATCGAGTACGTGAGGCGGCAGATACGACAGAAATGAGGACGACGCGCGGCCGCTCTCGAGGAGGATCCGGAGGAGCTCGTTCTTGCCACGCTTCAGCGCCTGAAGAGGCAGGAGACCGTGCAGGAGTACCTCAGCCACGCGCCGGGCAAGGTCTCCCTACGCGACCGTCGCGGCGCCCGTGGGCCGCCCCGCACGGGTGAGTGCGTATGCCGTCGCGACGGTTGCTCCAGATGCGCTACGTCAGCGGGTTCTGGAAGGACACAGGGCCGGTGGAGGCGTTGGCGGTACTGTAGGCGGCAAGCCGTATCCGACCAGCCTCGATTGGAGGTGAGTGACAAGTAACGGGCGATGGAGAATTGACATTGGTGTATATTTCCGGCGTTTGTGTGGATTCTGTTCCTGTTCATGTGGATAGTCTGTACCAGCATTATTTTTGGCTCCGAGAAGTACACATTATAATGGGAAGCTGCGGATCTTGCCTCGGTGTCCGCATAGTTCCATGTTCTTGGATTACATCTTTCAAATTATGAATTCCCTGTCTTGGCTTAAATGCCGGCGGAGGGCCGGTCCGCAGATGCCAGTACAAACGCATATTGTCCGGAATTCATTCATCCCGATCCCCTTTTCATTCACCAGGACTCTGACTGGGTGCATCAGCCACATCTTTCACAACTCGCGGAATTGGGTCGGAGAGTCCTTCTGTGCGTCGAACGAACTCTTGCAAAATCCTGAGTCTGGGTTTTTCAGGAATTCATTCGACGCAAGTGTGGAGAAACACGACTGCAAGACAGACTGCGGCACACAATACGGTATGAATTCCCGAGTATTCACGCATTCAACGGATCACGACGGCGAGGTACTGCGCCCCCCTCAGTTCTCGCTTCGCCATCATCTATGTCTCACCGCAGGCGCCGCTGTATGAGCAGTTGTTCCCCAAACGCGCAGACCGCTCCGCCTGCAGGTTACTCGGGCAAGCTGAGGCTGTCAAGGCCCGTCACGCCTCGCACTGTGGACACAACCCCCGGTAGGATCAGCATTATGCCGAGTCATGTTTCCTTCGACCGCTCACGGGGGGGTCGGGTGGGTGCGCATGAACATCACATTCATTGCGACCGGACCTTTTCATTGAATAGAAAAGAGCAGGTACCCTCATGCCGCTGCCATCCAGACGCCGACAAACTTTCCATTTTTCTGTCGATCTCTACACGATCGCTGCCCGACTTTCCTCGCATTGCGGCTGTCTATAGTTCCATCGTAAAGCTCGTATACATTATGGTACTACATGTACTCAGCAGCTCATAATCTCGTCCGCGAATCGCGCTTCACTCCTATTCTGTCTGAGAAGAGCTGCACTTAAGTACAGTATATTGAATTGATGACAAAACCCGCGCTGCAAGTAGGTATCAGAAAATAACACACATACGCATACCGGTGTTTCTGGTGATAGCGGGAGATAGTCCACGTAGACTGAACAGTACTGCACCCAAACCAACCTCCAATTTTCACCGTCCTTCGGAACTACCACGTCACACTACAGGACGACGTTACTCTTCGAGTATATCTGGCACTTGATGTGTACCAAACCTAAAGTTAGGTGTCATCGGAGTCATGGTGCGGAGGTGCTTACGGCCATGCGTAGGCATTCTCGCGCAGCACCAGGTCTATCCAAGAAGAACGGAGCATACAGATGATCTTGTGGAGCACGAACACGAGCACGAACCACTTGCCCTCGGCTTCGGCCCACCTTCCTCCTGGACCAGCCGGGTCGTGTGCGTCAAGCCGATGGCGGTCTCGACGACGACCCTGTGCAGCGTGCGGATGTAGAGCCGCTACGCCGCTCCTTCGTCTTGCCGCTCCAGGAAGATGCCTGTTTCGGGAACAGTGGATGGGGAGTCGTGCATGCAGGCGGAATATGTGGGCGACGAAAGTATGGGTTCAGATGCCGCCGTCGTGTCTTCGTGACGCGGTGGGGACTAGGCGGAACGGATCAGTGGAAGGATCGGCAAGTAAGATGGAGGACGGACGCACTGAGCGCCTGCGCTCTTTCATTTGCGCTGCGGATTTTGAGATCGGGCAGGCGGGGTGTGCCTAAATCGTTCTCGAGTCCAGGCCAGCTCGATATTAGCTGAAATGTCCCACGCGACGAAAATCAGATTTGAGGGGTAAAAGTGGCCGCTTTGGACACCACTTTTCCCGATGTCCAGAAGCCGATGATGCCGACTGCGATGTTCAGCCCGGAGGAGGCAGAGGCGCACTGGTGTGTACCAGGGGAGAGATTCGCGCGACCCCGCGGAGCGGAAGAGAAGCGTTGAGGTCATGGGACGGAGGTCCTTCGGGTGTGCCAGAGTATTCTAGCCCGGCACTAGGTTCTATCTGGGAATTAGGAGAGAGGGAAGGGGCACGGAGAGAGCCGGACGGCACGCACCGCTCGTCTTGAAGCACGGACACAACCACTTTCCCCGCGCCTTGCGCCTTTTACACCTCCCACACCTTCCTCTCGCAGCTCCCGACAGAGGGTATCCCTGGAACAGTATGCGAGAAGCCGTGCATCGGGGAGGAAAGCTACTATCCGTGAGAGAAATGAGAGCGACGTCTCAGGTGCCGTCGTCGTACTTTCTTGTGGTGGGGACTGAGTAGAATAGATCAGCATGTACAATGCGTCGACGTCGTTTCCTTGCGGAGGGCAATGGTAGGACGCCTGTGTCTTCCGGGTTTTGCACTGGAGAGGCATGAGTACATTGCCCTGCTCCAGCTCGACGACAGTTGGGAAGGGTTGGCTTCTTACGACGACTGAAAGGATCCAGATAATAACTGTTGGACCTGCTGTTTCTTCACACGATGAATTGATGTTAGTGTGATGATGCAGAATAGGTGTTTATCATATGAAACTATATGAACTTACGAGGTCGATAGAGGCCAAGCGCCAACCAGACCATACACTACCCAGGGCCGCGGTCTTGTCGAGATCGGTGTCCTAGGGTGGATTCTCTCACCTACGCTCGGATGACGCATCGTCGCACGCAGGCGCAGGATCAGGAGAAGGGGAGTTGAGTTCGAGTTCGAAGCCACAGACAGCATATATGCCAACGTCCGTTCGTCTACTCGCGCCTCTGCTGCTACTCGGTCACGCGCTAATAGCAGCGAGATTGGTTGGAGCGCCTCACCTGCCGTGCCGTGTGGAAGGCACTGCTCGAACGCATCTAGCGACCTTATTCAGGCTGAATCCGGGGAGGCGCGGAGCTTGGGAGATGAAGACCGGAGACGAGGGGGTAGGAGATCTCTGAAGTGCAGGGGTCCGGGCGTGTGAGCGACGTACGGAGTGTCTCGAAGTTCAGAGGCTAGGATGCTCACGAACGCTGTGCGTAGGACCGCACCTGAGATCTTGAACGCGGGCTCGCAGATCAGGCAATGCTCGGACTGTTTGTAGGCTGCGAGGTATTGGGCTGCCACGCCACGCGTGAGTTTGCGAGGACTGTAGGGTGAGCATGTGGTTCCATCATTTGGCGAGAAGCTAGGCTACGACGATGGTGATGCTGTTGAACGGTAGACTCATGTCAGCACTCAAATGGGATCTTGGTCTTCCGACTGGAGCAGGAGGATGAGTGGGATGCGTAAGAGTAAGGCAGGTACGACGTACGGTGTCATGCATGAGGAGTAGTATGCGGAGGCTGTAGGTCTGGCCGTTCTCAAATTCTGTGCACTGGCGGATGTGCTCTGGGTAGAGAGGATGGCTGCGATCCAGTAATACTGAGTCGGTGGGTGAAACGAGTAGACCTTGGGGTTGCTGACGAGGGCCTCGGATGACACTGGTAATACAGTGACGGGAATGATCATGTGACCGAATTGCACGATTGATAAGGAAGGTGAACCGTGTGAACCATCGATCGAAGACGGGGATCGAATCGATCAACAACTCTTGACTCTTGCTTTCATGGACACGCAACAACCCAGTCGTCGATTTCCAGACATCAAGTTCCGAGTCCTTATTATAGGACGCGCAAATGCTGGAAAGACGTCAATTTTACAAAGAGTCTGTGATACAACGGACAGCCCCATTATTTACCGAGGAAAAGAGAAGGTACGTACGTGGTCCTGCCTTCTTGTCTGCGAATCTGATCTCACTGTCGACCAGGTTACACTCGACCCGTCCGTGTTTGTAGGTGACAATAGTACTTCTCTTCGGTTGCCTCTAAACATGGGGCCAGCGAGGCGAGCACAGCATCGACGATGAACTTGTGTTCTCTAATCATAAGGGCTACATATTTCACGACTCTCGTGGAATCGAGTCGTGCAGTATAGAGGAACTCTGGACGTTACAAGCATTTATTCGACGCAAGTGCAGGGGAAAAGCGACTGAGAGACAGATTACATGCGATTTGGTTTGGAATCTCGAGTGTTTACACGTTCACGGTTACGACAACTGACGGTCATGTTTTGAGGTACTGCGTGCCAATGGACAATCAACGTCCACAACTCGATCTCAAATTCTTCAAGGACATCTGTCCCGATCGGAATGGTGCGACGCTACGGACATTCGTGACTGTATTTAACAGAATAATTTCAAGTCCCCGTCATTGTGGTTTTTACCAAATACGACCAATTCCGGCGAAATGTCCAAATTCACGTGGAGGATTTCGGAAGTCCAGATGACAATGCATTTGATGTGGAGGACAAACAATTTCAAGAGCACTACCTGCGTCCTCTAGGTGATGACGTTAAATTTGTGCGATTAGAAAGTGGGTTCAAAGAGGGATACCAGAGCTACACGCTAATGTTTGTCGGTAGAAATGCACATGCAAAATATGCGCTGCGATGAGCTTATTGAGGCGACGGCTGCAGCTTTGAATGACGACATCGTCGGATTGATGCTTTTGGGTGTTCAGAGGGGCAACATAAAATTAAGTGTTAAAAAAGCCTTGAACCAGTGAGTGCGCCAGTTGAAGGGGCGAAGCGAGCGAGGATCACAACAAGCATTGCAGTGTCCGTCCCCATACTGGCAGCGACCGCATAGTTCTAGACTGTCTTAACTCGTTTCCATATATCTGGGTAAGTGTTGATCGAGTCTTAAATTGTGGTACATGGATTATGATAACTTGATTCCGCCCAACTCCTAGATTGTGAGTGCCAACTCTAGTTCACGGTTGTCAGATCGACTGACCTGACCACGCTGGTGCTCTACTCGGCAGTTTGTAAGCGGCTACCGTACCTCACTGTGTTTGAAGTGTACTGACGACGCGTGTCCTCGGCTCTCCAGGAAGTGAGTGGGTGGTGTGACTGGCCGCGTTTGAAGCATACTGACGATGCGTGTCCTCGGCTCTCCAGGACGTGAGTGGCTGGCATGGCTGGCTACGTTTGAAGCGTACTGACGACGCGTGTCCTTGGCTCTCCAGAGAGTGAGTGGCTGGCATAACTGGCTGCGTTTGAAGCGTACTGACGATGCGTGTCCTCGGCTCTCCAGAGAGTGAGTGGCTGGCGTGAGTGGCTGCGTTTAAAGTGTACTGACAATGCATGTCCTCGGCTCTCCAGGAAGTGAGTGGCTGACGTAACTGGCTGCATTTGATGTGTACTGACGACGCGTGTCCTCGGCTCTCCAGGACGTGAGTGGCTGGCATGGCTGGCTGCGTTTGAAGCGTACTGACGACGCGTGTCCTCGGCTCTCCAGTTGGTGAGTGGCTGGCGTAACTGGCTGCGTTTGAAGCGTATTGACGATGCGTGTCCTCGGCTCTCCAGAGAGTGAGTGGCTGGCATGGCTGGCTGCCTTTTAAGCATACTGACGATGCGTGTCCTTGGCTCTCCAGGAAGTGAGTGGCTGGAGTGGTTGGCTGCGTTTGAAGCATGCTGATGACGCGTGTCCTTGGCTCTCCAGGAAGTGAGTGGCTGGCGTGGTTGGCTGCGTTTGAAGCGTACTGACGACGTGTGTCCTCGGCTCTCCAGAGAGTGAGTGGCTGACGTGGCTGGCTGCGTTTGACGCGTACTGACGATGCGTGTCCTCGGCACTCCAGTTGGTGAGTGGCTGGCGTGAGTGGCTGCCTTTTAAGCATACTGACGATGCGTGTCCTTGGCTCTCCAGGAAGTGAGTGGCTGGAGTGGTTGGCTGCGTTTGAAGCATGCTGATGACGCGTGTCCTTGGCTCTCCAGGAAGTGAGTGGCTGGCGTGGTTGGCTGCGTTTGAAGCGTACTGACGACGTGTGTCCTCGGCTCTCCAGAGAGTGAGTGGCTGACGTGGCTGGCTACGTTTGAAGCGCACTGACGACGCGTGTCCTCGGCTCTCCAGTTGGTGAGTGGCTGGCATAACTGGCTACGTTTGAAGCATACCGACGACGCGTGTCCTCGGCTCTCCAGGAAGTGAGTGGCTGGCATGGCTGGCTGCGTTTGATGCATACTGATGACGCGTGTCTCCAGTTGGTGAGCGGCTGGCGTGGCTGGCTGCGTTTGATGTGTACTGACGACACGTGTCCTTGGCTCTCCAGGTGGTGAGTGGTTGGCGTAACTGGCTGCGTTTGAAGCATACCGACCACGCGTGTCCTTGGCTCTCCAGGAAGTGAGTGGCTGGCTTGGCTGGCTGCGTTTGAAGCATACTGACGATGCGTGTCCTCGGCTCTCCAGCAAGTGAGTGGCTGGCGTGACTGGTTGCATTTGAAGCGTACTGACGATACGTGTCCTCGGTTCTCCAGTATGTGAGTGGCTGGCGTGGCTGGCTGCGTTTGAAGCATACTGACGATGCGTGTCCTCGGCTCTCCAGTCTGTGAGTAGCTGGCGTGGGCTGTGTTTGAAGTGTACTGACAATGCGTGTCCTCGGCTCTCCAGTGGGTGAGTGGCTGGCATGGCTGGCTGCGTTTGAAGCGTATTGATGACGCGTGTCCTCGGCACTCCAGGTGGTGAGTGGCTGGCGTGGCTGGCTGCGTTTGAAGCGTATTGATGACACGTGTCCTCGGCTCTCCAGCTAGTGAGTGGGTGTGGCTCGCTGCGTTTGAAGCGTACTGACGACGCGTATCCTCGGCTCTCCAGGGTGTGAGTGGCTGGTGTGGCTGGCTGCGTTTGAAGCGTATTGATGACGCATGTCCTCGGCACTCCAGAATGTGAGTGGGTGGCATGGCTGGCTGCGTTTGAAGCGTACTGACGACGCATGTCCTCAACTCTCCAGGTGGTGAGTTGCTGGCGTGGCTGGCTGCGTTTGAAGCGTACTGACGACGCGTGTCTTTGGCTCTCCAGAGAGTGAGTGGCTGGCGTGAGTGGCTGCGTTTGAAGCGTACTGATGATGCATATCCTCGGCTCTCCAGAAAGTGAGTGGCTGGCGTGGCAGGTTGCGTTTGAAGCATACTGATGATGCATATCCTCGGCTCTCCAGGAAGTGAGTGGCTGGCGTGGCAGGTTGCGTTTGAAGCATACTGACGACGCATATCCTCGGCTCTCCAGCTGGTGAGTGGCTGGCGTGGCCGGTTGCATTTGACGCATACTGATGCCTGTCCTCGGCTCTCCAGCCTGTGAGTGGCTACCATACTTCACTCCGTTCCAAGCCTGCTCACCATAGTCCTTCAGGATGTGGGTTGTCGTGTACTTTATTGTGTTTTTTTACCTGTTGATCACGCCTGTCTTTTACTCTCCTTTGATCGTACTCACCCTGGCCAATTAGCCTGTGCGTGGATGTTTCCCTTTCTAGCCTGCTAATGATGTTCGCCTTTGGTTCTCCAGTTTGTAAGTTCTCTCCGTAAGTTTACTCAACCAATCATCTCACCTCTTTATAAGGTCCAACAGATTATGTCACTCCCCACCATTCAAAATGTATTCCCTTTATATTGCGGTCATTTGCCCCTCGCTTATGATATCTATCTCTTCAGCTCACCCACATCAGTCTCGGCGATTATCATTTGATTTTTGGTATTTCACTTCATCGTTTTTAGGCTGTATTTGACCTTTGTCGAAGCTGTTATCCTCATCTTGAAGCATGCGACTTTCTTACTTCTCTCAAACATGTCACCTGAATCAGCTTTAACCCACGCGGAGGTTGACTATCGCGAGGCAAAGATTGACTCGAGGATTCGACAATACCTTACTGCACCTTCTCAAGAGCATTCTGTCGAGTCATTTGCAGACTTTATTATAGCTACTGATATGACGTGTGTGCACATAGGTGTTTCCGGCGATGGTGGCAGATAGATCAGTTTGAGAAACTAATATACTGCACCGTAAACTGTTTTTGAACAACCTGACTGAGTTGACAGCCGTCCATTAGAGCCAGTCCGAAAAATGACAGTGCTGAATTGCCACTGGCGGTGGCTGGGCCCACGAAACAGGTGCCACGCTACACGACAACGGTACCCCTAAATACGTACCAAACCTAAAGCTATATAGATATGCGAATGCGATCGTCTGCACCAGGTCTATTCGAGAATTCAACAAAGGAGAGGGCATGCAGACGGAAGGTACGTACCAACCTCGTTGTTGCGCGTGCAAGAGCCGAACCCTTGCCCTCCTCTGGCCCGCATTGGCGCACCTCCTAGACTAGCTGGCTGCGGCACCTAGCCGGGTCGTGCAGGTCAGGCACAAGTAATATGGCGGCAGGTTCGTTGGCGACCTTGATCAACTTGTGGATGTAGAGACGGTACAGTTGTTCATATCTACCTGCTCCGACACAGTGGATGGGACGCCGCGCATGACAGCTAGCTACGTCAGCGACGAGAGTCCGCGCTCAGACGCAATCGGTCAGTCTTGGTGCGGTGGGTCACGCGGCAGAGATTAGGTGGAGCGGATCAGTGGCCAGGTTGGCGAGTGATTACTGGTGGAGGGGACGTACGCTGCGATGTCCTGCGAACTCTGAGACCGAGCGCACCTGGATTCCTTCCGAGTCGCGAGCCAGCGCGATGTCAGCCGCAGTCCCCTGCGCGACGAAAATTGGGATACTTCATTTGAGGGTTGGCCAAAGGCTTGATTCTTATTCGTGAATGTGAGAAGGGTTGGTGCGTCAGCGCTTCAGCTCCTGGAGATATTTGGGGGGAACGCCAGTGTAACCGACTACCCTATGTCGTCGGGTGTTGATAACAAGAGAAGTGAATTGCCGATGCCAGGATGTCGTCGTGAATGAGAAGCTGAGTTGTGCGTCTTGGCCCCATGAGCCTGGCCTGGGATGGTCCGACTCTCACCACCAGTTTCAACGGGAAAGGTGTTGTCGACTTGCTTGGCGCGATATGTCTTCAACTCTTCGCCTACTGTACTAAGTTAAACGAAAACGGAGCGAACGAAAGCCCGGAGCGTTCGGCCAACGAACCTTCATTCGACCCGGGCCGAGCGATCGTGCGCCTCTCACTGTTGCATCATTTAGTCGCTACACAGGTGGAAAAGAGCGAATGGTGGTTGCATATTTGACCTACCACTGCGGCCACTGGTGGACTCCAGCGTGACGATGAGTCGACTGACTAGTACTAGATCCGCTGATCCGGGGCTGCCCCGCAATTTCCATTCCAGTCACTACAGCCTGAACTAGAACAAGACCAACTCTCTTCTTGCGGTCGCAGAGATGCAGTTCACTCCCCATTTCCGTGACTTATCACTTTTAGTGTTCTACAAACCATTTACTGTAATCTAGGACAGAACGAGTATGACCAAATAATGCATATGTCTTTGCGCAATTGGGTACCTTTTGTTCACCACACAATCTCAGTCCCACATTCGCATTCGTCACTCGCGTGCCAGATCAAGTACCAGTTGGTACGGAAACGGGTGACACTTCAACTTCTCCATACTTCACTGGCTTCACTCGCGGCGTTATGACATCAGATACCACAGCACCTTCCTCGTGCTTTATATCGGCGGTGCAGTAGCTTTATGCTGCCACTCTGCTTCTTCCTGTGCGTTCATTTAGTCATATGCAGGCGGGCGCGCCAAGTAGAGCTGCAGTGACAAAATCTTCCGCTAAAACAGCAAAAGTATCGCGTCTCCGAGACTCTCAAGACAGAGGAAACGGTGGATCTATTCTGTGCGTCGACTTTCCACCTGACGGGTTGTTCCTCTTTACTCACTTGGACAAGGCCTACTACTTTCTTGACCTCTGGGAATGTTTTCGGATCACGTTCGTCTGCTCCTCCCTCGCGTTTCGCCTAGCTCAGACTAGCTTTCAATGCCTCTTTTCCCGACATTCTCATTCCCGGCCGAACAAACGGTACTCGACAAGTACGAGAATTTCATCTAGGGGATATACCACGGTGAAATTACGCGCAATACCCTCCTCGCGCTCGACGACGCCGCTCCACAGCTGATCCTCTTCGACCTGAACAGGCACTACGGGCTCGAAAAGGAGGCGCTCGGCCTCGTTGAGAGTGCCTGCAGCGGCAGAGACGGCAGCGACGAGGACGACGCCTACCGCGGCAGTCGTGGAGGACCCGGAGAAGCTCTCGTTCCTACCACGCTTCACACCTGAAGAGGCAGGAGGTCGAGCAGGAGAACTTCGGCTACGCACAGGGCGAGGTCTCCCTATGTGACCCTCACGCTCCAGATGTGTAGCTACGTCAGCGGGATCGGGAATGACGCAGGGCCAGCAGAGGCGTCAGCGGTAGGCGGGGCGAGCCGTATGCTATCGGCCTCGATTGAAGGTAAGTGACGAGTGACTAGTGACTCACGATGCAGAACTGGCACTGATGTACCTTTTTGTTTGTGTGGATAGTTTGTACCGGCATTGTCCTGGCTTCGAGGAGTGCATGCGGGAGGCGCTGCGGATCTTGCTTGGCGATGAGGTCGTGAAGCGGGTGGAGATGGATCTCGCGGAGGACGGCAGCAGTGTTGGCAGTGCGACCAGCCTCGAATCCTCATGAGACCCCTGCACTGATTGATTATCGGCCACGTATTTTCAGCTACGCTGGGTGCTCCGCAGGCAATGAAGGACAAGAAAACTGTAATCCTAGAAATCAATGAATAAAGTCCAATTTTAAGAACCCTCGACCGTGTATCGATTGCACTATATTGCGGCTTCTGGTTGGAAGAAGGGGATGATACGGCGGCTTATCCTCTTGGATATTTCGAGGCTCACTATCGTCCGTGTGACCAATGAGAGGAATGAAGAGGATCGTATTACGGCACAGCAGAGGACGCTTGGCGTGCGCAAGCGTACAACCACTGACTTTATGGAGCCAAGCAAGATATTCTCGCCCATCTCTACCGCTAGCCGTGACACCTTGGCGACTCGGCATGTATAAATTACCTCGGGCCGCCCACTGATGGAGTTGCCTCGCTTTTATCAACAACTCATACTAACGCTGAGAAAATATGCCACGGTTGACTAACTCGAGGTACTGACAGGAGTGGCTTGATGTCGAGATAGTTTGCAGCCAAGATGATCTCGAAGAGCGTTTCCTGCCAGTGGTCGACCGCGATGAATTTCTGATCCCACTCGCTGATATCGGTGGTGCGCTTGCGAGTCTCGTCCTGTGACTCCACCTCATGGCCGCTGTTTGGCCTGTTTCGACTTGCACAACGCCCTCTAAGACTCCGACAACCCCCCATCCGGAGAACCCTAATCCAGAGCGGTTTTAGAGAGCTACTCCAACAATCTAGTCGCCCAATTCGCTATACAACTCCAAATCATCGTAGAACGCTATTTGACGTTCTTCCAAGAAAGGACCGCCAATTGTGTTCCAGTCTAACAATTTACGTTAACTGTAACTGTTTGATTTTCAGGCGACGTATCGAGAAACTGACATTTATCTTGATGACTTTTTTCTCTTGAAGTATCAATTCTTTACGGAAATTTCATCGCAAGGCAAAAACCGTTGATGGTTGACCCACGTGCCGAACCAACTACGACTAGAGTAGCATAGGATACAGTTTGAGACAATCTAAAAAGGGGTATGCATTTGCACACCCTGAACTGTGGCATGTGGCCTACAGCCGTTGCAGAGGCCAGCACCCAGCAGGCCTTCATAGCTTTGTAGATATTCTGGATAACGACGTCATCAAGAACGTTGAAGGTAGGTCAGGAATACCTCGCTCGGGGGGGGGCATCTCCATTCTAATGACAAGGCCCGGAAGGAAACGAAAGACGAGACAAGAAAGCTGATCGAGGAAGACCTCAGGGGGACTGCAGCAAAGTATGTTGATTACGCAGAGAACACGATCTTGAAGCTCCAGTGGCCCGCCCGCCGCCCAGCAAGCAAACTTGAATAAATACTACCCTCAGCAATGTGCCCCACTCATCCGACGCTTTGTAATGTCCTCAGGATGTTCCGGACAAAAGGTTTGGAGGTAAGGTCTTGGCCCTATTCCGTGATCGGCGGGAAGACTCGCGGGATCCTGCCAGTGAGCCCACCATGTCCGAGTCTGAGGAAGGTATCGCCGATATCATGAATTCCAACTTTGTTTACTGAATTAGCCCTCTGAATCAGTGCCAGACGATGACTGCAGGAGGGCCGTTGGCCGACTGGTAATACCCAGGTTTGGATCCGCCGCGGCTGGCCTTGGGGTCTTTAAATTGTGTCCTTCAAGGCGACGATGACGATCCTAAGATCGACAACTCCTGTGGTTCCCATCCCGCCCAACTGTCAAAAAAAATAGAAACAAAGTAAGTTTAGCCTTGGACAGCCCAGTAGGGCCAGTACAGTACGTGGAACAAGTTCATAGCCTCAAAGAAGCCGAGTCGACAATTTGAAGCAGCCGCTTACTTCCTCCTGGCATCCCTCATTGAAGGACGAAACCTCGCCGAAGGCGAAAGGGTGATTCATCTGCAGCACAACTGGCTGTGCTGAGTCGAAATTCTCGAAAAACGACCTTACTATCATGCGATTCATGCCGCGCACCACTACATGATCTCGAGGTCCACGCGGCTGCCGTTGGTGGTCCTGAAGTGACAGGTATTCCCAATACAAAGTTCCCATGAAGGGTGGCGTCCATAAATACAAGATACGGAAGAAATGTACATATCACCGTAACGTGGAGAAAGACTCCCATGCAGTTTGCAAGCTCGTAGCTGAGGAGAGGCGAAAATCTGTGGCAGTGGTTAGAAAACCCTCCGGTGGGCATTGGGGATTGGTCAGCGGTATGGTCAGCGGTTCGGTGTGTGGGAGTTGTCGCGGCTGGGACGATCGCCTGTCAGCGACAGATGCGAACGGAGGGGATACGACCACCTTGGTGTCATTCGCCTTGGAATTGGCCTGGTCTTGCGTAGTCGTCTCCACTCCTTCCGTAAGGGTCGGTGATGACGAAAGCCCGAGTAGAGGGCTTAGGAAAGGCGATACTGTTAGTGTGAGGGGCCGCCCCATGAAATCATGCGAAGGTGATGTGGGAAAAGAGTATTGGGAAGACGTGGGTGTGCCACCAAGCTCCGGACAAAGTCGGGTAGTAGAGTCGTCGGCCTGTACCACAGAGGATCGCGGGAGCTCAGGACTTAAAAAAAAGGAACTAGAAATAAGAGTAGACGCTGTCTCTGTCACATCGGGCGAGGGAGACAGAGATGGTCCCTCGTCAAACAGGGTATGCGCATTTTGAATGAGATCCTCCAAAACCAAACTCTGCGAGGGAATCAGCTGAAGAAAAGGGCACAACAAGTCGACGCGACGTGCCTTCACGTGAACACCGTCTTGCAAGACTTCATTCCCACGAAGGACAGGATAGCTGAACTGGGTAGCGAGCGCCTTCACAGTCATTGCGTTGACGTCCGAATGAGAAGCGACACGTAAGAGATGCCGCAAAAGAGCTTCTAGAGACACCCTATGAACCGAATGTAGTTCACGAATCTTCGATCGCAACATGGAATAATCGTTTTCTGTATATCTGGCTACACGTGAGATCAGATTGTGGAGGCGGACGAAACGTGCGAGAGTACTACTAAGACCGCTTACCTCTATTCTGTTTGTATTGTCTATAATCTTCCAAAGAGAGCGTAAACAGTGGCTCTGGAAGATCCCAGAGATAGAGCTAGATGACGGATCAGAAATGAACTGACGCGCGTTCAATTGTTGCAATGGCTGACCTTGAGAAGCATAGCAACGGAATGTATATTGCCTGTAGAGCTGAACGAAAACGACTTTCAGTTTCGAGCTTGCGCCGCAACTGAATGTGAATTCACGTCAGCTGATAGGTTGGTCATGGGGTAAATTCTACTGGCCTGTAGTATTTCTGCGTCGTATATAGAACCGAACTACAAAACTAAACATGAATCCAAACAAACGCCCCGATCAGCTTACCGAATATATTTTGTGGGTGTTCAAACCTTTCTTCTCGACTTCTTCGATACACATTCTCATCACTTTCGGCACATTGTCTTCATTGGTTGTAAGGTCCACCAAGGGGACACCGAAAATCAAGTCCGAATATGCATCGGGACGATGGTTGCAGTACAGGGCGAGTGGAGGAATAGAAATGGAAAGGGAATGACGGAAAGACGCTATCAGACCGGACGTATCTGTTCCGGCCAAGGCTTTCTCGACTTCGGCCCTAGTACTCATTGCCAGGTTGTCATACTTTACGCATGCTACGCTGCATACGTTGTCAAATTCTTGAATATCTCACGAAGGCAGAATAACACTAACACCATACCGTCCATATATTTGGCAAGTACGTTTTTGACAGTTGCCTTGAAAACAAGATCTTCAAGACACTGCATTGGCAATGTGCGGCTTAGCGTTATTCAACATCGTGGTAAAGAATACCACATACATCATATCCGTCCTTCAGAATCTCGGCCCTGTTCAATCGCAAGCCGTTGAGGAGGCGAATGGCCCTCCTGCAGTCATCGTCGGACACTGATTCAGAGGGCGAATTCAGTTAACCAAGTTGGGACCCATGGGCAATATCAGCGATACCTTCTTCAGACCTGGCAGGCTCAGGGGCCCGCGATTCTTCCCGTCGACGAAATAAGGCCGAGAACTTGCTCCCAAATCCTTTGTTCGCAGCGCCCTGAGAACGTCGCGGGACGTCGGTAGAGTGCTGAGGGTGAGATTTCTTCTTCGAGTATGCCTCCTGGAGCTTCAAGACTGTGTTCTCTGCAAAATCGGCATACTTCGCCGCAGATTCCTTGAGATCTTCCTCAATTTGCTTCCCTCTCTGAGCTTTCGTCTCCTTCCGGAGGACTCTAATATCAGAACAGGGATGCCCGCCCGAACGAAAAGTTCCCGGCTTGCCTTCAAACTTTCGAGGGGTTTAATGACGTCATTATCCAAAATATCCACGAAAGCCTGCTGGGTGTTGGCCTCTGCAACGACTGTGGACTCCAGGAGGCGGTTAAGGGCGCACAAATGCGTACCTTTTTCTAGATTGTCCCTGAGTTTATCCCATGCTGTTCTCGTAGTAGTGGGTTCGGCACGTGGGTCCGATGAGGCATCAACAGTTTTTGCCTTGCGATGGAGTTTTCGTAAGGAGTCGATACTTCGGGAGAAAGAAGCCAGTCAAGATACACGTAGGTTCGATTTTTTGGGACGACAACTTACTAAGTAGCCTCAATACTCCGCCTAAAAATCGAACAATCAGTGTAAAGGGGAGGACTCAAACAACACCGACCTTTCTTGGAAGAAAGCCAAATAGCGATTTGCGACGATTTGACGTTGGGTAGCGATTTGGGCGAGCAGACTATTGGAGTGGCTCTCTGAATCCACTCTGGACTGAGGTTCTACGGAGATGAAAGACATGGGGGGATTTCAGAGGGCGCAGATCTAGAGAGCACTTCAGGATGCTGCTCATGTTTAAACAGGCAGAGACCATGAGGTATATTTTCACAGGCCGCTGAGCGTCAGTAAAAGTAGACTAAAACATCACGCGCGTTCTGTTCCAGAACGCTGAGAGGTACTAATTCAAGACGACGACGAGCACTGTTGAGCGCTACATTATACACACCTCTACCCTCAGGTGGGCCCCACCTGCTTCATTCTCAATTACTTGAGGCGGATAAAAAACATCATGCACAACCTCAGTGCCCAGCCCCGCCGTACTTGCTGAGTTTTGAGTTGTGATACCTCGTGTCAGGCTGACAGCAGTAATGGAACTTGGACGTGGACGAGCGCTCTGTAAATTCTGCCACGCCCAGGCTTTCATAAGGTTCGTCCTTCATATCCTAGAAATACTGAGCCATCTAGATAGTGCTCTGCGAAATTGACCTCCAGGTTCGATCGAGGTGGGCATTTGTGAGTCCAAAAAATGGTTGTGGTGTGCGCAGAAGAAAGTAGAGAGTGACCAGCATCGACAGGTATTGACAGCTGAATAACCCCTATCGGTCATAAAATATCTCGCTCCATTTCAAGTTAGGCCCAAGTACACTGGTGCAGATATTATGCACGTGCTCTCTCTTCCCGGACTAGTCTCTCGACTCCTAGAAAAGCAAAACGTTGGGAAAACTTAGTTTCAATGCTCTCGTCAGGATTTTTCTCGGCGTCAAGCGCACCACGGCGTAACGCGCATGCCCCCCTGTACCCTCGCGCCTGAGCTGAGGGAGACGATCGTTCGTTGTAGGCGATGCCTCTGTCGTTGGTGCCATCATCGACCTCATACAGGCCTGCGCTGTGGCAGGTAAGTACCAAACAAAGAAAAATGCGACCATCGTGAGCGCCAACTTCTTGATCCCCTCCTTCGCTCACAACTGCAGAACCGCTTTGCTCGTATCTTGAACTCGGTACACGCATTATTCACTCCTCTCCAGATTTTTTTCTCGATGCTGAGGTGTGCCCTCACGACAGGCGACTATGTGTTTAGTGCTGCGTGTCCATGTTGTTTTTTCCGCACGCGGGCGGTTGCCTCATGGGCTCCGCGTGCGCTCACGTTACTCATTTGGTAAACTACAGCTGTCGCGGTCTTCTGAGCGGAGTCGCTAGGCGGTTGAGTGACGTCGTAATACGTGCACACAGCACGCAGGAATGCGTCTTCGTAAGTAACTACCGCCGCTTCATTTATGTACGCGTCGCACATGTGCGCTTACATCCGACCCTCGGGCCTCATGGCTGACTGACTGACCGCGTCTCCCGTCGTCTGTCCGGGACTTTTCGAACTCCTATCATAGACTCGGCCCGAATGAAAAACGCGGTCACAGGTATAGTAGCGGCTCCCAGCTCGAAACACGTAGCACTACGACCTAATGATCACGTCGCAGCTAACATCCGGAGGTTTCACGCAGGCTGCCCGGCCCAGTCGGTCCAAGGGTCGGTCAAGTGACAAGTAGTAATCCAAAATACGAATGTGCCCATGAACGCCGGTGGCACCCAGAAATATATATTATCTCTCCATTCCAGTTCGCAAGCAGGAAAGCAGAAAATCTGACGTACTCTCTTGGGTGGGCTTTGCGGGATCATCAGCGGTTCCAGATGCGGAGGTACAGTCGTCGCAACTGCCAGTGACGTAATCGCCGCTTAGATATGGGGCAACCTCCGCCAGAATACTATTCAGTCCCCACCTGGGTGTCTCTCGCCTTGGGCTCTTGCTCCACTCCTTCCATGGCAGTCACGGTAGCATTGAAAACGGATTAGTAAGCAATGATCGGTACGAATGCGACTGTACCCACAAGAGGAAATAGTGAGATAGGAGTCCAATCTCGTCTCCTAACCATCGACTACTCGCGCTTTCCCACTACACACTGCGCTAAATTATGGGCTCCGTCCTTTAGCTGAAGGACAGGATATTATATCGGTCACGCAAAACTCTTACGACAATACAAAATACTTGTCACTTCTGTGTTCAGCCCCTATCTTCACAGTATGGTAGATCCGGAGACGAACGGCGGTACCCCCTCTGAGCGTGGAACAGGCATCCGTAGAGTTCAGGCGCGTGGGTTTCCGACCGTGATAATGTTGAGAGAGCCCTTGGACGGTACGAATTGGACGCTTTGGCGTGAACGCATGAGACGCGCCCTACGTCTCTGCGGTGTTGAAGGATACGCCGAAGGCAAAATCAAGCGCCCCGAGAATGCTCAGGACGCAGATAATTGGGATTACCAAGACAACTATGCCCAATTACTCATACTCAACAACATCTCGTCCACAGACGTGGTCCACGTTGGCCCATGCGCAACCGCAAATGCTATGTGGGTTAGCCTTGAGGCTGAACACGACCCGGAGTTAAGTGGGCACCAAACACTTACCGCTGTAGGTCGAAGTCTTTTCCGCACCAGGGCCGAGGAAGGCGCAAACATCAGTGAACATCTGTACAAACTCAAGATCTATTGGGAGCGTTTTACGTCCATGGGCGGCAACCTCAGAGAACCGGACACTGTTTTCAAAACCATCATTGCAATCTCACTCCCGCCATCTTGGTATACGTTCATCGAACCCTATTTTCCCCTCAACATAGGAGTCAGTGGAACTGACCCAAGGAAACTTATAGGGTGGCAGGAGTTCATAGGTATCGTCAATGAGGAATACCTTAGACGCAAGCGAACTGCCAAAGCGCGAACCAAGATGTCACTTCCAGACGCAGGTTAGCTAATCGGCTGGCAGCAGCGACGAGCGCGAGTCCGGATACGTACTGCATTGCGACGCGGAAGGCACAATCACAACGCGTAAGGCTGTTGAGTAAGAGCCGATGCGACTCGGAGGAGTTATGGGAGATTTGGTCACGCTGGGAAGGATTGTTGGGTAGCCCTCATAGTCGTTCAAAAAAAAAGTCCTCGCTTGTTTGTAACCATCAGCTACTGTACTTTCCCGCACGATAGTGTACTGTCACTGTACTATGAGTCTGTTGACTGTCTGTTTCACTTTTTTGCTGTGCTACCTGCGGTTTTCCGACCGAACTTCAATCCGCGGCAATCCCCGAATTATTTACCAAATCGTCAACAAACTCGTGCCAGTGCTTCTCCCACACTGACGCCGCCCTTGCCTTCTCTTCGGTATCCAGTGTTGAAAACTAAAACGAACATCGTTAATCCAACTGGACTGAGAACTCGGTCGATACCGTACCTCTATGCTATCTAGCGCTATCTGCTTGAGCGTTATCAATCCCGTCGTCTCACTCGAGACGAACACTTGGTAAAAGTCGTATGACAGTCCCATCGCACCAAACACAGACGGGTCATCTGAGTTTAGCGTCACCGGCACACCCTGATTGATCATGACTGGTAGTGGGTGCATCGGTATCGAAGTCGTAAGTCGCTGAGATCCCGTGTCAGTTCTTGTTCACACACGCGATTTGGTAAAATTTACCAAGATCTCATTTCTATGAAAAGTTAGCGCTAATTGGACAGCAAGTATGACGGCCGATTAAAGTACGCACGAAATGGGGCACACTTCCAGCGCGATCCCTTTCTCCCG
The DNA here is from genome assembly GCA_021524915.1 of Lactarius akahatsu. Taxonomy (NCBI): domain Eukaryota; kingdom Fungi; phylum Basidiomycota; class Agaricomycetes; order Russulales; family Russulaceae; genus Lactarius; species Lactarius akahatsu. The sequence goes on along the minus strand of JAKELL010000055.1, from coordinate 222,045 downwards.
GCACAGCTGCATCAACTTGGGGTGTTTCACGATCGAAAAGCTTCGCAGGATTCACCGTGACCCTTGAGCCAAAGAAAGGATGCATCAACACGCTTCGCTTACCCGTGACCGATGCGTTTCGTCCCGAGGAGCAAGGCATCGTACAGGTTGTTGTCGGCTTTCCCTCCATCGGAGAGCGTTTCCCCTGCGTGGAGAATGAGCGGCAGGTCCAGCCCAAGATCCTTGACACGTTGTTTAAACGCTAAAAGCGGCTCGATATAGTCGATCAGCGGCCTCGCTACGTTCTCGTCTCCAACCAGATCGAACCCGGCGATCAGGTCGGGGAACTCTTGCTTCAATGCGATACAGTCCTCCAGGTACCACTCTAATTCCTCAGGGGAGAGAATGCGGAGCGTGGTATAGATAAACTGTGATCAACGTATTAGTACCATGTGCGGTAATATTCTCGATAGATTCCCCCACCTTGGCACCGACGAACACTTCCTCGCGGCCTTGCTCCCTGAGCGCCGCTCTTACCTCGCTGATCGCTTGCCCAAAATCCAATAGCCATTCGCGATGGGGCACCGTTTCGTTGCCATCAGCGTCGAACATGAACCTTCGGGGGCTATGACGCTTCTGACGATAACAAGTCCGAGAAAAAGTACGGACTTGTCGAAGAAGTTTATACGGGGCTCCATGTAGGATATCCCGTCCCCAATCGACTCCATAAGAAACCGGCGAAGAAACTGCCGGAAGATAGGACGATACATAGTCAAGCCCTGTCAGACGCATACAGTCAAACAGCCAAACGAGGAGCAAGATATATGCCCAAAAGTCACAGCTGTAGCTCTGAAGGTACTCTGAAACTTCTGCCATATCTGACGCGTCCATTTAAGTTCAGACGACGAGAGGAAAAATCAGGATTTTGATCTCGGACCTTGGTGACGGTATTGTGCGTGCCGTATGCCTCAGCCGGGTTGATCACCATCGCGCCCAAAGCCCATTTATCGAAGCCATCCGGCCCGCCGAGGGAGAAGGATTCTCTGGCCTGGTGCAGAGGAATCCAGCTATCAGCCGGATAGTCGAGGTCGGTGACGCTGGCGCTCTGAGATGGTTGAACTTCCTTGAAAGCTCTGAACTCTGGCACGGCCGTCGTAGAGTTGGCGGCCGTAATGACGCAGGAGGCGCGGACATGCATGAACGGTTCTTTGAGAGCAAGCTCTAAAAGGTACCCCTTATCCACCGTTGCGTCTATGTGAGCGTGGAGAAGGGCCCCCTTGGGCATCTTCGCTCTCGTGAATCAGGGGAGAGCAACAATAGCAGAAAAACTTGGAGCGCATGCCTTGGAGATGATCTTGAATATTTTCGTCTGATCGATTATGCGTTTCGCTGCGCCCGAGTGAATAACGTGCATATATCTAGGTATGAGCACGTACATGTCAGGAATTCCATGCCAGGGAACAGATGCGAAACTTCGTCGTGCTCGACTCCCCAGACAGAAACCGTCTCCTCGGCACGGATGTGTCTGACAATCTTGTCTGCAGCCAACTCATTGTTGGTCAACGACTGCAGCGAGTAATTCTCCCGACGTAAAGATTTGTCTTCCTGGATGAGCGCAGCTCGTCTTGAGAAGTAATCTTGGGTATCACCCATGTCTGAAGCGCTTCTCTGAAAGTCCGTAGACCGGTGACCGTCTGTATATGAAGGTAAACCTGCGATATACAGACCGGGAGATCTGAGTTTTAATTCCTATAGCGTTGGTTTTCCCACGATTCTGACCTGCCTAAAGTACTGTATACGTGCCTGTTATGTGGTACCTCACTCCGCCGAGTCGCTTGTCTGCAAATATTCTGGCTACGGCAACTTCAAGACTCTCTGTTCAGTCTCCTGCACTATTTGGCTTTAGCTTGGGGCCTTCCCATGTCGATGGACAGCGAGAGGGGGCCACGCGTTGATGCGACTGCACTCTCCCTGGCCCACTTTTGCACTTTCTAGATGCTTCCCAGCACCCTCTGTGCTCGCCCGCACTTCCCTGTGTTTTGTGCGCTCTCTAAGCGCGGCGCTCCGGTGCACTTCGCCGCTTTCCCGCGTTCGCTTCCCACTCATTCCGGACACTTCCCTCCGCATTTTAGCATTCCCTTTCCCCTGTTTGGCTAATGTACCCTCTTTCTTTAGCTTGCTTTCCTCAGTATATAGCCATGTAATTACAACTTTACACCTCGGACTTCTAACAGTAGACTTCTCCCCTCAGATTTGATTTCGGACTTTTGAGTTCAGTGTGGCTCATTCCTCTTGTTCCCCAGCGTGCTGCATTCGTGTGCGGCCTTAGCGACTCTAGCTCGACGCGTTCCCGACCCCGGTTGCAACCTCGATGAAGTTTCGCGCCGCGCCGAAGCGTGCACGACCGTTTCCGACCACCTACGACCAACCGTCCCCGTTTCCGTTCTCGACCTCGCCGCACTCGCGCGCGGCTCTAGCCATTCGATACCGACGTTTCCGAAATCGCTGTAAGCCCATGTATGATAGTTTGCGCCCCGCTGAGGCCTGCACGATACCTTGCGCCGATTCACACCCCCAAACCCTCTGAGACGCAGTACTATGTTGGCTCGTTCTGTGCTCACCCCGGACCCCAATGACACACGGTCTTCGTCCGGTCCATCCACAGTGAGAGGGGAATCCCGCCCTTTGAGGATGTCACGCTGAGAAAGCTATCAGTTTTCTCAAAGACTGCTGGCTGGGTCCAATCGACCTCATCCTGGAGGTCCTTAATGAATAAAACCCCGATTATGCTGGACATCGTAACGAGCTATATAAGACAAGAACAGCAATAAGGAAATGAGGACATGCGCATGAGTTCGACGCGACCACTGCGTGCAAAGCAGGGTTTTCAGACCAATAAAACCCTTAGAAAACCCTATGGAGTGTTAAACATAACCACTTATCAAGGGTTTTTTTAGGGTTTTCTAAGGGTTTTATTGGTTGGAAAACTCTGCTTTGCACGCAGTGGGTCTCAGTCCAAGTTGTGTGAACCGCCCAGCCACAATCACACCCCGATCGGTCCCGATCGGGAAACTCGCGCCAAACGAGTTGTCCTGGATTCACACCGATTCGACGGGACATCGTCGTCGCGCGTTCACAGGACTTGTCCTGGTTCACAGCTTGGGGCCCACCTGATTCACAGTTTTCCGTCGCCGTTTCACATTCTCGCTCACACTGTTTCGCGCGGGCGCCCCTCGACTTGTCCCGTCCCGAATCCAGTCCTTTCCTTTGTCCCCTGTCCTCCGACCTCTGAGTCTCCTCGACCTGGACTCCCGCTCGGCGGCTTCATTGGCTTTTACCATGGCCTCGTTCCATGGGCGCTGGTACGGATGGGGGTGCGTATCTCTGATCGCTGCATGGTTCAACCTCTCTGACCTGTAGTTTCACCAACAGAGCTTCGCCCGTCCCAACCACCACGAATCGTGAACACAGGTCTCATACTCTCACCCACCTCGTAATACCACTGCCGTCCTCTCGCCTTCGACCTTGGCTTCTTCTTCCTGGCCTGGAGCATCCTACCATCAACACACGGCACAACATCAGCAGGAGTGGCATCCCAGCGAGCACGCCGCTTTTTAGGTGCAGATGCGCCCGGCGCCATCTTGGGACCATTCCCTGCTGGGCTTCTCCTCGACAGGTGCGTTACGTTTGCGTTTCATTTCTTGAGCCACGGCTGAAGCAGCGAGCTCCTCTGCCGCGTCTTCGAGCTCTGCGGCAGGGGGTGTCTTGTCGAGGTCCATCAGGTCGGCCGTCATCCCTAACAGCAAAGGCATCGGCACTCTCATTGGCTGTGCGGTTGAATCGACGATTATGGTAGTCGGATTGGTGTGCCGCAAAGGGAGATGGCATTGAGAGGATGTCCACGGCGCTGGGCTGGCTCGACTCGGAGGACGAGTGAGCCTGTAAGATCTCTTCAGGTTTTCTTGCCAAGTACTATCATCGTTGTCACGGCCGACTGAGTGAGCGTAATGCTATGGGTGAAACGAATGGCGTGTGTATGTCACACACGGAAAAATGGACGTATAGTAGTAAGTATTAAAAGCACAAGGCCACGCTCGTAATCCGAATAATATAATAAGTAAAATAGATACAGCCCGAGCCACGCAGCACCGGACGTTCACTGGCACGCGGCAGAAGGTCCAGGTTGCGAACTGGTGCCCGTCGTGTCCGGCGGCCTTTCGTTTTTCGCGCCCTTCCTCGGCTGCAGAAACTTGTGGAATTTTGGCATCGACTGGTCGCCGCGCTGCGACTCAAAGTCTTGAAGCGCCTCGGAGGCGGTGCTGCCGTTGGCCAGTGCTTGTTCGACGCGTTTGACAAAGAACTGGAACTGCGACCATGTCTGTCGCACCTGGAAGGCAAATCAGTGCACGCCCACGCCCACACTGTCCCGGGTTGGGTGCAGACACTCACGGACGCGTTTTGGTGTGGCCGCCAGGACGGCAGGCGACCCTTCAAGGTCTTCCAATGCTTCTGCGAACCCCACTCCTCGTCGACCAACCGAAGAGGAGGCTTGCGGCCGACCCCTTCAATGAGGGCGCCTTCGTCCCAAGCTTGCCATAGAAGCCTGACATTCGGATAGCTGCCAAGGCTCTCCGGTCGCCACGCTTTCCACAGGAGAGCTGGCTGCTTGATCATGGCAAAAACCGACGTCCAGTTGCAGTTCCGGGACGTGAACGCGGGGTACCGATCGACGGTCATGTTCGTTGGGTCACAGAACGCCGCGGGCTCGGGCAGGACCATGTCGAAGGGGGTGTAAGGCGGAGATGGGCCGGGCAAGAGTCGCAGGGCCGTGTGAGTCTTGCCGTCGTGGGCTATGGATACCGGGGTGAGGGTCTCGAAACCAGACAAACCAGACACGGCCGGAACCACGGCAGGGCCTGGAACGTGGGCCACCGGCACCTCGGTCACGGCATGTGTTGACAGCCTCGCTGCGCAGGCTGCTTCTGTCAGTGCCGAGGCTTGCGTGGTGGGTGGTGGCAGACGCGGACGTGGAACCAGAATCGGCTGGTTTTCGAAGACTTCGGTCACCTGCATCGGAGACGCATGCAGCGAGCATGTGACCCCACACTGACATTGAGGAGCAGGGGGGGTTTTCGAAAGGGCTCTCGAATGTGTGCCATTGGGTGTGCTCATGCGGAAACGTGGCAGCGGCATGGTGCCAGCATCCGTGGGCAGTCGCTCTTGCTGGCGAGATGGGGAGAATGGCTCCGAACGTCGTGTCAACACGTCGAGCTTCTCTGAATGCGACTGTAGTGTCGACTCGATACTGGAGTTGCGTCCTGCCAGTGCCACAAATGCACTCTGTGTGGCCGATTCTCGAAAGCTGGATCCGATCTCGTTCATGGCCCGGTTGCTGGCATCCTTGACTTCACGGGCATCGGGCCATTTGGTGAAGAATGCTGCCGCTTCCGCCGTCTGAAGCACCTTGAGCCTCTTGAGAAGGGCAGACTCTGGAAAGACACAGTGAATTGTGGCAGCGCCCTTTTGGGGGCCGTGAACCACATGAGAATTGGGGTAGTAGGACAACATGAGGCATGTACTTACCTGCCAAAAGAAAGGCCGAAGCTGCTGGAGCAGCTCAAGGAAGTTGATGGTCCCATAATTCACAGGCCCAGGATTGCTGGTCTTCACCCGTGCCAGTGCCTCCTCGGCAAATGGGAAAAGCTGGGCTTGCAGCGCTTGCGGCACATCTACCTCAACCCAAGGCACCCGGTACTGCTCGCCGACATAGAATCCAGCCAACGCGGTGACAGCCTGGAAGATTGACCAGACCGTCGGCGTTGGTGATTTGCTGAGTCAGCCCGAGCGACCGCTGTGACCGACTTGAAGCCACTTACCGTCTTCGGAATTTTGGATGCATAAACCTCCTGTAGTGTGTTGCCCGTCCAATGTCCAATTGCATTGACTGCGTCAATTGTGACACTGTAAAATTCAGTTTATGTCCACACCAAGGTCCACGCTCTGATCATTTGAGAGAGCTCACCCCATGTCTTCCATCAGACTTGGCACTGTACGGCGTGCCAGGTGGAGTTTCTTCTCTGAACGGATTGATGTATGCTCAAGGAACTTGCTGAACATCTTGCGCATTGCATCTCCAGTGGAAGGCTCGCCAACCTGCTTTCCAAAGATGACATTGATCTATCATGGGCAGGCATAATCAGATTATCAGAGATTGGGTCAACAGAGATGGAGTTGAATCAGACCTTTTGCCATGACGCAGCACATGACCAATCCCAGCCCGCAACTCTACTGACCAGGTCCTCCTGGTCAAATACATAATACAAAAAGATGGCCAGCGCAACAATGGGGCAGCGCAGAGGGTCCCGATGGGGCAGAACGAAATTGTAATCCGGTTCCTGTTTCTGGCACATTCACATCAAAGGGATGAGCTCAGGAAAGGTCAGACTGGCTCAGAGGGGTGCTCACTCCAGGTTTGGCCATCTTTGACTCATGGTACAAAGAGAGCACGCCAAAAAAACGGCTTCCACGGCCACTTCGCCGTCCATCTGCAGTTGTATAATCGGGAATAAAGAGGTGGTACGGCTGAATGCAGGGCAAGCGAAGGTTGACTAGCTCATCACCACGGGTCAGCGTAGTACACTGCCAATTCCAACTGAAGTGCGCCTTGACAATCGAAGGCACTAGATCCGTGAATGTTAGCTTAGTTATGACAGACAGCGGGAGAAACTACTAGCTGACATTGGGGAAGCCTTGTGAGAATCGACCTGGTGATTTGTTCAAAGTGCTCGGGAAAAAGTTCGGAGTCGAGGATCGTGTTTTTGGTGATGTCGAAGTTCACGTCACTGGTGATTCGCTAAGTTCAGATCGGTGCGTGCGTGAGTGAGGAGGACATACTCAAGGCGCAGCCACTGCGCTTGGACCATCAGCGCTTTGTAATAATCCATGGTTCGTGCGGTGAACGCGGGTCGCATGTGCTCCAACGCCGGATTGTCGTCGATTTGGCGACGGCGAACACGACCAAGCATGGTCATGTGTTTCTTGAGCGAGCTCTGTGTACAATGGGGAGTCAGTCACAGCGGACACTGATGGCACGAAATCGCTCACCGGCAATAGCCGTTGATCGTTGGCTTGCTCACAGCCCGATGTCGTGAGCAGGCTCCGGGTCGCTGCATACTTCAGGTACTCGATGGTGTGATTGGCGTCGACGATTATGTCGAGAACGGTGCCAGCCGCGAGTGCACCGGTGAGCCACCGCTAGGTCAACCCCACTTAGTAGTGCCAATGTGCGAACGTCAGGAAATCGGGCTCTCACCTGCCAGAGCGACAGCACACTCTTTTCGGTTTGCTGACCGCTCTTCCGTCGGGCATCAAGGATGAACCGATCGACCTAACGCGATGTCATCCTACGGTCCGTCCAAGGTCGAACGCCGAACGGCACACTTACCCATGCCTTCGCGTCTGGAGTCCCGCTGCCCACTGCCGCCGACTGAGACGTCGCGGTGCCATTCGCACCCGGGTCGTCACCGTCGTCGGCCCCACCCACCATAGGGTCGTCTCCTCCTCCGTCGTCGTCGTTGTCGACTTCTTCACCAGAAAGGCCGCGGTCGAATGAGCTGCACAGCTCGTCAACATCATGTGCAACAGCACTTTCAAGTGCCGACTGAGAGTGGGAGCTGTCGGAGCCGCGAGAGCCGCGCGAAATGGAGCTCGAGGCGTTTGCACTGGGTCGCCCAAATCAGTGTCGACATCGGTGCACGCAAACGGCACGCACCCGGCAGCGGGCACCTGCGATGCGTCGTGCTCCTGCAGACGGCGGACGAGGTCGATTTTCTTACCACCTCGTGCGAGCGAGCGGCTCCTGCACAGTTCCTTCAACTGTGTCACTTTGAGGCCGGTGCTTCGTGAGTCGTCAAGAGGGTTTCAGCAAGCGGGAGAATCTGAGAAAGTGAAAGCTTACTAATTCGGGCTTGAATCCGCGTTTTGCAACGGTGATTCGAACGTCGCAGGTAAATGGGGCATCCGTGAGTCTGGAGGGTCCGAGTTGATGAAGGGGGTCGGCAAATGGATCAGAGGCATGGCATGCAAAAGGTGCGAATACGCACTGCGAGATCGCCTGCCGCTCCCTTGGCCGTTCCGAACGGGGCCAACCCCACCGACTGTGACATGGCTCGCCCTCAGTAAAATTTATATATTTATACAGTAACGCGAGGTGGACTTACCACCGTTCGACGGAGAGCGTGCTCGTGTTCGCTCGGTGGGGTCCACGGGCGACGAGCTTGACCACAATCGCCAATGTTGTTCGTGGTCTTGTGAGTCTTGTGAGAGTGCTCCCGATCCCGGCAGGAGCTCTGGGTCAATGTTTGCATTATCAATGGGGGGAGACACCATGCCGTTGAGGGTGGTAAGGTAATAATCAGTCGAGGAGAGAGTAGTAGGGCGAGGGACACGCGCGGAGAAGTCGGGGGCCCCTCTGCGAGGCAAATGTGGTGGGTGGCCCCGCCTGCCCGAAAAGGACATGTGGCCCGAAAAGGACATGTCGCGCGTTTTCCTGGGGGGCAAGCCAACTCACAGTCGGACCGTGAATCACTTAGGGGGTTCACACGCCGCAAGTGTGATTCCCCTTTTGGGACTTCTCTTAGGGTTTTCAGGTCCAACGTTAACTTGAAGTCTCGATTAGATTAAACACGTGACATGAGAGATAAAGGTGCGTCACGGCATCGAGGCGTTTGCCAATTTCGCTCTCTCCCCTCAACCAGTCTCAAGTCTCGAAATGTTTGGAAAACTCATGCACCTCGGTTTCGACGCCCTCCTCATCAGCGCTTTTCTCGCCGGTGTCAAGCGCACCACTGGCCTAACGTGCGTGTGTTCCTCGAGCCCTTGCGCCTGAGTCGAGGTTGACAACCATTCATTGCTGGTGCTGGTGTGGATCTCATATAGGCCGGCGCTGTCGCAGGTACCAAACAAGGATGTCCGTCGTGAGTGCTCACTTATTCCATCATCTCTCCCGCTTACAACCGCTCATCACTGGCATGTCGTAGAACTGCTTCGCTCGTATCTCGAACTCGGTACACTCTTTGTTCACTCTCCTCTCACGGTTTTACTCGGTACTGAGGCAGGCCCTCACGACAGGCGAGTATGTGTTTGATTTTGCAGTGGTAGTCTTTGGGGTGCGTATTTTTTTGCCGTCTCGGCGGTTTGCCTCGTGGGCTTCGTGCGTGTGCCCACGTTACTGATTTGTTGTACTACAGCGGTCGAACTCTTTTGAGCGGAGACGCTAGGCGGTTGCGTGACGTTGCAACACGTACGCATACACGCAAGTAGCTGCCGCAGCTTTTGCACCGTCTTATGTACGTGTCACGCTTGTACGCTTACACCCGACCCCCATGGCTGACTGACTGATCGCGCCGAACGCTCGATAATCATGCTCGCACGTACACAGATGTTCATGTAGCTTTTGGACACGCCTTTCTTGCCCTTGCTCGGTTCTACTTTCATGTGTCATTGGTGGAAAGAAATTCACTCTCGGACTCCTCACTTAAATTTGCTCGGGTAGCTTTTGAGGAAGATATTATTCTTTTGGACAAATGGGAAGAGAGTGAGGTGATCAACCGAGGAAGTTGAACACGAAAAAGTGCAGCACAACGGAGCCTACGACAAAATCTGCGAAGGCCCTGCAGGGTGTGTAAGAACAATGCCATGAGGGTTTTCAGTAAATAAACACACCTCTCGGGTGATACATCTTTGAACAAAGCGCGATTCACTGAATTCACTTGAGAGCGCAGCGACGCAGTGAGCACGAATTGACCGACGGTGCTCGCGAACCTGTCCGCAGCATTCAGTATTTATCATTATCCGCAGGGGAGTCATAAATGTCGTACCCCGCGAGGAAGGCGTTGAAGGGGAAGCTTGTGACGAGTACGCAATACACGAATTGGATGACGCCGGAGAGGATGAGGAAGACGAGGAAGGAGTCGATGAATTTGAGGCGGGAGGGTGTCGCGTCGTGGTACGCGCTCCAGAGGGACTGCAGGGCGACCGAGGACTGCGAGGACAGGGCGGGTTTAGTGGAAGGAGCGTGTTTGGGGGTGCTCGACGATGACTTGGGTCCAGCCATTTTGGTAGGTTTACTCTAACGGCTACAACGTGTCCACCTAGTGAGTGCTGAGGAGCGGTGTCCTGGGTCCTCCCCAAGACCCCCGGGCCCTCCGTCTGTCCAACGACTCGAGCTCACTTGTCCTCTTGTCGCGTCATGCACCGTCTCACACACAGCCTCGCAACAGCGGGCTGCTCATCTACACGCGCCGTGCGGTTCGCTGCAAGTTCATGGCGCAGCACCGCAGCAACGGCCGTGTCCCCACGCCCGCTACTTGCCACCGCGTCACGTCGTCGCAACATCCACGTCCGCGTCCCGCTCCCATATAAAATCGAGGATGGCATGGGCGACTTTCTCCCGCCTGCCGCGCTCAAGGTCATCGCGGAGGACTACCAGCAGGGTCTGCTCGACCGTCTCAACGAGCAAATAAAAGGTCCTTTCTATTTGCTGCTCCGGGGTTGGGCACTGACGAGATGGTTCGGCGTAGGCACCAAGTTCGAAAACCTGAGCGTCGCCCAGATTGTCATCTCGACCGCACCGCACGAGAGCCAGACGCTCGCGTTCAACTACGCAAGTCTCGCGCTCAACAACAGTTTCTTCCTCCACCACCTCGTACGTGTCACCCTACCCACCCCCGAAAAAACACTCACACCAGCACCTATTCAGAAACCACCAACAGCCCGCGCCCCGAACCACGAGTCCGCGCTGACTGGCAAGCTGCTCAGCCACGAGCGCACGCACAGGCTCGCCGGCGCCATCACCGCGCAGCTCGGCTCCCTCGCCGACCTCAAGACCTACGTCGCCGCCGCCGCGCAGGGCATGAACTCCGGAGGCGGCGCAGGCGGCTTCGTCTGGCTCGTCACCGACGCCCTCGGCCGTCTCGGCGTCGTCGCAACCTACGGCGCCGGCACGCTCCTCGTCGCCGAGCGTAGGCAGTCCCTGCTCGCGTGGGATGGCACCGAGCTCGGTGGCGTCTATCAACCCGCTACACCCCCGCCTCCGCCGTCAGGCCGTACGCAGCACGCGGCGCCCGCACAGGCGCGCGCGCTATCCACGAGCGCACGCGCGTCCGGCTCTGTTCGCCCCACCAATGTCTGGTCTGACCCGCCGCTCGCACCTTCGGACGCTGGGGCAGTAGCGGGCAGCGACGGAACGTATGGCGCGTCGGAGGCGCCTGCCGCGCTCGACGCGCTCGGGAAGACGCTGTACCCGCTCTTCTGCGTGAGCGTGCACGAGCACGCGTGGATGGCTGCGGGATACGGCGTTTGGGGCATGGAGACGTACTTGGAGCGCTTTTGGACATGCTTAAACTGGGTGGCCGTGCGGGAAGCGTATGCGCGTTACGCGGTCCGCAAGTAGGCAGGGGAGTTACTGGAGTGCGATTTTTCGAGTGCTTATGTTATCTCTCTGTTCACCGTTCGTTCGTTTGTTTATTCGAGTGAAGGTGCAATAAAAAATAATACAATTCAAACGACACGTGATGCGCGTGATCAACAGATGCATGATAGTATCGCCCGATGCGACGACTGACTTGGCCGAGTCAAAGCTGGCAACATTTTAGTTATTCCGAACTTGATACCTCGCAAGTCCTTGAAACACGTAGGATTACGACCCAACTCTCGCGTCACGCGTTATTATATCTGGGGCTCCGAGTGGGCAAGGCGTAGTAAAGTCATAGGCTTTTCCAAAATACAAATGTGCCTATGAAGCCGGGGCGTCCAGAAGCACATATCATGGGGAGAATCTCCCCACTCTATTTTGCAAGCTAGATGGGGACATCCGAGGCAGTGCATGGCATGCTCTCGGGTGGGCCTTGCGGGATCGTCAGCGGTTCTGGGTGCGAGGAAGTCGCGACCGCCACTCAGCGACAGATGTCGGCGGAATGGATACAACCTCTGCCAGAGGACTTTTCGCCAATCCTTCTACCGCCTTCGTGCCTCTCACCTCAGGCGTGACCGGCTCCTGCATAGTCATCTCCGTAAGGGTCTGCTGAGACGACGGAAATCCCAGTAAGGGGCTCAGCAGGGGCGTCGGTGATGGTGTGAGGTGACTCTCCACAGCAGTATCTGAAGGTAATGAGGAGAAAGAGGGTTGCGCAGACGTGGGGGCGCCACGAAGGAACTCTTGACGATGTCGAGTGGTAGAGCCGATGGCTTGAACCTCAGTTTGTGGCAACTCGGGAGTCAGAAACAACGAGCCGTAAGTGAACGTAGACGTTGGGACTGCCGCGTCGGGGGATGGAGAAGGGTGCTCGTCAAACAAGGTATATGCATTTTGAATGAGATCCTCCATGACCAGCGTCTTCGAGGGAATCAGCTGGAAAAACTTGAAAAGAAGTCGATGGAACGCGCCTTCACATAAACACCGTCTTGCAAGACTTCGTTCCCTCGAAGGACGTGATATCTGAACAGAGTAGCGAGCGCTCGAATGGTCATTGCATTCTTGTCCGAATGAGCGGCAACACGCAACAGATGACGCATAAAAGCTCCTAGAGATGCCCTCTGAACCGGATGTAGTTTACGGATCTTCGATCGCAATATCGAGAAATCGTTTGCGGTATATCTAGCTATACGAGACATCAGGATGGACGTGAGCGAGAGTGTTAAGATCCTTACCTCTATTCTGCCTGTAGTCTCTATAATCTTGAAAAGAGAGCATAAACATTGGTTCTGGAAGATCCCAGAGGTAGGGCTACATGATGGATCAGAAATGAATTTACTAAGTAATTCGCAATGGCTGACCCCGAGAAGCATCGTAACGGAATGGATGTCCTCAGTGGAGCTGAACGAGAATGTCTTATCACTCTCGAACCTGCGGCGCAACTATATGTGTATTCACATCAGCAAGTGGGTTGGTCATTGAGGTAGATCTCACTGGCCTCCAGTACTCCTGCGTCGTCGTAGACAGAACCCCCCTGCGACACCAAACATAAATCCAAAAATACACGCCCCGAACTTGATCGGCTTACCATGTTCCGAATATTCAGACCCCTCTTCTCGACTTCTTCGATACACATTCTCATCACTTTCGGCACATTGTCTCCATCTGTCTCAAGATCCACCAGGGGGACACCAAAAATCAACTCCGAATATGCCCCGGGGCGACAGTCACGGTAGAGAGTAAGCGGAGGAATGGAAAAGGAAAGGCTGCGACGGAAAGACGCTCTCAGATCGGACGTATCTGTTCCGGCTAAGGCTTTCTTGACTTCTACTTTAGTTTTCGTTGCCGAGTTGTCGTACTTTGCGCATGCTGTGCTGCGAGGCCAGTTCAAATTCTCGGGGTTTCCACGAAAGCTCAATAATACCAACATTATACCGTCCGGATATTTACCAAGAACGTCCTTGACGGTTGTCGTGAGAACAAGTGCTTCAAGACACTGCATTGGCAACGTGTGGCTCGGCGTCAGTCCATGTCGTACCTTGTGTCGTACCAATGAATATGACCCCCACATCGTATCCCTCCCCCAATGTCTCGGCCCTCTTCAACCGAAAGATATTGAGTTGGCTAACGCCCCTCCTGCAGTCATCGTCGGACACTAATGCAGAGGGCCAACTCAGTAAACGATGTCAGAATTTAAAGGCAATATCTGCGATACCTTCTTCAGATTTGGGAGGTTTGGTAGGCTTGGCAGGCCCTGGTTCCCGTAAATCTTCCTGCCGACCACGAAACAGCCCCGAGACCTTGTCTCCAAACCTTTTTTTTCGTCGGAATGTCCCGATGACCCCGCAAATCATCGATAGAGTGAGCGCATTCCCGAGGGAAGTATTTCTTCAAGTATGCTTGCTGGAGCTTCGAGATTTTGTTCTCTGCGTGATTGGCATACTGAGCGGCGGATTTCTGGAGATCTTCCTCAATCCGCGTTCTTGTCTCATCTTGCATTTCCTTCCAAATCGTCCTATTATCAGAACAGGGATGCCTACCTGAACGAGGCATTCCTGGCTCGCCTTCAATGTTACGAGAGGTTTGATGACATCGTTATCCAAAACGTCCACGAAAGCCTGCTGGGCGTTGGCCTCTGCGACGGCTCAGCTGTAAGCTCCAGGCCACAGTTTAGGGTGCAGTGTGCAAACGCATACCTTTTTCTAGACTGTCTCTCACACTATCCCATGCCGCTCTCGTCGTAGTTGGTTCGGCACGTAGGTCGAATGAAGAATCAACTATCTTTGCCTTGCGATGGAGATTCCGCAAAGAATGGATACTTTCAAGAGAAACAGATCAGCTCAGATTCGTCGATTTCGGATGATAACCAACTAGGTTGCCTCAATCAATACAGCGCCTGACAATGGAACATTGAGTGTAGAGTGTAAGCTGTAAGACTCGAACAAGATTGACGGACCTTTCCCGGAAGAAAGCCAAATAGCGATCCGCGATAACCTCAAGTTGTGTGTCGAATTGGGTGAGCAGACTGTTAGAGTGGGTCTCCAAGAGCACTCTGGATTGAGGTTCTACGGATATGAAAGACATGGGGGGATCGACATATGGGGCAGGGAGCCCTTTTGTAGGCTGCTCATGTTCAAGTTGAAACAGGCAGCGGCCATGTGGCTTATTTTCTCAGACCGCCAAACGTTGGGTTGACTCCACAGCTATTTCAAGTTGGTGATGCGCGCGTTCGGCCATCAGGACGCTGAGAAGTATTACAACAGACGGGGGCATCAAATACTACATTAAATACACTTCTGACCTCAGTGAGTCCACTAGCAACACGCATCCGAGTCAAGGCCAACTTGAACACGTACCTACTTGAAGTTGCAGGCGGAGAAAATAGACCACGCATAACGCCCCAGTAGCCACATCTGCAGATGCCTTGAGTTTATACACGCCCCCCTTGCGTGTCAGTGCTGTCACTGGTAGCAGTGAGGGAATTCAGCCGTGGACACGGACATGCACGCACAATCCTGTCATGCTCAGGCATGCTCAGGCTCTCGGCAATCTCATCTTCTACGTCTCGTTTTCCATATCTGGCGCACAGGACTGGATCATGTCAAAAATTGGGGATGTTTGAGTTTGATCTGGTTGGGAGTAACATACACTGCATGCAAACCAGAGTTTAAATAAGAAAAAAACTCAGAGGAAACCCTGTGGAGTGTTAAAAGATTTCCAAAGTTTACTTCCCATTAAACATTGAATGGAGAGTTTAAATCTCTTTGAAATAAAATTTCATGGAAAAAATTGTTAAACTCTCCATTTGTGACAAAGTCATGTGACATGTGACACATAACATGGGAGTTTGTGTGCCTGTTTTTGCTCAGCATGCATGTATGTGTACATGTCACATGACTTTGTCACAAATGGAGAGTTTAACAATTTGTTCCATGAAACTTTATTTCAAAGAGATTTAAACTCTCCATTCAATGTTTAATGGGAAGTAAACTTTGGAAATCTTTTAACACTCCACAGGGTTTCCTCTGAGTTTTTTTCTCATTTAAACTCTGGTTTGCATGTGGTGATAGAATGCGAGCGCACGGGCGTCTGACCTATTCAAGTTGAACGTGGGCCCCAGGCTGCTGGGCCGCGGCTCTGGGTCTGAGTTACTCCTACATGTCACGGTACGCAGGGAACGGGCTCTTACTATACGGATATGACCCCTTAGTAAGAAGTAATGTGTCATGGACTTAAACGCATCAGTCAGCAGTCGTAGTATCACATGGTAGATACTATGACTCACTCCTAGTAGTAGCTGTAGTAGGGTTCGAGCTACTTACGCTACTCGTCGTCTCGACTTCAAGAGGAGCTTTAAAGCGTCCTCTCACATGTATAAATAGTGACCCAGGAAGACCAAGGTTCGCCATCTTGGTCTTCTTCAAATCACCACTTCTACTTGTCTCTCTACGCGTGCTTCACTTGTCTCTTTCAGAGCAAGTCGCCTTCACTGGAAGTCGGATCACCTAGTGGCACGACTTGCCCTAGTGTACATTCAGATCACGTGCCCCAAGCGCCGTGTATCCAGTGATCAGGTCACGTGACCTCGAGGAGATATTCTGCTAAGTCGTGAACGCCCTTTCGTGTCCAAGTCAGACTAACGCCAGTGGTGGCGTTACATTAAGACCAAGATCCCTTCACCGTGGCGTTCACAACCCGAGACCAGTGGAGAAACTTCCAAACCTACTCCCTCGAAAGAAGGGGAGATCGCAACGTACCGACACAATTCCTAGGAGCTGCTCGTTGGAGAGAATACAGAGGAGAAACCGGGTACTTCGTTGACTTTGCATCGGGCCCAACCCGATATCGCCCTGTTGAGTTCAATTTCGATCACTTGTGCTGGGTTGAAATCGCTTGGAACCCCATAGACAATCGCTACGACGCAATACGCCCCGCAGGACGAAACTACAACTGCGATATCGATTCAAGAAACCTACCCACGCGTGTTACGGTTCGGATCGATCGGCGCCTCGGGCCGGGAAGTGGACACTGACGCGTCGACCATGACATCGCCGTCAGCAGAATATCGTCATGGACTTATGGGATCAGTAAGCCGGGTAAGCTCCGGCACATGTGATTGTACGATAACGGATCGGATCTCGGAATGACTCATAGTGACTCATAACTAGGATAGCTGTACTAGGGTTCACGGTACTTACGCTATTAGCTAGCTAGCATCCAAGCGGCGCTTCAAAGCCCGCGTGTAACTGTATAAGTAGGCTAGTGCGAGGACCAAGAACGGTATCTTGGTCTTCTTCCAATACCACCACCATCTACTCGTCTTTACTAAGAGGCTTTCCCCCTCTTAAGTGAGTGTCCGGCATATCCCCTAGAGACCAGGGATCCCCGTGACTTACCTTCGACTGTCCCTTCGTGGATCAGTGGAATATCCCGCCGACACCACAGCATACCAAGTCTTCCTATATCGCAACGACCGAGTAGCATCCCCCTATCACACCTTCTATATCATCGATAGCATCACGTGGGCTAACGCTCAATACATCGATCACATCCTGGAAGGAATACCGCAGCTCGAGGACCTCCACGCATACTTTGGACGAGACGAAAGCCTTCAACCCCATCCAGCCTTCTACGCAGACACCTTCGCCAACCACAACTACCGACTTGTACGGATTGCCACCAAGCAAGAAGCCTAAGTCAGGCAAGCGTCCGTGGTAGACGTTACAACGCGCGCAGAGTGGGGACGCATAGATGGACAACCAGAAGAGGAACCAAGCACCTCGGAACCCAGAACCCCGGCACCATCAGAAACCAGCGGAGACGACGAGGAATCAGACAACGAAAACGAGTCGGAAGTCGAAGACATAGTACAGACAGCTGAGTCCCTTCGCATAAACGAACCAGAAGACATAGAAATACACCCCCCCGCAGAAATGGCCACCGCAACTACCACCGAAGTCGATACAGCAATCGAAGAAGCCCGAAGAATCACGGAAGAGGCTGAAGCCTACCTACGACCCATCAACCCAACTACAGGACATCGAATGACGGCGGACGACGCGGCAATCTTCAGGGCAGTAGGACCAGATGTCGCAGACCCCCCACCCGGTGCCGGAGGACCCCCACAACCCAGAAGACCAGGAGGCACCTTCGGTCAAGGACCCCCGGAAAGACGGCAACCCCAATTCGGAGGAGGAGGAGGTGGAGACCCATTCGGAGGAGGACCACCACCACCAGGAGGAGGACCGGCTCCAGGAGCACCACCACCAGGAGCACCACACGGAGCAGATAAACTGATGGGGGAAACCCCGAGCATCTTTAATGGGAATAGAGATGAGTACGAATCGTTCCTCACGCAATGGCACATTTACTGGGGACAAAATTCGGAAGCGCCAATTATGACCAACGTCTATCGGCGATGCCTATTATTCTTAGGCTTCATCAAGGGACCACAAGTGTCGAACTGGACGCTTGGCTTCCTCCAATGGCTCAACAACGAACTACACCACGGACGTAGCCGATACGACCCCTATCTATGGGACACCCTAACAGCGGGATTCTCAGACCGCTTCTTGAACGTACTCGAGCAAGAACAAGCGCAGGCCACACTGGCCAAAGGGTTCAAAATGATCGGTGACGACATTGATTCATACGTCACTAACTTCGAACAACTAGCACGGAAAGCTGACTACCGACTCAACGACCGCCAAACACTGGACCGGTTCACGGCGGGACTTCCGAAAGCCCTGTTCACGAAAATCTACGAGCTAGATGACCCTCAAACCTTCAACGAATGGAAGGAAGCAGCGCTCCGAAGACAGAAGCAGTACATCCACCTACGCGCACGCCTAGGAATCAACACCACCCCGTGAAGCCTGCAGACGCCCAGACCCCAGCAAAACCGAGGATACACGCCGCAATGGGCGTCACCTAGGTTCCAACCACCGCGACGTGACCCAGACGCCATGGATACATCGGCAGATCGCACCAGGGCACGCCTCGCGGAAGTAGGAGACCCGAACCGAAATCGACCTCCATTCCCACCACGAGGGGGGCCAGGGCAAAACAGAGGAAGGGGGCAGCGTCGCGACATGAGGGAAGTGATCTGCTATAACTGCAACCAACCAGGCCACTTCTCACGAGAATGCCAACGCCCCAGAAAACCACCCCAACCATACGCTAGTACAAGCCGAAGCACGGACACCAACTACTACGAGCCCACGACAGTACGACGCACCGAAACCACCCCGCAAGACCAAGCCAAAGAATGGATGGAGACGCTGAGGGGAGCTAGCGACGAGGTTAAAGATCTCGTATTCAAGGACCTATGGACCCAAGAGGGTTTTCAGGACGCCTAAACCCATCGGCCTGGGTGAGGGCAGTTAATTGTAACTCTGTAATCATGACTCGCTACCGTTCGCTTCGAATTCCAGTCTCGATTCGCACCAGTTACTCCATGGCCGACATAAAAGGGCTCGTAGACTCCGGAGCCACCGATAATGTAACGCCACCAGCGGGGCGGCGTGCGACTCCGGGTTTACCAGCAGACGGCATAACGAAAGAGCAAGGTCGAGGGTCGTAGTCGCAGACGATGACTAAGGAGACTTGGATCGGTCAAAGGCGTACGCTCGAAGAGGCGCAGCGAGAACGGTGATGCACAAGGTAAGAGGATGGTCTTAGAAGCGCAGAGCAGAGTTCCCAAGGTACTAGCTGGTATTGCTAAGTAACTCAAGTCTGGGGACTTGAGTACGAAACGCTACTGGTATATATACAAGCAGGTACATAAGGTTCGTACCCAGCTAAGTCCGCTCTACCGAGGGTTCGGTGGTCCGTGCGCAGCCATGGAACCTACTAGAAGGTCACATGAGGCATTGCGCCATCTATCGTCATCGGTCTAGGTCAGCCCAGGCCCAAGTCACGTGATCAGTGACGTCACAAGCCCAGGTTCTTCCGTAACTGCTCCCTAGCACCCGGGGATCCAGCGCGGTCGCTCATCGGGCTCCGCGGAGTCTCTGCAGGGTCTGGCAGTGTCTCCGGGCCGTCATGCGCGCAGGCCGCACCTTCGGTGGTCGGGGTTCGTAACAGATAACTTCATAAGACCCACTTTCGCCAAACGAATGGGCCTAGGGCTGCAAGCCCTCGAAAAACCAAAGAAAATATGGAATATAGACAACACGGAGAATAAAGCTGGA
The DNA here is from genome assembly GCA_021524915.1 of Lactarius akahatsu. Taxonomy (NCBI): domain Eukaryota; kingdom Fungi; phylum Basidiomycota; class Agaricomycetes; order Russulales; family Russulaceae; genus Lactarius; species Lactarius akahatsu. The sequence continues at coordinate 202,401 of JAKELL010000055.1, read as the reverse complement.
TCCATCACTCACTTCGTCGACCTCGACGTCCAAACCAACGGAACTCACAAAGTCATGAGATTCTTGGTCACGGATATAGGAAACGAAGACCTTGTGCTCGGCTACCCCTGGCTAGCCACCTATGAGCCCACTATCAGCTGGGCGCACGCCACGATCCACGAAAACACACTCCCCGTAGTACTCCGGTCAATCAACCCCGTAAAAGAACAGACTACCATCGCCAGCGCAATAACCCAAGATGAAGCCGAAGAAATCGTCCAAGAACTTACAGAGGAATGCCAGATACGTACCACGGCCACCGAACTCGCGATAGCAGCCAATCAAGGAACTATCGCCACTGTTATTCCCGAACCATACCAACGATTTGCGAAGATCTTCAGCGAAGAAGCATCACACAGATTCCCACCGTCACGACCATGGGATCATGCAATCGACTTCAAGCCTGGCACACCCCCCAGCATCGACTGCAAAGTCTACCCAATGTCGCAGGACGAAGACGGACAATTACGCGAGTGGCTAGAAGAACAACTCAAAATGGGCTACATACGACCATCAAAATCACCCTACGCCTCGTCCTTCTTCTTCATCAAAAAGAAAGATGGGAAACTAAGACCAGTACAAGACTACAGACGGATCAACGCCTGCACCGTGTGTAACCAGTACCCACTCCCCCTCATGTCAGAACTCATTAATGACCTTGGGAACGGACACATCTTCACCAAATTGGACATCCGCTGGGGGTACAACAATGTGCGCATGTAACGCCACCACAGGGGCGTTAAGTACGACGTGTACTTCGATAAGTCAACGGGATCGGCTGGGTGTGAACCGGCTAAGGTTCAGTTCGGTGATGAACAAGTATCACTTGGTCTCCCAGGGACACAAGGATATTAGCGGAAGTTCGAGGCTCAAGCGAAAAGGCGAGCGAAGAGGGACTCAAGCGCAAGGGCGAGTCAAAGTCGTTCATGAGGCAAAGACGATTGTGGTATTACACAAGAAGTCAAGTCTACCGTACAAGCTAGGTAGAGCGTAACTTATATACTACTACAGGTTGTTTGTGAAGTACAAACATATGACGCGATCCTGAGGTACTGGCCCCAGCGAGCTAATAAGGAAGTGCAAAGGGGAAGTCTGTAAGAGGTACAAGGGAATCCCGCGGGGGCACGTGGGGCTCCAATGACGTCAGCGGGCCCTAGAAGTCACAGCCCCGGCTTCCCTGCGGTCATGGGGTTGGTGCGAGATAAGAGGCGAGGACCGAATCGAAGTGGGACATAGGTAAACGTACACGCGAACGCGAGATAAGACAGATAAACAGATAAGACCTATCGTACAGAAAGACGAGAATCGTAACATTACCCCCCCGTCAGATTCGAAGTCGCCACGACTTCGACTAGTCGCTGGTGTAGTACCAGTCATCTTCGACTGGCACTGTGTCCGGGGTCGGCGACGGGGGGCGGGGGCAGGTATGACGACGCAGGAAAAGATGACGACCCCGCTCACCACACTCTCGACACTGCTCATACTGAGGGCAGTGTATCTCTTCGTGTTTGGCATCGTACCGCAGACACTTACCGCACCACCGAGGGCGGTCATCTGGGTCGATGTAAGCGGGGGACATAGGGGAGATCCGACGGATAAGGCACACATCGTACTGATGAGTACGACTGCCACACCACTGACACGGCTGCTTGGCCTGCCGCTGAGGGCACTGCGCGATCAAGTGGTCCGTCGACTTGCATTGGAAACACTTGCGAGCTCGCTTGCTACTCTCTCCCTGAAGGCGAGGCATCTCGCAAGGGCCCCCGGCGCGTGGGGGAATAGGAATGGCCTCGGGGGTAGATCTTGGACGTACGAGCCTGGCCTGAAGCTCGTCGAACTTCTCGGATATGAGTGGTACGACACGCGCGTACTGCAGTCGCTTCCGCACACTCACGAGATCCATGTCCATGTGGAAACGGTCCCGCGTGAGGTCCGTCTCCAGCCGTCGAAGCTCGGACTCGCGAACTGCAATCGCGTCCTTGCGCAGGAGGCATTCCCGGAGTCGGGATACATCCGCGTGGATGCGGACGCTGCGCAACTCTGTCAGGACTTCGTTGAGGCATATGGCGCGGGGGTCGTGGGGGTGGAACATGGCAAGTTGTTGGTCCGTGACGTGCTGGGGGAGTTGTCCTTCGTATACTCCCTGTAGGTAGACCGACTGTACGTAGCAAGGGTGCCCCCTTCCCATGGTTCCCACGACCTCCTGATAATTCTTTCAATAATAAATGAAACGCGCGATTTGTTTTGGGTATCCCGCGTTCCCAATCTTCATGGGGAAATAGAGGAAAGTGAGGTCGGGGTCGTTGCGGAGGAAGGGGAGTCCCGGGTCTATAGTTTCTTCCTCTTCCTCGTCTTGGAGGAAAGCTATGGTTGGGTCGGGCTTGACGATTCGCGGTTGGGTGGTCGGTGTGGGTACGTGATCGATCCCAGGAGGGAATGGGGGAGAGGGGACGAGTGGGACATGTACGGTTATTGGGGTGTCAATAGGTGGGGCAGTCAGGGCGAGTAGTGACGTGGTGACTTCTTCTCGCGCGAGGCGATCGAGAGCGGGAGCGATGAGGGATAGGACGGGAGGAGCAGGACTAGGGACTACAGAGTACGGCGTACAACCCTCTGGCTGAGAGGGGACACCCTGATCCTGCGATGGTACGGTCAGTTGTTCGAGTATGAGTTGCGCCGGTGGGCGCGAGGGAATTCTGGACACAATAGGAGTGGTCGTCATGGTGTGAGGAGTGAGAGGGGAGTGCATTGTGTGGGTTTGCGGGGCGTGTTCTTATATCTTTCGTCCAGCCCCTTCGGCGGTTGGGTTATGCCGGTAGAAGTCGGCGATGAGGTCAGATGCATGCTGGGCGTTCTCGAAGGGTTCCCACGAACTATCGCTTATGGGGAATCCCTTCCATTTGATCAGAAATTGGAGCTTACGCCCTCGGCCGTGGATTCTCGATCCGAGGATTCGCTCCACTTCGAACTCTTCTTCGCCATCGATAAGGTCAGGAGGGGGTCGCGTGAAGTTTGCCCCGTGTAGCTCCGTTTCCTTATATGGGGTGAGGAGGTTGGCGTGGAACACGGGGTGAATCTTCCATGATTCCGGGAGTTCTAATTCGTAAGACACCGCTGACAGGGCCTTCTTGATGCGGAACGGCCCGTGGCGTTTAGGGGCTAACTTGGCAGTGGGGTAGAACGTTTTAAGGTTTGTCCCCTCTAACCACACTTGCGCCCCTTCTTGATAAGGAATGAAGCGAGTGCGTCCTCGCTTTGCCATGAGTTCTTGGGCGTGTTTGATACAATCTTGCGCATGTTGTCGGAAGTTGCCCATATCTTCCAATCGCTGGTCAACTGACGGAGAGGTCGTGGGTTTCAAGACCCAGTTGGTACGTGGTTCCCACCCCATAATGAGTGAGAAGGGGGAGTGTTTCGTCGTCGCGTTGGGCCACGCGTTGTGTGCGAACTGTGCTACGGGGAGGGCCTCCGCCCAGTTGTCCTGTTGCACGTTGCTCCAGTGGCGTAGGTATTGTTCTAGCCATTGATTGGTGCGTTCCGACTGCCCATCTGTTTGGGGGTGATACGCCGACGAGATGTTCTGCCTGATTCCGAGAACTTGGCAGAGTTGTGTCATGAATGCGGATGTAAATCTGGGGTCTCGATCGGTGATTAGTTTTCGGGGTATGCCATAATGGGGGTAGACGTGGCGAAGATATAGCCGGGCTACACCTTCCGCTGTGATCGTTTCGTTACACGGGATGAAGATGGCTGCTTTGGAGCAGTCGTGGTCGGTGATGGTGAGTATCGAGTCGTATCCTTGAGACTGTGGTAGTTTCGTGATGAAATCCATGGCTACGACTTCGAAGGGTTCTGCGTCTGGATCGGTTGTGATGGGGAATAGGTGTGGTTTTTGTCGGTGGGGATTAATTTTGTTGGCTTGGCATGTGGCGCAGCCCTTGACGTACTCCTCGACGTCTTTGCGCATGTTAGGCCACCAGTAATCTCGTCGTAAAAGTTCGTAGGTGTTTGTGATTCCGGGGTGTCCCATTGCAGGTGTGTCGTGAAAAAAGGTGATTACCCCCCGCTTAAGATCGTTATCCCCGATAACGACGAGGGCGTCGCCTTTCCACCATAATCCTCCGTGCTTGTCTTGACGAGAACCGCTATGAATATCGCGGACAGACCGAAGACAAGACTCGTGGTCCAGTAGACATTTGCCCATAGCAGGACTGTGCGGCTCAACCCAGTGTAGCACTTGTGCTTCATCAAGGTTCTGCGCTATTTGGGTCCAAATGTCCATGTCGTGCATTGACATTTCCGTGGCTCGGACGAAGCGGTCTGCCGGGAGGACGATGACATCGTCATTATCTCCGTCGCCTGGTGCGTAGTCGGCTCGTCGAGATAGGGCGTCTGCGCGACCATTCCGAATTCCAGATACGTGCTTTAATACGAAGTCATATTCTGATAATTCTAGGAATTCGCGTGCCACTCGTCGACTGATTTTTCTCGGTTCCTTCCAATACTGAAGGTTGGCATGATCGGTGTGTATGATGATTTTGTGAGGAGAGCCGACGAGGTAGGTGCGCCAGGCGCGCAACGCTTTGACCACTGCAAGTAACTCTCGATCGTAGATGTCGTAGTTCCGTTCAGCTTGGGATAACGATTCTGAATGGAACGCTACTGGGTGGAGCTTTTGATCGCTTCCTAATTGGTTGAGGACGGCGCCAATGGCGACGTTGGACGCGTCTACTTCCATTTCGAAGGGCTTTGCTAGGTCGGGGGAGAGGAGGACTGGCTCTTGACATATCTGGTCTTTGATGCGTTCAAACGCGCGTTGTTGGTCTGCCCCCCAATGCCATGGGGTGTCCTTTTTTGTAAGGTCGTGGAGGGGGCGTGCGAGTGTCGAAAATCCTTTGATGAACCGACGGTAAAAGTTGCAGAAGCCGATGAAGGCACGCACTTCCTTGAGGCTTTTTGGGGGTTGCCATTCGCGGATTCCTCGTACTTTTACGGGATCCATGCGCAGCTTCCCATGTCCGATGATAAGCCCTAGGTACTCCGTTTCGCGTACTTCGAACTCGCATTTCTCTGGTTTGATGTAGAGGTCGTTCTCTTCACATATGGTCAGGACCTGGTGGACTCGTTCTCGGTGACGTGTGAGGTCATCGACGGTTGCGATTAGGATATCGTCCATATACACGATTACTTCATTCGTTAGCACCGGTCCTCGGAACGTGAAGTCCATCATCGCTTGGAACGTTGCGGGGGAATTTGTGAGTCCGAAGTACATCACAAGCGGTTCGAAAGCTCCCTTATTCGTTTTAAAGGCAGCTTTCCACTCGTCTCCTTCGTCTACGCGAATGTTATTATATCCCCAACGGATGTCTAACTTCGTGAAGAGTCGTGCATCGCGAATTTTGTCAATGAGTTCCAGAATTAGTGGTAGCGGGTAGTGATTGCGGACGGTGACTTCATTCAATCGTCGGTAGTCTTGTACGGGTCTGAGCTTCCCGTCTTTCTTCTTTATGAAGAAGAATGGTGAAACGTATGGGGATTTCGATGGTCTAATGTATCCCCTTTCTAGTTGTTCGGCGAGGAATATGTCGAGGGCTTTATCCTCCTCTTGGGTTAATGGGTACACCTTACAGTCCATCGTCGCGGGCGCGCTCGGTGTTAAGTCGATGGCATGGTCCCACGGGCGCTTCGGCGGGAGGCGGTGGGATGCTTCCTCGCTGAACACCTTACGATACCGCCGATATTCTGGTGGTACCATTTCTTCAAAGGTGCGTACCTCTCGCTTGGCCGCCTCCTGCTGCGCTAATTCGGACGCCGTCGTGGTTTTTCGTAGTAATGCCACACATGGCTCTTGGTCGTCGTCCGCGATCTGTTCCCAAGCCTCCTCATCGAGTTGATACGTCTCCAACGCCCGTATGGATGCTTCTACGGGCGTGGCTTCGTCCGATGACTGGAGGCTGGATATGACAACTGGTTGGAAGTCCTCGTTCAGCGTCGCTTCTCCCCACTTTACAAGGGGTTCGAACGCAGAGAACCATGGGTAACCCAGTATGACTTCGTCTCTTCCCAAATTCGTTACTAGGAAGCGAAGTGTTCTAATATCGTTTCCGGTACGGACGTTCAGATCGGTGTATTGGGTGATTGCTCCGTCCTGGTTGTGAGTTCCGTCTACGTTCCAAATGCGTATTGGTTGCGTGACATCACGTGTTCCAATCTGCAGCCGTTTTAGAAGTGAGGCGCAGATAAAATTGTCCGTCGCTCCTGAATCTAGGAGTACTTGTCGTTCGGCCGTCGTGTGTGCAGATTTAAAGAGTACTGGGATTCGCATGGATCGGTATCTGCTATGGTACACGTTTACATTGAGTGCTCTAGCCCAGGCCGTTGGGTTCAAGCGTCGAGAAAATCCTCCTTCGCAAACAGCTTTTCCACCATGAGGTCTCGTACCTCTGGGGGCTGTGCTTTCATCGCAGCGATCTGTGCTTCAGCCTGCTCTTCCGTCGAAAGTACGCGGTTAGATTGTATGGCGACAGTAGTGATGGCGGGAGCTGATACGGACGGGGGAGCGGAGATGGAAGCTGGTTGGGTGGTCGTGGAGGAAGTAGCAATTCGAGCGCTCTTTTGTGGGCAGTTACGCGAGATGTGCCCCGTAACACGGCATCTAAAACAGCGCCCCTCCTTTTGGAGTTGGATTCGGTCCGCGTCGGTGAGAGCCACGGAGGCTCGGGCGCGTCCAACATCCATGGTATTTGGGTCGCGATTCTTGTTGAGGGCTTGTACCCACTGTTCGCGGTTATGCCCTCCCTTCTTTTGGCGCGGGGTGCGGTTCTTGCCGAGTCGGTCCTTCAAAACCAAGTACTCAGCCTGTTGTAGTCGGGCAGCTCGCTTCCAATCTTCCCACGTAACGGGGTGTTGGAAGCGAATGGCGTTAATGACTAACTGATTCGGGAGTCCATCCTGGAATAGCTCCAATGTTGTGGCTTCGTCCGGGCCATACCCGGCTTTCGTGGTCAGGTTATCGAATTGGGCGATGTAGGAGTCAATATCTTCTCCTTTCATCGCTAACGTTTGTAAGGCTTTGCGGGCCTTCGTCTGTTCCGCGGTGTCGGTATACGCTTGTAGGAACCGGGTTTCTACCTCATTCCAGAGGTTGTCCTGAGTTCGTAGGACTCCTGCCGCTATTTGGTCTTCGAGCCATCTCATCTGTTCGTCAACCCAATCGTCGACTAGCGGCCCTCGGATATAAGAGAGGAAGGCCATGGCTCGTTGTCCTGGTATTGCGAGCAGGTCCACCGTTGGGTTCATTCCGCAGTATAGTTTGAAGGCGCGTAAGAACGCCTTGCTTTTTTCTCGATCTCCGTTAAACTCGGGTGGGGGATTTCCTCCCAGGCGGCCGTTGCCACCAGGGGCTGGTGCAAGTCCTCCGGCTGGCGCCGGTCCACCGCCACCGCCACCGCCACCGCCACCGCTGGCGGGAGTTCCTCCGGCAGGCGCTCCACTTCCACTGGGTATACCTCCTCCGCTCGTGAGGGTGGTACTTGCGGATGCTTGTCCTGGCTGAGCCATGGTGTATGATGGGAATGCTGAGGTGGGGAGGTTGGTTGTTGGTACGGATACACTCGGGGATGGGGTGCTGGGGGGATCGATAATAATGCCCGAAGGATTGGAGGATCCCAAGGGTCCGGTGTTCAGGGTGAGGGGTACTGGTCCTGTAGTGTACCACGCTCCTTCAGATGGGGAATATTCAATAAAGGCCCAGAGGTGCCTGTCGTTGAGGTAATGGATCTGTCGATACGATCGTGTCGAGGGATCAAAGATAAAGTATCCTTCGACTCCGTTGTGTTCTGCCCAGACCGCGGTTCCCTTAACTCTGTCTGATAATTCGTCCGAGCTAAGACGGTCAATATATTCGGGCCTAAACTTGGTTCGGCTGCGACTAGACGTCGCCACTGTGAGAGACTTGACTTAATGTAACGCCACCACAGGGGCGTTAAGTACGACGTGTACTTCGATAAGTCAACAGGATCGGCTGGGTGTGAACCGGCTAAGGTTCAGTTCGGTGATGAACAAGTATCACTTGGTCTCCCAGGGACACAAGGATATTAGCGGAAGTTCGAGGCTCAAGCGAAAAGGCGAGCGAAGAGGGACTCAAGCGCAAGGGCGAGTCAAAGTCGTTCGTGAGGCAAAGACGATTGTGGTATTACACAAGAAGTCAAGTCTACCGTACAAGCTAGGTAGAGCGTAACTTATATACTACTACAGGTTGTTTGTGAAGTACAAACATATGACGCGATCCTGAGGTACTGGCCCAGCGAGCTAATAAGGAAGTGCAAAGGGGAAGTCCTGTAAAAGTACAAGGGAATTCCCGCGGGGGCACGCGGGGCTCAAATGACGTTCAGCGGGCCCTAGAAGTCAAGCCGGCCTTCCCTGCGGTCATGAGGTGGTGCGAGATAAGAGGCGAGGGCCGAATCGAAGCGGAACATGGGTAAACGTACACGCGAACGCGAGACAAGCAGATAAGCAGATAAGACCTATCGTACAGAAAGACGAGAATCGTACAGATCAAGAAGAGACGAACCAAGGCGCGTTCAACGAAGGGCTTCGAACATCGTATTACGACCACAAATCCAGCGACATTAAAACATGATGACGAATATAGGCGACACCATCCGCGTTTCGCAGCTTGGCACAATTCCGCGTTTGTACGAATGGGATAGCAACCTGAAAGTGCAGGACTCCAAGCACACATAGAAGCCGTATGCGCAGTACTCCAAGTCGCGATGGACCACGACCTTTACTTCAAACCCTCCAAATGCACATTCCACCAACCGCGAATGGATTACCTGGGGGTAATCCTTGAAAAGGGGGTGACTCGCATGGACCCCGTAAAAATCGCAGGAATACGCGAATGGCCCACGCCCACGAAAGTACGTGATGTACGATCCTTTTTGGGCTTCTGCAATTTTTACCGACTTTTTATTCGCGGATTTGCCACACACGCACGAGCCCTCAACAGACTCATGCACAAAGACGCCGAATGGAGGTGGGGTAAAGACGAAGAAAAGGCATTCCAAACCCTTAAAGACCTAGTCACCAGTGAACCCGTACTCGCTCACCCCACATTGACGGACCAGTTCGAACTCGAGGTAGACACATCCGGATACGCAATAGGCGCAGTTCTTCTACAAAAGAAACAAGACGGAAAACGCCACCCAATCGGATACTTCTCGGCCACCCTGAATGAAGCGGAACGCAACTACGACATCTACGACCTAGAACTCCTAGCCATCGTCAAAGCCTTACGACACTGGAGACACTTCCTGGCGGGATCACCACACAAAGTCAAGATCTTCTCCGATCACCTTAACCTCACACACTGGAAATCGCCACAAAAGATAAGTCGCCGCGTAGCTCGAGAGGTCCTAGAACTCATGGAATACGACTTCGAGATCCACCACATCAAAGGGACAAGCAATGGCCGCGCAGACGCACTGTCGAGAAGACCAGACTACGACCGAGGCGAAAGGGACAACGAAGGAGTCATAGTCCTACCGGAGAAAACATTCGCACGAACTCTCACTACGCAAACCCAGGAAGTACACGACCAGGACGAAAGCACCATACGTCCCTGGGTAGACCCGCACAAACTCAAGAAAGTCGAGGGAACCTGGTACCGCCAAGGCACATGAGTGATCACTGGAGGACCGGAGGAGATCCGCACGATCATCGCAAATCATCATGACCCCCCAGTCTACGGCCACCCAGGAATCAAACGAACAACAAGAATCATCGAACGGAACTACTGGTGGCCAAACATGGCGAAACACGTAACTGAATACGTCCAGGGATGCGCCGAATGTCAACGACACAAGGTCAACAACCGCCCAACAAAAGCACCCCTGATGCCAATCACACCAAAACCTGACGCTAAGCCATTCGAAACCATAGCCCTAGACTTCATCACTAAACTGCCGGAATCACAGGGGCACGACTCCATTCTCACCGTAACCAATCACGACTGCACCAAAGCCTCAATATTCATACCGTGCAGCGAGGAGATATCGGCAGAAGAGACGGCCGCCCTGTATGTCACTCACGTATTCCGGAGATTCGGACTACCGGCAAAAATCATCAGCGATCGCGACCCACGCTTCGCATCAAAATTCACGCGAGAACTGTGCCGGATCTTAGGCATCTATCAGAACATTTCCACGGCCTACCTGTCACGGTACGGAGGAAAAAGGACTCTTACTTACGGTGATGACCTCGTTAGTAAGCAGTAATGTGTCATGGACAGTCGTATCAGTCAGCAGGGACAGTAGAATCACATGCCAGTAGGGCATGACTCATTCCTAGGACAGCGGTAGTAGGGTTCGAGCTACTTACGCTACTAGTCGTACGGGTTCGGGAGGAGCTTTAAAGCTACCTCATACATGTATAAATAGTGGCTCGATGAGACCAAGATACGCCATCTTGGTCTTCTTCAATTCACCACTCTCATTCGTCTTCCCACGCGTGCTTCGCTTGTCTTTTTCTGAGCAAGTTGTCTTCATCGAGTATCGGAATACCTAGTGGCACGACTTGCCCTAGTGTACGCTTGGATCACGTACCTATAAGCGCCGTGTATCCCGTGATCAGGTCACGTGACCTCGAAGAGATATTCTGCTAAGTCGTGAACGCCCTTTCGTGTCCAAGTCGGACTAACGCCAGTGGTGGCGTTACATTAAGACCAAGATCCCTTCATCGTGGCGTTCACAACTCGAGACCAGTGGAGAAATTTCCAGGCTTATTCCCTCGAACGACGAGGAGACCGCAACGTACCAACACAATTCCTAGGAGCAGCTAGGTGGAGAGAATACCGAGGAGAGACAGGATACTTTGTGGACTTTGCGTCGGGGCCAACCCGATACCGCCCCGTTGAGTTCAATTTCGACAATTTGTGTTGGGTTGAGATTACTTGGAACCCCGTAGATAACCGATACGACGCAGTACGACCCGCAGGAAGAAACTACAACTGCGATATCGACGCAAGGAACCTACCCACACGTGAAGAGTGGGGACGCATAGACGGACAACCCGAAGAAGAACCCAGCACATCCGAACCAAGGACCCCCGCACCATCCGAGACTAGTGGGGACGACGAAGAAACCAACGACGACGAAGAATCCGAAGTGGGAGAAATAATACAAACAGCTGAGTCCCTACGCATTAACGAGCCCGAGAGTATCGAAGTACGCCCGCCCGCAGACATGGCGACAGCAACGATCACCCAAGAAGACCTAGCCCTCGAAGAAGCTAGGAGAATTACCGAAGAAGCAGAATCTTACCTACGCCCCATCAACCCCACAACGGGACACCGCATGACCGCAGACGACGCGGCCATATTCAGAGCAGTAGGCCCGGATGTCCCTGACCCGCCACCAGGCGCGGGAGGACCCCCACCACCCAGAAGACGCGGAGGCCCCTTTGGTCAAGGACCACCAGGAGACGGAAGGCCGCCGTATGGAGGAAGACAACCTCAGTTCGGAGGAGGGGGTGGAGGAGACCCTTTCGGTGGAGGACCACCACCCCCACCGCCACCAGCAGCAGGACCAGCGCTGGGAGCACCACACGGGTCAGACAAGTTGGTAGGAGAAACCCCAACCATATTCGACGGAAATCGAGATGAGTATGAATCATTCCTCACGCAATGGCACATATACTGGGGGCAGAATTCAGAAGCGCCGATCATGACCAATGTCTATCGGCGATGCCTACTATTCCTAGGATTCATCAAAGGCGCACGAGTATCCAACTGGACGCTCGGATTTCTCCAGTGGCTCAACAACGAGCTACACCAGGGGCGAAGCCAATACGACCCATTCTTATGGGACACCCTGACGGCTGGATTCTCAGACTGTTTCTCGAACGTACTCGAGCAGGAACAGGCACAAGCAACGCTGGCTAAGGGATTTAAGATGGTCGGCGACGACATCGATTCGTACGTCACAAATTTCGAGCAGTTAGCAAGAAAAGCTGACTACCGCCTCAACGACCGCCAAACATTGGATCGATTCACGGCGGGCCTCCCGAGGGCACTATTCACCAAGATCTACGAATTAGATGACCCACAAACCTTCAACGAGTGGAAGGAAGCGGCGCTACGTCGCCAAAAGCAATACATCCACCTACGCGCTCGTCTAGGGCTCACCACCACGCCTCGCAACACCCCAACACCACGACCTCAGCAAAATCGTGGATATACACCGCAATGGGCGCCACCCAGGTTCCCACCACCGCGCTACGATCCAAACGCTATGGATACATCGGCAGATCGAACCCGCGCACGCCTTGCAGAAGTAGGAGATCCAAATCGTGGAAACCCACGGCCACTATTTCCCCCAAGGAACGGACAAAACCGAGGAGGCGGGCAACGCCGAGACATGCGGGAAGTCATCTGCTATAATTGCAACTGCCCAGGCCACTTCTCACGAGATTGTACACGTCCCAGGAAACCCAGACAACCATTCCAACCACGTGCAAGTACAAGTCGCAGCACAGAAACCGACTACTACCAAGAACCCGCAACCGTTCGCCGCACGGAGACCACGGCCGAAGAACAAGCTAAGGGATGGATGGAAACACTGAGAGGAGCTAGTGACGAGGTCAAGGACCTCGTATTCAAGGATCTCTGGACCCAAGAGGGTTTTCAGGACGCCTGAACCCATCGGCCTGGGTGAGGGCAGTCAATTGTAACTCTGTAATCATGACTCGCTATCGTTCGCTTCGAATTCCAGTCTCGATTCGCACAAGTTACTCTATGGCCGATATTAAAGGGCTCGTCGACTCAGGAGCCACCGACAATTTTATGAGACCCGCGTTCGCCAAACGCATGGGCCTTGGACTACAACCCTTCAAGAAACCAAAAAGGATTTGGAATATCGACAACACAGAAAATAAAGCTGGGTCCATTACGCACTTCGTCGACCTAGACGTCCAGACCAACGGTGTTTCAAAGGTCATGAGATTCCTAATCACCGACATAGGCAACGAAGACTTAGTCCTCGGGTATCCATGGCTAGCCACCTACGAACCAACTATCAGTTGGGCACACGCCACTATACACGAAAACACCCTCCCAGTAGTGCTACGATCAATCAACCCAACAGAGACGCAAACCACCATCGCACGTGCAATCACTCAAGACGAAGCAAAGGAAATAGTTCAAGAGCTCGAAGAAGAATGTCAACTGCGCACCACCGCCACTGAACTCGCCATTGCCGCAAACCAAGAAACGGTCGTCACGACCCTTCCCGAACCATATCAACGATTCGCGAAAATCTTCAGTGAAGAAGCGTCCCACCGATTCCCACCATTGCGACCCTGGGACCACGCGATCGACTTTAAACCGGGTACACCCCCAAGCATCGACTGCAAGGTCTACCCTATGTCTCAAGACGAAGACGGGCAACTACGTACGTGGCTGGACGAGCAACTCAAACTGGGATACATCAGACCATCGAAATCCCCCTACGCCTCGTCATTCTTCTTCATCAAAAAGAAGGACGGCAAACTACGACCGGTACAGGATTACCGAAGGATTAACGCATGCACGGTGCGCAACCAATACCCACTACCCCTCATGTCGGAACTCATCAACGACCTGGGAGACGGACACATATTCACCAAACTCGATGTCCGATGGGGGTATAACAACATACGCATCAAAGAGGGGGATGAGTACAAAGCAGCCTTCAAGACGAAATATGGACTTTTTGAGCCACTCGTCATGTACTTCGGACTCACGAACTCACCAGCAACGTTTCAGAACATGATGAACGACATCCTGGGTGACACAATCCGAGTCTTTGCAGAAATGGGAACGATCATCCGGGTCTACATGGACGACATCGGAATCGCAACGCTCGAACACGCAGGCCTTCAAGCGCACATCGACGCCGTCTGCGCGGTACTTCAAGTAGCACTGGACCACGACTTATACTTCAAACCGTCCAAATGCACCTTCCACCAACCGCGAATGGATTACCTGGGGGTAATTCTTGAAAAGGGGGTGACTCGCATGGACCCCGTAAAAATTGCTGGTATACGCGACTGGCCCACACCTGCGAAGGTACGCGACGTACGCTCCTTTCTAGGCTTCTGCAATTTTTACCGCCTCTTCATTCGCGGTTTCGCCACATACGCACGAGCCCTCAACAAACTCACACGCAAAGACGCAGAATGGACGTGGGGCAAAGACGAAGAAACAGCCTTCCAAACCCTTAAACGCCTAGTCACAAGCGAACCGGTACTCGCGCATCCCACGCTGACAGACCAATTCGAACTCGAAGTAGACGCATCGGGATACGCAGTAGGCGCAGTACTCCTACAGAAGAAGCAAGACGGGAAAAGGCACCCCCTCGGCTACTTCTCGGCCACCCTAAACGAAGCGGAACGCAACTATGACATCTATGACCTGGAACTCCTGGCGATTGTCAAGGCACTACGACACTGGAGACCATTCCTGGCAGGATCCCCCCACAAAATCAAAATCTTCTCGGATCACCTCAACCTTACACACTGGAAAACACCGCAGAAGATAAGTCGTCGCGTAGCTCGAGAGGTCTTGGAACTCATGGAATACGACTTCGAGATCCATCACATCAAAGGGACCAACAACGGCCGTGCGGACGCTCTATCACGAAGACCCGACTACGATCGAGGAGAACACGACAATGAAGGAGTCGTCGTCCTACCCGAAAAGGTATTCATGCAAACCATCACCACGCAATCGCCGGAGACCCACGAACAAAACGAGGACGTTCTACGACCCTGGGTAGACCCACACAAACTCAAGAAAGTCAATGGAACCTGGTACCACCAAGGCGCACGAGTAGTCACCGGAGGACCGGAAGAAATCCGCACCATCATCGCCAACCACCATGACCCCCCAGTCTACGGCCACCCAGGAATCAAACGAACGGCGAGAATCATCGAGCGAAGTCACTGGTGGCCGAATATGCTGAAACAGATAACGGAATACGTTCAAGGTTGTGCGGAATGTCAACGCCACAAAGTTAACAACCGCCCGACGCGAGCTCCATTAGTACCCATCACGCCGACACCCGACGCTAAGCCATTCGAAGTCATCGCTCTTGACTTCATCACTAAACTGCCGGAGTCACAGGGATACGACTCAATCCTCACCGTAACTGACCACGACTGCTCCAAGGCATCAGTGTTCATCCCCTGCAACGAAGAAATATCCGCGGAAGAAACCGCTGCACTGTACGTCACTCATGTGTTTCGGAGATTCGGATTACCGGCGAAAATTATCAGCGACCGCGACCCGAGATTCGCATCAAAGTTCACACGCGAATTGTGCCGAATCCTCGGCATTTACCAAAACATCTCCACAGCATATCACCCCCGAACGGATGGACAATCAGAACGTACCAATCAGTGGCTAGAACAATACCTACGGTTCTGGACCAACGAGCGTCAAGATAACTGGGCGCGATTCCTACCAATGGCAGAGTTCGCGCATAACAACTGGCCCCACGAGGCAACAAGGAAGTCTCCATTCTCGCTTCTGATGGGATACGACCCCCGCGCTGATTGGATCGATAAGCCGTCGCCCATCCCACAGGTACTTACAAGGCTCCAACAGTTCCGAGACGCACGAAAAGAAGCCCAGAACCTCATCAAAAAGGCACAGTCACTATGGGTCAAGCATCGGAACACGCCCAAGTACCAAGTTGGGGACCGAGTGTGGCTAGAAGGGCGACATCTACGAACCAATCAACCGACTGCCAAACTAGCGGCACGACGGCATGGCCCATTCAAAATCACGCGCGTCCTGTCACCGGTCAATTATCAACTGGAACTTCCCACGCAGTGGAGCATCCACCCTGTATTCCATATCGATTTGCTCACACCTTATCGCGAGACGCCCATGCATGGGAAAAACTTTCAACGCCCACCACCGGATCTAGTAGACGGGGAAGAGGAATATGAAGTGGAGCGCATTCTAGACTCCAGAAGATTCGGCCGGAACAAGAGACTGCAATACCTCATGAAATGGAAGGGGTACCCAGACTCGGAAAATCAGTGGGTCAACAAAGATGACGTATTCGCTGATGAAGCTCTAGCGGAGTACGAGCGGAGTTCAACCGCAGCCAGGATACATATAAACCGGACATATGACGCTAAGTCGTCCCCATCCTTTCACACTGGACTCCCCATTAAACTCGAAATGTCTCTTCCCACTCCCTCCTCTTCCTCCTCTCTCGCTGCCCGTCTCGCCAACAGCCTCACCCACGAAGAACTCAAGGTGGCCCTCAACAACATGCAATCCATCATCGACGTCGAAGATCCAGAGCAGCCTGCCACATATTGGCTTACCAGTCCAAACGGCGACCACCTCAACACCGCCCCGTATACCGAAGCCGAAATTACTCGGCTTCGTACAGCTGTTGGACTCTTTGCGAGTCCCCCATCTCGACCTCTCCCCGTACGCATCAAATCCCAGACGGAAGAAGACGACCGCGACCCTGAAATGGCAGGAGTGGATGAAGACGCGGGACTGGAGGCCGTCGGCGGAGGATTGGAAACGACGACAGCTGGCAGTAGCAGCGGCCAGACGAGCGATCGTCTACCACCAACGCCGCCAACACACAGAGATGCTGAGAGGGCGGTATACGAAGCAGTAGAAGGGGCACTGAAGGAATGGTACCCCGTTGAGCAACCTTATCTCATCACTGCCACCGACTCTGACGACCCCCGGGAAACTCCATACGCCTGTGACACCACGGGCCGCCCCATATACCGTGGCGGCGTGGTGGTGGATACCCAAGACTCCACCCTGCCCGCTGTTCGCCTTCGATACCTCGGAGGCTCGTTGCGAGTCGCCCCCCACGGATACAAGCACAACCGGGGGGACGACTTCGTCCACTACCCTATCACCGACGCTCAAGGGGTCACCCGTCAAGCGTCCTATATCCAAGTCATAGCCGGACCAGACCCCCTCGTCCTCGGACTCGTAGAAGACAGCGACAAGGTTTACAGTCGTCCCCTATACGCCGAGCCACACGTTCGGGAGACCGGCAAACCCCACTATTCCCCAGAAGACCTATTCGCCCTCGTCGGAGGGCACAGCAACCAACACAGGGTGGACCGTGCGGTGAACGAGTTGAAGGACGTAGGACTTAAAGCTGAGTTGACCAGGTTTTGCGCCTACCGACACGAGGCTGAGAGGATGGAGCAGCAACTTCACGCGCTAGCCCAGGCGCTCGGAGGAGTCCAATCGGAACTAGCCCGCTGCAAGTTCCGACTGGAGATGGCCAACACGCTGGATCGAGTCACGGAAAGGCAGGAGGCGTGGGTTGGAGGGGTAGGCCCCACTCGGCGCCGTGGTCGTCGCGGCTGAAAAGGGGGTGATGTCACGGTACGGAGGAAAAAGGACTCTTACTTACGGTGATGACCTCGTTAGTAAGCAGTAATGTGTCATGGACAGTCGTATCAGTCAGCAGGGACAGTAGAATCACATGCCAGTAGGGCATGACTCATTCCTAGGACAGCGGTAGTAGGGTTCGAGCTACTTACGCTACTAGTCGTACGGGTTCGGGAGGAGCTTTAAAGCTACCTCATACATGTATAAATAGTGGCTCGATGAGACCAAGATACGCCATCTTGGTCTTCTTCAATTCACCACTCTCATTCGTCTTCCCACGCGTGCTTCGCTTGTCTTTTTCTGAGCAAGTTGTCTTCATCGAGTATCGGAATACCTAGTGGCACGACTTGCCCTAGTGTACGCTTGGATCACGTACCTATAAGCGCCGTGTATCCCGTGATCAGGTCACGTGACCTCGAAGAGATATTCTGCTAAGTCGTGAACGCCCTTTCGTGTCCAAGTCGGACTAACGCCAGTGGTGGCGTTACACTACCACCCTCGAACAGACGGGCAGTTGGAGCGCACCAATCAGTGGCTTGAACAATACCTCCGGTTCTGGGCCAACGAACGTCAGGACAACTGGGCGCAATTTCTACCCATGGCGGAATTCGCGCACAACAACTGGCCCCATGAGGCCACAAGGAAGTCCCCGTTTTCGCTCTTAATGGGGTATGACCCTCGCGCTGATTGGATCGATAAGCCATCACCCATCCCACAGGTACTCACGCGACTTCAACAATTCCGAGACGCATGGAAAGAAGCCCAAACCCTCATCAAAAAGGCACAATCCTTGTGGATCAAACACCGAAATACGCCCAAGTATCAAGTAGGAGACCAAGTATGGCTAGAAGGACGACATCTCCGAACCAATCAACCAACGGCCAAGCTGGCGGCACGACGGCATGGCCCGTTCAAAATCACGCGCGTCCTATCACCGGTCAATTATCAACTGGAACTCCCCACGCAGTGGAGCATTCACCCCATATTCCACATTGATTTACTCACGCCTTATCGCGAGACGCCCATGCACGGAGAAAATTTCCAACGCCCACCACCGGATCTGGTGGATGGGGAAGAGGAGTACGAGGTGGAGCGCATTCTAGACTCCAGGTGATTCGGCCGAAGCAAGAAATTGCAATACCTCGTGAAATGGAAGGGGTACCCAGACTCGGAAAATCAGTGGGTCGACGAAAATGACGTATTCGTGGACGAAGCCATAGCGGAGTACAAACGAAGTTCAAAAACTGCGAGAATGCATATAAACCAGACAGACGACGCTAAGTACCCCCCACTCTACCACACTGGACGAATCACTCAAACCGAAATGTCTCTTTCCACTTCCTCCACTTCCCCCACTCTCGCTTCCCGTCTCGTCGACGGACTCACCCATGAAGAGCTGCACACAGCCCTCAGCAACGTCCAGACCGTTGTCGACCTTGAAGAACCCGACCAACCCGTCGCCTACTGGCTTACCAATCCCCGGGGGGAGCGCCTCAACACCGCGCCCTACAACGAAGCCGAAATTACTCGGCTTCGTACAGCTGTCGGACTCTTTGCGAGTCCCCCACTTCGATCTGACCCCGTGCGGGTCGAAGTCAAGCAAGAAGAAGACGCCCGCGACACTGAGGTGGCAGGAGTGGATGAGGGACCAGGATTGGAAGAGACCCGCGGAGGACTGGAAGCATCGACAGCTGGCAGTAGCCGCAGCACGGAGGGCTATCATCTACCACCAACGCCGACAACACATCGAGACGCTGAAAGAGCAGTGTACGAAGTGGTCGAAGGAAGCCTAAAGGAATGGTACCCAGTTGAGCAACCATACCTCATTACAGCCACCGATTCTGATGACCCCCGCGAAACCCCCTACGCGTGCGACTCCACGGGTCACCCCATATACCGCGGGGGCGTGGTCGTCAACACTCACAACGCTACCGCACCAGCCGTCCGCCTCCGATACCTGGGAGGGACGTCGTGGGTCGCGCCGCACGGCTTCAAGCACAACCGGGGGGACGATTTCGTCCACTACCCCATCACCGACCCTCAGGGGGTGACCCGCCAGGCCACCTACGTCCAAGTCATAGGCGGACCGGACCCCCTCGTCCTCGGACTCGTGGACGACAGCGACAAGGTGTATAGCCGCCCCTTGTACGCCGAACCCCACGTTCGCGAAAACGGCAAGCCCCACTACGCCCCAGAAGACCTATTCGCCCTCGTCGGAGGGCACAGTAACCAACACCGAGTGGATCGCGCCGTGAACGAGCTGAAGGATGTAGGGGTCAAAGCGGAGCTGACTCGATTTCGCGCCTACCGACATGAGGCTGAGAGGATGGAACAGCGGCTCCACGCCCTGGCTCAGGCGTTGGGGGGAGTTCAGTCGGAGTTGGCTCGGTGCAAGTTCCGACTGGAGATGGCGAATGTACTTGATCGGATTACAGAGAGGCAAGAGGCTTGGGTGGGAGGAATAGGCCCCACTCGGCACCGTGGGCGTCGCAGCTGAAGAGGGGGTGGTGTCACAGTACGCAGGGAACGGGCTCTTACTATACGGATATGACCCCTTAGTAAGAAGTAATGTGTCATGGACTTAAACGCATCAGTCAGCAGTCGTAGTATCACATGGTAGATACTATGACTCACTCCTAGTAGTAGCTGTAGTAGGGTTCGAGCTACTTACGCTACTCGTCGTCTCGACTTCAAGAGGAGCTTTAAAGTGTCCTCTCACATGTATAAATAGTGACCCAGGAAGACCAAGGTTCGTGTTGAGCCGTAATACTTACTATAAGACTCATTACGTAGGAATGACAGTACGATTAGTTATGCTATACACGTAATTCGGAGTATTTAGTCATACGGTATACGTACAGAATCCCCTTAAGGGATTATTCCGAGTCCACCGGTGATTAGACATTAGGCGACACTGAAAACGCGATATTGTGGACGCCTCTACTCATCACTTTTCCCCAAACAGACATGGGTGGACCATAGAGTATATAAATCCTACTATAGGAGCGAGTACCTATACACATCTCTCTCCACCCCACTCTGAGCTTCCTCTGCTTCACTCTAAGCCTCGTCTAAGCTCTCTATTCAGGTAAGGGTCTACCTGTACACTGCGTGCATTGCTGCGCAACAGGTTATGGGCCCTGCCATAAGTCGCTTTGCGCCTTCATTGGCTGCAACGACGGCGGGTTACCTTTAGTACCTGCAGTGGGGTTGTCGCCTTCATTGGCAGACATTAGTCTCCTCCACTATGGGGAGACTATGACAGTATGTCGCCTTTAATGGCAGACATTAGTCTCCTTATAAGGGGAGACTATGCCGGTTTATTTTTCTGTTATTAGTCGCATACGGTGCTGACTACTCTCTACACAGAAACCTATTATCAAACATGTCGACTCTTACTACTCTTGTCCCCGTCCTTGACGGCAACAACTATCAAATTTGGGCTAAGCAAATGGAGGCTTTCTTGAAGTCTTCTGCGCTGTGGGATGTAGTGTCTGGGAGGCGTGGTGCCCCCAGCGCTGTAGATGAAGACAAGCCCACTGAAAAGGAGCTTGAAGCGTACAACGCTTGGGCTACTGATGATGATCGTGCCCTTGGCTCGATTGTGCTGCGCCTTTCGCCGGCTATTCAACGCCAGGTCGAAAAATATGCGACTTCTCGCTTGGTTTGGGATCATCTCAAGTCCCAGTATGGGGGCGTTAGTGCTGCTAACGTCTACCAGGACTTCAAGCGTGCCATGACATTCCGTCTGGACTACGCCAAGCATCCTGGCCCCCAGATCAATGAGCTTGCAACGATTTACGACCACCTTTCTGCCAACTCTGCCAAAGTACCCGACGGCCTTCAGGCCATGATGCTTCTTTCGAAGCTACCTGCCAAATGGGAGTCATCCCTTGTCCCTATCCTCATGTCGGGCACTACGGCAAAGAAGCTTACTTTGACCGAAATCCGTACTGCAGCGGTCAATCAGTGGGAAATCGAGCGTACAAAAGGCCAGTCCTCTAACAAGGAATCGGCCAACAAGTTGTCGGCGGTCAAGCGCAAGCGTAACGACCCCGACTTCCAGCAGCAGCAGCAAGGCTCTTCGGGCCAGCAGAACAAGAAGCGCGGTAATCAACAGCAGCAGCAGCAGCAGCCCCAGCAGCAGGGAGGGAACCATCGCCAGCGTAGTAAACGCGCCGGCAAGAAGTTCAAGAAGCAACATACGCAAGGGCATACGCACATTGCCGATGTTGCAGCGCTCCCAGCGCCAACCTCTACGACCATTGCGCATATCTCGCCTTCTGGGCTCGAGCAGCGCATTTCCTCCGCTCCTCCTGCGAAGAAGCGCGTACCAGGACATTATAAGTCCCTTAACAAGGCTCTGGACGTCACCCAAGCCTTAGAAACTCCTGGTACAGTACAGACGGTGAAGACGCTTGAGCAGCGTCTCGGAAAAATGGTCGCGGATTCCCCGTGGACCAAGAACCCGAACACCTTCGCAGAGGACTGGGAAATGTCGGATGAGGATGAGGACCTCCCTACAGGCTGCAGTGCGCCCATTAATTCGCCCTCAGACACTCCTAAACTAACCTTGACCCCTTTAGTCTCGCCTGCTGAACAAGAGGCGCGTAAAGACAAGGGCAAGGAGCCCATTTGCACCGTTGAACCTATCGAGGAATGCCCAGATAGTCCTACTGCGGTTGAAATAACCAAAATGTGGGAAGGCTTCCATAAGAAGGCGCCAGTACGTGCCCCCTCTCCGGATATTTCTCTGGATTGGGGAAGCGAAGCGGACGATGATGACAACGTCTACAACGACTTCGCTGATACAGTCGGACAAGATGACTTTACTCCCTATGAGGATGGGTTAGTAACTTTCCCTCCCCAAATAAGCGAATCTGACCACCCTACAGTGCTACTGGAGATGGCGCCGACTGGCGCTTCTAGAAATAGTAGTTACAGTGCACTTGTAAATAAATTCGTAAATAGCGCTAATCTATGCGCTCATGGTCTTGATTTCGCTTTATGCTCGAAATGCAAGGGAAAGAAGAGTCAAACAGAGCAAGAGCCTACTTGGTTACTTGACTCTGGTGCGTCGGCACACTTTACAAATAATAAACTGGACTTTATAAGTTATACCCCCCTTTCGCATAAGCCTATGGTAAAGACGGCAGCCCATGCCCTTTATATACAAGGCAAAGGCTCAGTCTTACTGAAGCATTCTGTGGAACACAATGGCGTTAAAACAGAGCGTATTACACGCATATATCCTGTCTTTCATATACCACAGATGACAACTAAGCTATTGTCCATGGGGGAGTTTCTTCAACAGGGATTGCGCGTTCATGGGGATTCGCAGCATATATCTCTATTCTATAAGGGCAGTACGATGCCCATATTACAAACAAAACCCCTAGCAGATGGTCAGACACTTTACTGGCTTGATGCCGAAGTCACGCAAGTAAAAAATGTACATGAAGCCCATAGTACAATCTATACTGCTGACTACGACATTTGGCATAGACGTCTAGGACACCCTTCGAAGGAAGTACTACGTCGTGCCAAGGATCACACTAAGGGATTCCCCAAGGACCTTAAATATCCTTCTGAGACACCCATATGTCCTGGTTGCGCTCAAGGGAAAATGCCTGCTTCAACGCATAAACCCTCTGAGACACGTGCTAAGAAGCCCTTTGAAAAGATTCATTCCGATCTTAAGAGCTTCCCAGTTGACTCGTACCACAAATACAAATACTTCATTAGTTTCTTTGACGACTTTTCCTCCTATGCGTGGGTCGTGCTATTACGCACCAAAGCACAGGCCATCAATGCGTTAAGGCAGTTTATTGCCATGGTCAAAAATCAGCATAACGCTACTATTAAACAGTGGATGTCTGACGCTGGAGGAGAATACAAGTCTGATGAGTTTACTAAGGTACTGAAAGATATGGGCATTACTATCCTACAAAGTGCACCGCATACTCCCCAACAAAATGGTCGTGCTGAACGCTTTATGCGTACTTGTATGGATAAGGCTCAGGCTATGCGCCTTGAAGCCTGTCTCCCTCAATCCTGGTGGGAATTTGCGGTCCTACATGCAGTACATTGCTATAATAGGACTCCAATAAGTCGCCTTAATTGGCAGACACCCTATATGAGCTTGCATGGTGAAGCACCTAGTCTTTCACACTTACGAGTGTTTGGATGTGGCGCATATGTGCACATACCAGAAGATCGCAGATCGAACAAACTTGACCCTAAAAGCGAACAAATGATCTATATTGGTCATACTGAGGGCATAAAAGCATATAGATTCATGCGGATCAAAAACAACACAGTGTTCACCAGCACTACTGCATTATTTGATGAGACCGTATACCCTAAGTGCGAAACACAAAGGGTGCGGGGTACAACCCGCATAAATGAGCCAGTAGAGAATCAACCTCCTATGGAGGATGAACCATCACCTACACAGCCCATTCCAAGTGGTTTTGACGATGATATGCCTACTCATCGTCCCCCTAAACAGAGGCAAAATAGGGAGGATGCGCCAGACCGCGACGGCGGATCTGTGGAACCAGAGGAACCAGAAGCGCAACAGCCTCCGCCTCCTGCGCCAGAACCAGCACTACCACGACGGTCTGCGCGCTTGAGGAAAGTACCTACTCGTCCTGGCAACGTCTATGGGGAAGACAGGCACCCCACAAGCATAACTAAAGACGTTGAACGGAGTAGCAAGTGGAAAGAAATGGTTGGAAGACAGCCTGGTCGCTCCAGAGCTGATAGTACACCAGGGCAAAGGCAGATTCCAGGAGGATTTCCTGAGACAAACCCTGACCCTCCACCTGCTGAGAGTGAAGCTCCGCCAGAACCCTCAGAGGATGAAGTAGATGATTTATTGTCACGCCTTGCTCAGGAAGGGGGAGTAAAATTCCTAGATCATCTGCTTGCCAAGGCAGTTCCATCTAATGATCTGGAACCACTGGACACTTCTAATATACGGGAGTGGACCTATAAAGATATAATGCGCATGCCTGCAGCACAACAAAAGGAATGGAAGACTGCTTGTCGCGAGGAACTAGAGGCACTTCGCAGACGTAATGTCTTTGAGCTTGTGGAACCTCCTAAAGGGAGGAAAATAATAAAAAACAGATGGGTCTTTGATCAAAAGACTGATGGTCGCAAAAAAGCCCGGCTTGTTGCCAAAGGCTTTTCTCAGGTTGAAGGCGTTGACTATGACGAAATATTCTCACCAGTAGTGCGCTTTGAGACTGTCCGGATGATGCTCGCGCTTGCAGCGCTAGAGGATTGGCACATCACTGGACTAGATGTTAAAACTGCCTTCCTATATGGAGAGCTCGATGAAGAGCTATACATGGAACAACCTGAGGGCTTCAAAGCCAAAGGGCATGAAAACAAAGTACTGCGACTAAAACGCGCCATTTATGGACTTAAACAAGCTGCTCTAGCATGGTGGAAAGCGCTGGATAAGTCTATGGCTGCGATGGGCTGTAAAAGGCTACTATCTGACTCAGGACTCTTTACCCATAGAAGTAAGAGTGGCGCCCTTGTAGTGATCATTGTCTATGTTGATGATGTGATCTTTATGGGATCGGACAAAGCCCTTTTAAATGAGCTTAAGAATAGGTTCATGAAGGCTTGGGAATGTCGTGACTTAGGTGATGCAAAGGAATTCTTGCGTATGCGCATTCAGCGGAAACATGGAAAGATCTTTTTAGATCAAACCGCTTACTTAGAAAAGGTGCTGCAACGCTTTGGACTCGCAGATGCGAAAGCAACTGCGACTCCACTTCCTGAAGGGTACCAACCTGTACCTAATAATTCACCAGTCAACCCAAGCGTCAGGAGCAAATACCAGCAAGTTATAGGTTCACTCCTATACATAATGCTTGGGACTCGCCCTGACATCGCCTATGCAGTTGTTAAACTATCACAATTCGCTGCAAACCCTTCAGAGGACCATTTAAACAGAGCACTCTATATCTGTCGCTATTTGCTCGGGACTTCTTCATACTCTTTGGTGTATGATGGAAGATCAAATGGAGGCTTAATTGCCTATGCAGACTCTGACTGGGCTTCAAACCCAGATAATAGGCGATCTACCACAGGTTATATGGTTAAACTGGCTAATGGGATATTCAGTTGGAATTCTAGAGCGCAAAAGACAGTCGCATTATCTTCCACTGAAGCTGAATATATGTCGCTGTCGGATACTAGCAGACAATTAGTTTGGATAAAGTCACTCTTTACTGAGCTTGGCATCAAACTAAGCCCAATACCACTCTGCGGTGATAATCAAGGGTCCATCTTTATGGCCTCAAACCCTGTCCAAGAGAAGCGTATTAAACATATTGATATACGCTATCACTACATAAGAGAAGTAGTGAGGGACAAGAAAATAGAACTATTCTTTATAGATGGTTCAGAGAATCCCGCAGATATGTTTACCAAGAACCTAGGGCGTATTAAGTTCGAAAAATTCAGAAGTCAGTTAGGACTTGAGTTTTACTCGTCCAACTAAGTCACAAGGCAACAAACTTGGCCTTGAGACAAGCCTGAAAATTCCATTAATACTATGGAAGGTATATCGAGCGACGCTTGAAGACATTGTCTTCCGCATACATAGATTCTTCTCAACCAGAGAATCACAACATTTCCGCTCATTATACCAAAAAATCAGCCCAATGAACTGTAATAGTTCAAAAGCTGAAATGGGATGGTGAAGAGAGCTCGGTCTTGAAACCGCTCTCATGGTTCCGTGATAGACTCCCTTCTAATCATGGCTAGAATATTAATTCGCCTTACACACTTGCTTAGAGCGCTTAGTAGCTGCACTTAGCAAGGGGGAGTGTTGAGCCGTAATACTTACTATAAGACTCATTACGTAGGAATGACAGTACGATTAGTTATGCTATACACGTAATTCGGAGTATTTAGTCATACGGTATACGTACAGAATCCCCTTAAGGGATTATTCCGAGTCCACCGGTGATTAGACATTAGGCGACACTGAAAACGCGATATTGTGGACGCCTCTACTCATCACTTTTCCCCAAACGGACATGGGTGGACCATAGAGTATATAAATCCTACTATAGGAGCGAGTACCTATACACATCTCTCTCCACCCCACTCTGAGCTTCCTCTGCTTCACTCTAAGCCTCGTCTAAGCTCTCTATTCAGGTAAGGGTCTACCTGTACACTGCGTGCATTGCTGTGCAACAGTTCGCCATCTTGGTCTTCTTCAAATCACCACTTCTACTTGTCTCTCTACGCGTGCTTCACTTGTCTCTTTCAGAGCAAGTCGCCTTCACTGGAAGTCGGATCACCTAGTGGCACGACTTGCCCTAGTGTACATTCAGATCACGTGCCCCAAGCGCCGTGTATCCAGTGATCAGGTCACATGACCTCAAGGAGATATTCTGCTAAGTTGTGAACGCCCTTTCGTGTCCAAGTCGGACTAACGCCAGTGGTGGCGTTACACTACAGTACAGTATGCGCCGTCATACTGTACTCTGGCAGGCTAGGTTGCCGCAACTAGGCAGGGGTTTTTTCAGAGTGTGAGTCCCTACTCATCGATGTACTCATCTTTCGTGGATTCTTTGTGAAAATACAATTCAAACAAATTTGTGATGATAAGGAATGAAGCCAATATTGCCCAAAGCCAATTTGTGCCTTGATGCAAGTGTGCTCGCTACAATACCATCATATCGACACTCATACGTCATCAATCCACGTCTCAACATCACTTCAACAGAATCACCTGCTTAACTCTTGCTCACAACATCTGACGACGGCGGGATCCCAAGGGTCACCTGCAAGCATATATAAACCCCATTGATTTCGTCTCTTTGCTCTGTATACTAGGAATCAGATTCATACTGATCGCCCTGGAGTACCACATGAGCACAATTGCGATTAAATGTTGCACAGCCAGCCATTGGAGGCAGCGCGATAGTAATAACAGCCTGAGATTGTCCTCGCTTCCGAGTCCAGCCCTGGTCAAGGGAAACGAAACGGTGACTTACCCAGCCCAGAACGGAAAGCCGGGACCACCAAGCCCAGTCCAAGCCCGCTTACATCAACGACTCGGAGCGTTCACTTGAGCAATCATGCATCACGCACCATCACACTATTCCCCTCTAGCTAGTACACAGGTGAAAAGAACGAATACAGGCATGCCCACTTGGCCTAGTAATTGGTCGAGTTCAGGACGATGAGTCTGTTGACAGCCATGTCCTTCGATCGGAGCCAGAGGAGGATTGTGCCTGGATCACCATTCCGATTACCACAGTGGTATCACTGCTGTGCAAAGCAGAGTTTTCCAACCAATAAAACCCTTAGAAAACCCTAAAAAAACCCTTGATAAGTGGTTATGTTTAACACTCCATAGGGTTTTCTATGGGTTTTATTGGTCTGAAAACCCATAGAAAACCCTATGGAGTGTTAAACATAACCACTTATCAAGGGTTTTTTTAGGGTTTTCTAAGGGTTTTATTGGTCGGAAAACTCTGCTTTGCACGCAGTGACTGTTCCAGGAAACTGTGGGCGCTTTTATTGACACGTCACATGATCTATAAACGTGCCACGACAAAAATATTTTGTGATTGGATACGGGCTACAGTATTTCTCGGACTCCGACCCAGATGTCGATTGTCTCCCAGGGCCCTCTCCCGCTCTACAGTACTGTATCCCAAACTCTTGCAGACGCACGCCTCGATCAAATCGAGAGTTCATTGTCAGGCAGTGTCCCAAACGGTCCAATCTTCCTCTAATTCCAGGTACGATCGGGCTCCGGGCGCCGAGATGGACATGGTAAATGAGAAACAAACATACAAAGGCGTGGCAGGATCTGCAGGTGGAGCTGCCAGTGGGTGCTGATGCAGATGCTTTATGCACGGTCTCTTCTCTCCGAGAGTGGGCTGAGGCTGGGCTCACCTATCATAGTCAGAAGAAGTGTGTATAGTGTAGTGTTCGGTGCACCCGTCTGTCGTTTCGAATTGGTACCTCTGAGAGTTCTGAGGGACGCATCTACCCAAATAGCTCGTTTGCAGCCAAGTTTGCAGCAGGCCTGAGAAAATATACGGGGCCCTGACACTGGCAGGCACAACCGACAAAAGCGCCTTCGCCAACCCCCCGCAGCCTCCCATGTCCTTCCTATCTGTAGAACCACAGTCCAAAGTGGTTTTAGGGAGCCACTCCAACAGCCTGCTCGCCCAATTCGATTCACAACTCGGAGTCATCGCAAATCGCTATTTGGCTTTCTTCCGAGAAAGGTCAATATATCATCACCATGTTCGAGTCCCACATTTTACATGAATCGTTTGATCTTCAGGCGACTTATTGAAGCAACTTAGTCAGTTGTCGTCCGAGAAATCAAACATATCATCTATCTTGACTGGTTTCTTTCTCTTGTAGTATCGATTCCCTACGGAAACTCAACCGCAAGGCAAAAGCCGTTGATGCCTCATTCGACCCACGTGCCGAACCGACTACGACCAGAGCAGCATGGGATAAAGTGAGAGACAGTCTAGAAAGAGGTACGTGTTTTCACATTCTAAACTTCTACCCGGAGGCCACAGCCGTTGCAGAGGCCGACACCCAGCAGGCTTTCGTGGACATGTTGGATAACGACATCATTGAACCGCTTACAACATTGAAGGTAAGTCAGCTAGGAAGATTGCGCGTGCGTGCGAGCAGCCCTTTTTTAATCCTACGATCCGGAAGAAAACGAAAGACGAGACAAGAAAGCGGATTGAGGAAGATCTCAAGGAATCCGCCGCTCAGTATGCTGGTTGTGCAGAGAACACGATCTCTAAGCTCCAGCAGGCATACTTGAAGAAATATTACCCTCAGCAATATGCTCACTCTACCGACATTCCGCAACGTCCTCAGGACATTCAGACCAAAAGGTTTGGGGGCAAGGTCTCTGTCCTATTCCGTGGTCGGCGGGAGGATTTGCGGGAACCTGAGCCTCAGGCTGCCGAGGCTGAAGAAGGTATCGACGACATCCCATGGGTCACTAGGTTTACTAAATTTACCCTTTGAACTAGTGTCCGATGATGCCTGCAGGAGCGTCGTTCGCCAGCTCAACACCTTCCGATCGATGAGGGCCGAGAATCTGGGGGAGGGATATGACGTAAGTGATGTTCAATGCTATGGTGTTGATTGATGCTACAACAAACGTTGCCAACGCAGTGTCTCGAAGAACTCGTTTTCACGCCAACCATTAAGGACGTCCTTATCAAATATATGGACGGTATGATGTCAGTGCAATTCACCTTTCGTGGAATCTTCGAGGATTCGATATTGCATGCAGCACAGCATGCACAAAGTATTACGACTTGGCAATAAGTATTAGGGCAGACGTAGGGAGAGCCTTAGCCTGGAACAGATACGTCTGATCTGAGAGCGTCTTTCCGTCGTGCCTTTGCCTTTTCTATTCCTCCACCGACTCTCTACCGTAACAATCGTCCCGGGGCATATTCAGACTTGATTTTTGGTATCCCCCTGGTGGACCTTACGACCAATGAAGACAACGTTCCGAAAGTGATGAGAATGTGTATCGAAGAAGTCGAGAAGAGAGGCCTGAATACCAAGGGAATATATTGGGTAAGTCGATCGAGGCGTGTGTTGGGATTCATGAATATTCACGTTTAATGTCACAGGTGGGTCACCCGCACGATGCAGAAGTACTGGAGGCCAGTGGAATCCACCCAATGAATGACCTACTAGCTGACGTGAATTCACATTTAGTTGCGGCGGAGGTTCGAAAGTGAAAAGTCGTTTTCGTTCAGCTCTACAGACAACATTCATTCTGTTGCAGTGCTCCTACAGGTCGGTCATTGCAACGAATGCAAACACGTCAATTTCTTACCTTCATTCCTAGCGCTACTTCTGGGATCTTCCGGAGCCAATTTTTATGCTCTCTTTGCAAGATTATAAAAACTACAGACAGAGTAGAGGTAAACGGCTTAATTCTCTCGCACAATCTGACGTCACATAGCCAGATATACCGAAAGCCTTTTCTCACTAATTCAATCGAAGCTCCGCGAACTACATCCAGTTCATAGGGCATCTCTAGGAGCTCTTTTGCGGCATCTCTTGCGTGTTGCCTCCCATTCAGACAAGAATGCAATGACCGTGGATGCGCTTGCTGCCAAGTTCTGCTATCCTGTCCTTCGTGGGAATGAAGTCTTGCAAGACGGTGTTCACGTGAAGGTACGTTGCGTCGACTTGTCGCAATTTTTTCAAGCTGATTCCCTCAAAGTCCCTGGTTATGGAGGATCTCATTCGAAATGCGCACAACCTGTTTGATGAGCGCCCTTCTCCATCCCCACCTGTTCCCTCACCCGATCTGGCAGAGACATCGTCTATCCACACTTGCGGCTCGTTTTTGAATCCTGACTTGCTGCGACTCCCTGAGGTTCAAGCCATGGGCCCTACTATCCGACATCATCCAGGGCTTGTTGATGGCAACCCCACATCTACCGAGAGTCGCTTCACACCATCACCCGGCCCCTTGCTAAGCCCCTTGCTGGGACTTTCGTCATCACAGACGCTTACGGAAGGAGCGGAGATGACTACTCAAGAGCAGGCTGTGTCCGAGGTGAGAGGCACCAAGGCGGTGGAGACACTACTCAACGGTACTCCGGTGGGGGTTGTGTCCGTTCCACCGACTTCTGTCACTGAGTGGCAGTTACGTCAGTCACGACTTTCCCCACCCCCACACTCAGAAGCAGCGACGATCCCCCAAAGCCCATCCGAGAGCCTGCTATCAAGTACCTCGGATTTCCCTCTTTCTTCTGCTACGAGCTTGCAAACTAGAATGGGCAGATTCTCCCCATGATATGTACATTTCTTCCTTATCTTGTATGCTACGGTTTCATTGGTTCATTCGTATTTTTGGGAACACCTGTCACGTTTTTACGTCTTGTACACCAGCAGTTCCAGATGTTGTGATGCGCAAATGCGAGAGTTGGATTATAGTGTTACGTGTTCCGGGGACTTGCCATGCTCCGAGTCCAGCGGGGAATAGTGTTGGGTTGGCTTCGACTCGGCCTCGCTAGTTTCCGCCGCGAATTATACATCCCTTGATACATCCTTTGCCTTTTGGCTGTTCGACGAGGGAGTGACAGGAAGTAAACTGCGCAAATCAAGTGGAAGCCCGTTCGATCGGGCAACACTTAAGTCGGACAAAGACAACAGAAACCAAGCGCAGTTGATTGAGGAACAATTTAAGAAAGGAGATCTCGAATACAAGAGTGTAAAGAGTGAAGAAAAGTGGGGTCCAACGATGATAGTCGTTAAGCAGTGGTATCGGGGGGTTATCAAGGACGAAATAGCCTTGGAAATATCACTGGCAGTGGTCGCATTGGTGGTGGCGCCAAGGGCAAATGGAAACATTGTGCATGTGCTTTGGACCTGGACTCAGGACGCAAGTGGCAAGAAAAAAGCTCCACTCGCCATGGTCGGTTACACTTGTGATTCATCACCGACACCGAGTTCTTTATTCTCAAGGAGGGGGGATTTTACCGCCTAAAGGTCAATATATCGGGTGAGACCCTCGAAGTCCTTTTGAGTCACAGAGACGAGCCTCACTCTAAACGGAGCATTCTTTACAAGCTCAAATGAATCTGGCAACATCCCAAAGGTGTCAGTGCTACTCATGGTTTAAATATGCCTTGGACTGATTTCATTGATGATAAACCCTCACCGGTCACTGGTCATTATGATCATTACAAACGACTGGATCCGAGCCGAGACTCGTGGGTGTCCTCCATTTTGTTAGCGGGGTGTTCCATTTACCAACCTCCCGGCGTCCCCTGGTGCAACGTGCACCAACGTGAAAGGTGCCAGTGTGCACTGTGCCGGAGCATTCTCCAGGCCCTCCCCGTAACGTAACGTAATTCCATGGTATTGCTCCCTCGACCTTTTTTTTTCGTCTCCTTTTGGATCCGTATCACATTTCACGCGCCCTCAAGTATCCTTCTAACCGGCCTGTTGCTCCACCAATCCATTAATTACACACTGAGGCCGGACATCATTTCATGCCCAAGCCCCAAGGAAGAGGCTGGTCGCTGCCGTCAGCATCTCAACGGTATCCCATATCGCCGAAGAACTCGCCATGGTATATTACTATGTGCTTATTGCTAGCACGTGTACCAATATCGTGATGCATCTCGGACAGCATCCGCTGCTCCGCGTGTTGACCGCAAGCCTGAGGCCACGCTTTGAAAGTCCCTCCCCCCTGGCCTAGTAAATACCCCCGTCGATGCTTTCCAAATGTGGATGGAGACAACGGCCGGGTGCATCGGGTTCGAACTCTGGTGTAGGGTGATCTATCTGTCTAAATTTTCACGGAGTGCCCGGTAGGATTTGGAATTCACACCACAGCCCAAGGCCTAGTCTAGACTTTGTGACGGGCGGTTAACAGTAACAGCAGGCGTGCGTGTGAACCTCACACGTCATTGCTATAACCATCGTAATAGGGGTCCCCTCTTGCTAAACCGACGTCTATGTCCATTATATCCCCAATGCGACAGTCACACCGGTCGTACTCCAGTGTCAGAGTCGTGCGCAAGTGTGAAATTTCTTGTCGTTTTAAACATATAGAACGAATCACACCCATATCTCTGGCGCCGGGTCTGGCGACCTTTTCTTTGGGTTAAGATTTTTTTCTTGATATTGGGAGCTAGTTCACGTACTGATTTCCAGGAATAGATTTGTCGCTGCAGATCGTGCCATGCCTGAGCATGCCAGCGGAGTGCTGGAGCCACACGGACGCCAATAGGCACGACTTCCATATCGCGGCACCATTTTCAATGTGTTCTTAGTGGGCACCACGACGGAATACGTATACGTTCCATTTTCCAACCCCCCGTTCCCTGGCGCAACGTGCACCAACCCCAGCGCACGCCCAGGACAAAATCATCTAGTTCCGGGTTGTGCCAGAGCATTCGCCAGGCCCGTAGGATTTGGCCGGAATTCAAACCACAGCCCAAGGCCTAGACTTTGCGATAAGCGGTTGGTTGGCCTAACAGCAGCCGCGCGTGTGAACCTCACACATCCATTGCTATCATAACATCGTAGTGGTGGTCCCTCCTTCTTTCCCGTCCTCTTCCTGGCAATTCTTGCTAAACCGACGTCTATGCCCATCACGTTTCGCAATGCGACAGTCACACCGGCCGTACTCCACTGTCAGAGTCGTGCGCAAGTGTGAAAGTTCTTGTCGTTCTAAACATACAGAACGAATTACCACCCATGTCTATTATCTCTGACGCCGGGTCTGGCGACCTTTTCTTTGGGCCAAGATTTTTTCTTGATATTGGGAGCTAGTTCACGTGCTGATCTCATGGGTGCTCCAGGAATAGATTTGTCGCTACAGATCGTGCCATGCCTGCGCATGCTAACGGAGTGCTGGAGCCACACGGACGCCAACATGCACGACTTCCGTATCGGCCCCATTTTCAACGTGTTCTCAACGTGAACACTACGACGGAATAATCCGAAGGAGCTTGCCGGGTAATAAAAAGTGATCGACGGGTTGACTACTTGCGGCGGCGAAGTAATCTGCAGTGCCAAACACTTTTTGTCTATAACGTTACTTCTCACAAGACAACTCTTTTTTTCGGCTGATAAGGGATCCTGATGGCGTCAGCGTGTGTAGACCTTGTAGGGTCCGCACCGCGACTTCAAAGGCATTTGAAGGGAAACCAGATCACCTCCCTCCGTCGCCTTCATCACCTCTACCGACCCTCCGAGTAACCAAAACCAGCTCTCCTTCGACCTCTGTCCGGACACATATTTTCTGACCAACAGGAAATTCCAGTGCTGTCCGATCTCAATGAATGTTCTTGAAAACAATGAAGAGTCGCTCGTTGGGACCAGTTCCCATCGGCGTCTCTTTGATGACCAGCTCGGCTGGCCTACGACGTCCGATCCCGCCCCCATTTCACCACATCCTTCCTCCACACTTCAGGGTGACTGCACTTATGCGGGACTTCTGCGGGACTGTGCACACACACGCTTACAGCTACCTCCCACGCACCTACTCAGCCGTTCATCTCCCGGACTCGACTTTGAACGATTATAATCCCCTCGATCCCTACTTTACCCACGATGAGGCGGCACCATCATTTGGGCATCAAGTACATCGATTCGCAAACACAGTAGCGTTTACCCCACTATCAGGTCGTGTCTCGGCGCGTCGAAACTCCAAGAAGTACTTGTGCGACATTCCAAGGTGTTCCTCTGGCTTCGCACAGAGGCAAGGCTTAAACAGGCATATAAAGGACAGACATTTACGGCGGAGTCCCTGCCCCTACTGTAGCGACTTCGAGTGGTCGGAGGGGCGCTTCTACTTATTTAAGAGTCACCTCAGGAAAAAGCATCCCGGTGCTCCGCCCCCCTGAAGTCGTAAACACAAGACGAGGGCCTTGGAATAGCCGAAGTTTTCGGACCCTTCACTCACGCGGGCAGCCTAGGTACATATATATTAAAGGGCGTTGTGTTACAGTTCGATGGAGTTCTCTCCCGAGAGTTTTGATTTTTCCATACGTAAACCTTCTCTTCCTATCTATGATGATCATGCTTCGTTGCCCTCCTCACCGTGGTGTGACTTGTGTGTAGCAATATCGGAATATCCAACTTCCAGATCTTGACAGTTGGCTCTGGACAGCCGACTTGGAGGCCGCACAACGTTGCCTGACCTTCCCTGCAACGTGGAATGGCTTTACGGTGCCTGCAGGTGTGGCACGCCACATGGTCGTGGTTTTCCACGACCCACTTGGATCTCAGATCAGAGCAGTGCACGTCGCAGAGAGCATGTCGTTCAGCTAACATGTGTACGATCGTGGTGAGTGTGGGTGGTGTGAACGCCGTCGTCGACTCGGACTCGTTGATCATGGATCATCGGCGGCACATGATGTACGCCTCTCCTAGCACGCACTTGTGTCAGCGAAAAGTCTGGTACGCGCAGAGAAAGAAGGTCCTGGTCCTGGTGAAGCAACCGGTAATTCGGTAGCGGCCACAATCCAAAAGCGTTTCCACTAATTGTAGCTGCAGGAGCGTAGGAATGCACGACTCTGCTCGATAGAAGCGAGTCGAGTGAAACCGTGTGACCACCCATAGGAGCGTGGAGAGTGCGACTGCACTGGCAGTTGTAGTAGGTACACAGCAAGTAATTGGAGTAAGTACTGAGATTGATTCAAATCAGGTTGAGGAACCTTTCTTGGAAGAAAGAATAGCCGCGGCGATATGCAACGACGTCAACATTGTTGTCAAGTTGTGTATCGAATTGGAAGGGCCAAGGGAGGGGCAGATTGTTCGAGTAGTCCTCTAAAAATACTCTGGGTTGAGGTTCTACGGACAGGAAAGACACAAGGGGTTGCCAGACGGTGCAAAGAGCCTCTCAGGCCTCTGTCAAGGTCAACCGAAGTTAACTGCTGTACGGCAACACAGCTAGACGGAAATGCCAGTGCGTGTTCGGCCTTCAGAACGCCGAGAGATACCAATTCAACTTCTGACCCCAGAGGAGCGCTGAGCGCTCAATCCTGCCACGCTTTGTACGCTTGATCTTGTCTTCCATGTCCCGCATCCAGTCTCGGCGTGCAACAACTGATCAAAGAGCGTCTACAATTAGTCGTGGGGAGCGAGTGGGTGAGCGCACGCCCCGGAGATCTCTCTTTATTTCTCTTTCGAAACACATTCATTTTATCCTCCTTTCCACTCGACCCTCCACTCAACGCGCCCCAAAGCGCGCCCACGCACGCCCTTGTACGGCTTATACGTCTCCCCGCTCAGCTTAAGCTGGTCTATCTTCAGCGCGCTAAGCAACGCGCCCTGCAGGCAGCGCGAACGATATCTGCGCCGCGCGCGCGGGGCGCGGGTGCGCATCCCCGCTCGCGAACGTGCCCCGCAGCGTCGCGCTCCGTACCCGGCCCGGAGGCGGAACGGGTGGCACCGGGGATTCCGGAGGCGGAGGGCGCGAGGGACCAGCGCAGCGTGCGCCGCGCGGGCACGTACATCCACTCGCTGCCACCACTTGCGGCACGTGCACGTCGCGCCCGTCGCGCCCGAGCCGAGATATAGCTCGACGGCGACGTCTTCGAGCGCACCTGCGCGCGGGGTGAACGATAACTCGAACGCGCCTGGTGCCGGTGAGGTTAGTTAGATGGTCGCTCGGAGATGGGAGGAAGGACGGACCGCCGTGATCGGTGATGGAAAGCGAGGCGCGCAATGTGAACGGAACTTGCACTTGGAGCTGTGCGGCAGCAGCGGCTGTAAGAGCTGGCGCAGCGCCAGGCTTACTTGCTGAGGGGTCGAAGCGGTATTCCATGAGCGTGAAACGGCCGTCTGGTGGAACGAAGGAGAGCGCTTTTGATTGGGCAAAACGGTTTAGTCTGTTTGGAAGGGGTGGGGAGCGTTCGTCAGTCGGAGCAGAGGAACAGATAGATCAGGTGGGTACGAACCGGACACAAGGATGGAAGGACGGCTCAGAGATGGTGTGTGAATTGGTCAGAGTGAGAAGTAGGTCCGGTGTCCCTGCTCGCACGTAAGTCGAGAACCAGGAAGGGCACGGGGACCAGGCAGGAAAGGCGCACCGGAGAGCTTGCAGTTTACATCGACCTTGCCGAGAACGCTGCTCGTGATGATGGTCCCGTTCCTGAAAACGGTTGAGAATTCCAGATGTACGGAGGGGGGATAGGGTACTTACTTGTTCACTACCGCGTCCAGCGTCTCGACGATGTCAAAGTAAATGTCATTGTGGTTGTAGCGAAGACCAGCTTTGCGCCATGGGATCGGGCTGGAAAATGCACTTAGATTGTTCGTACTGGGCCCGGAGGGTCCAGTGACTCCAGTGACAGAGAGTATTTTGCTGATGAGGGAGGGAGGGAGAACGATGTCTCGTAGCGCGTTTGGGGCCGTGGTGAGGGGGTGCCCACCAGCATCTAAGGTCTCCTCGAGGAGTTGATGAACAATATCAAAATTGTCCCTGAGCACTGGGGCGGTTACTTCTCCGAAATATTCGATGAGGATGTTCAGGAAGGTGCGGATGAATGTGAACGCATATAGCGGGTCAACTTGCACAAGACGCGAGTTCATCGTACGATACGATCGTTAGGACGCAACACTCACGATCTCCAGAAATGGGACACAAGAAGGTGAGAGAGCGATGCTGAAGATGACAACATGCGGTCGGTTCGTCCGGGAGGGTCACGAGAAGGACCGGGTCGACATCTTCTGGACGAACGGCCTTTGCGACGGCACTGCTGTAAGCGTTGATGTGAAGAAGTGGATACGCGGGTGGAAAAGAGCGAAATGAGGTCTGCACGATTGGCCTGGCGTTGGCCGAGTCCAAGACGATGAGGCCGTCGATGGCCATCTCCGGAGCGAGGAGGGACTCGGAAGGCGACGGATTGGTCAGTGCATCGGGAGAAACCTCGCATGACCCGTTCAGACTGATGCTCGCTAGATCTGGCTTAGCCAGCAATTGCCACGATGCCAGTCACCACAGCGCTGTACAACGCACACCCAGACAAGATTCGCTCTCTTCTTGCGGATATCGAGCAACAGTTCACTCTCGACGGAGATGTTCTCATTTCCATAACCTCGCACTTTC
This sequence comes from Lactarius akahatsu, assembly GCA_021524915.1. Classification (NCBI taxonomy): domain Eukaryota; kingdom Fungi; phylum Basidiomycota; class Agaricomycetes; order Russulales; family Russulaceae; genus Lactarius; species Lactarius akahatsu. The sequence goes on along the minus strand of JAKELL010000055.1, from coordinate 164,311 downwards.
ACAAACTGTTCAACCTCGGACTTAGCGAATATGGTCACCCGATGGCAATGATGTATGTATCGACCTTGCGCATCTTGGCATTTCTATTCACGGCAAATCTTAGCCCCACATTCGTCACTGGCGTGCCAGATGGCACCGAAACTGGGTAACGTCTCATCCTTGCCAAACTCCGTTCCCGGTGTATGTAACATCGGATACCACAGCACTTTCCTCGCACTTGATCTCGGCGGTACAAATTTGTGAGTAACCATCGCCCTGCTTCTTCTCCCGATTTCATTGAACCCTCTACAGACGGGTATGCCAAGTGGAATTGCACGGTGACAAAACCTTCACGTTAAAACAACAAAAATATCGCGTCTCCGAGGCTCTCAAGACAGGGGAAGCGACAACCTTATTCGGTGCGTCGACTCCCACTTGATCGGTCGTTCCTCGTCACTCACTTGGACTGCTCACTACTTTCTTGGCCTCTGGGAACGCTTTCGGCATCACGTCGGCGCTTCCCCCGCGTTTCGCCTAGTTCAGACTACCTTGCCGACTCTGTGGATGCGTTCCTTACTTCAACTACGGAATTGAAAGAGGACGCACTAGATGCGGGCGATATCGATGTCGATTCTCCTACGGTGCCCCTTGGCCTGACGTTCTCATTTCCGGTCGAACAAACGGCGCTAGACAAGGGTTTTCTCCTCACTTGGACAAAGGGTTTCGCCGCTAAGAACGCCGTCAACAAAGACATCGTCGGGCTACTCCAAGACGCGTTTGACCGCAAGCATTTACACGTCAAGTGTGTCGCACTCGTGAACGACGTATGCCCACTTGAATTTCCTCCGCTCGTAATAAAATGACATTGGCGCCGCATATCGGGATCTTAGACAGTAGGCGCTGCACTTTCTCGCGCATACACGGCCGGTGGGTGCGTCCTTGGCGCGATATTTGGAACGGGCACGAACGGCGCGTACCTCGAGCAAGTCGCCAACATCACCAAGCTTGGCAACGGCCCCGCGGCGGCGGCGGGTGGCGTGATGATGGTCAACACCGAGTGGGGCGCGTTCGACAACGGCACGGGCGGTGCTGCCCCTGACGCCGTTCGACAACAAGGTGGATCGGGAGTCGATTAACCCACGCTTCCAGGCGTATGAGAAGTTCATCTCTGGGATGTACCTCGGCGAAGTCACGCGCAACATCCTCCTTGCGCTCGTCGACGCGGCACCGCAGCCGATTCTCTTCAACGGCAAGGCGACGGAGCGCCTGAACAAGCACTACGGACTCGATACGGAAATGCTCAGCTTCGTCGAGAGCGCATGGAGCGGCAGCGACGGCGGCGACACGGACGACGTGGCCGCGGCCGCTGTGCTCGTGGAGGACCCGGAGAAGCTCGCGCCCGCCACGGTGCAGCGCCTGAAGAGGGTCCAGGAGATCGTGCAGGAAAATCTCGGCTACGCGCCGGGCGAGGTCTCCCTGCGCGACGCGGCGCTCGTGCGGTGGGCCGCCGCGCTCGTCGTGCGCCGCTCCGCGCGGCTAAGCGCGTGTGCCGTTGCGACGGTCGCGCTCCAGATGGGCTACGTCAGCGGGCTCGGGAAGGACGCGCGGCCTGCAGTGGCGGCGGCGGCAGGCGGAAAGCCGTATGCGATCGGCATCGATGGAAGGTGAGTGACGAGTGAACTGGCGATGCGGAATTAGCACTGATGTGCGTTTTCTCCCTTTTGTTATGGATAGTTTGTACCAGCATTATCCTGGCTTCGAGGAGCGCATGCGCGAGGCGCTGCGAATCTTGCTTGGTCCGGAAGTAGAGAAGCGAGTGGAGATCGGTCTCGCCAAGGACGGCAGCGGTGTTGGCGGTGCGTTCAGCTTCTGAATTTCCTAAGGCCCCGCCCGCACTGATTGATCATTGGCTCCGTGTTGTCAGCTGCGCTCGGTGCTCTTCAAGCAACGAAGAACAAGAAATTGTAAAACATGTAATAAACAAACAACCATTCAACCTCAAGAGGCTCTGCATGTGCGACAAATTGGACAACTCATATTCTGGGCCGTGTATTGATTGCATCTGTACGTACTATATTGCAGCTGCTAGATGGAAGATCGGGACGATGCGGGGGCTTGTCGTCTTGGATATTTCGGGGCTCGCTACCGCGCATCCGTGTGACAAAATAGAGGAAAGAAGGGAAGAATGTAAAATATTTGTATTCGCCGTATTTGTGCAGAGAAGCTTGCTGTGTGACCACTGACTTGGTGGAGGTGACAGACCAAGCAAGAACCGTCTCTACCACTACCGAGCGCATCAGCGACTCACCGGTTTGCATGAATTATCTCTGCCCATTGATAGTACCACCTGACACTGGCAAATCGTGGATGGTGGCTCACTGCGGTGTTGTCCATGGTTTGAGGTCTCTTTCCTCCACCTTCGACCTCAAGTCGAGAATAGTACCTGGGCTCACCCGAAGTCAGAAGTGTGCGGTTTTCTGAAGGCGAACATACACCTTACCAAATAGCTGTTTTGACTGACGTTTGCAAGCCTGAGAAAATATGCCTCATGGTCGGTTGCTGCTTCACGTTAGCCTGTTTCGACGTGCACAGCCCACAAAGCGCCCTCTGCAACCTCGCGCCGCCCCCCATGTCTTTCATATCCGTAGAGCCTCAACCTAGAGTGGTTTCAGAGAGCCACTCCAACAGTCTGATCGCCCAATTCGATACACAACTCCAAATCATCGCAAACCGCTATTTGGCTTTCTTCCAAGAAAGGTCCGTCAGTATTGTTTCAAGTCTTACATTTTACGGTAACCGTTCGGTCGTCAGGCGAAGCATTGAAGCGACCTAGTCAGTTAATCGGACCTGCCATGTTTCTTGACTGATTGCTTTTCTTTTGAAGCATCAATTCTTTACGGAAACTCCATCGCAAGGCGAAGACCGTTGATGCCGCATTTGACCCACGTGCTGAACCAACCACTACTAGAGCAGCATGGGATACAGTCAGAGACAATCTTGACAGAGGTACGCGTCTGCACATTCTAAAACTTTAGCCTAAAGCCTACCGCGGTTGCAGAGGCCAGCACACAGCAGGCTTTTGTAGATATCTTGGATAACGACGTCATCAAACCCCTCACGACGCTGAAGGTAAGCCAGGGGTACATCGTCCGGGAGGGCACCCCTGTTCTAATAATAGGGCGATTTCGAAGGAATCGAAAGATCGGACAAGAAATCGGATTGAGGAAGATCTCAAGAAATCCGCCACGAGCTATGCCGATCACGCAGAGAACAAAGTCGCGAGGCTCCAGCAGGCATACTTGAAGAAGTATTACCCTCAGCAATATGCTACCCCTACCGAGACTTCGCAACGTCCTCAGAGCGTTCCAAACAAAAAGTTTGGAGGCAAGGTCTCGTCCCTATTTCGCGGTCGGCGGGACTCGCAGCCTCAGGAACCTGAGCCTGCCAAGCCCGCCAAGTCTGAAGAAGGTATCGCCGATATTGCTCATGTATTCCGACTTGATTTACTGAATTGGCCTTCTGAATTAGTATCCGACAATGACTGTAGGTTGGCCGTTGGCCGACTCAACACGTTGCGATCGACGAGGGCTGAGCATCTGGGGGAAGGATATGACGTGAGTGATATTCAATGCTACGAGATTGATGCTACATCGGATGTCGCCAATGCAGTGTCTCGAAGAACTCGTCTTCGCACCGACCGTCAAGGACGTTCTTGTCAAATATGTGGATGGTATGATGTCAGTGCTGTTAAGTCTTCGTTGAAATCTTCGAGAATTTGACGAGGTATGCAGCACAACTTGCACAAAATATGATAAGCTGGCAACGAGTACCAGGGCACGGGTTGAAAAAGCCGTGGCCGGAACAGATGCGTCTGATCTGAGAGCGTCTTTCCGTCGTACCCTTTCCTTCGCTATTCCTCCACCGACTCTCTACCGCAACTACCGTCCTGGGGCATATTCAGAGTTGATTTTCGGTGTCCCTTTGGTGGACGTTGAGACGAATGAAGACAATGTTCCGAAAGTGATGAGAATGTGCATCGAAGAGGTCGAGAAGAGGGGTTTGGTTACTAACAAAATATATTCGGTAAGTTAGTTGTACACGGTAGGTGTTGGGATTCATGTTTAGTGTCGCAGGCGCATCAATCACTCGATACAGAAGTACTACAGGCCAGTGGAATCCACCTCAATGCCCAGCCCTAGTTGACGTAAATTCACATTCAGTTGCGAGACAATTTCGAAAATGAGAAGTCATTTTCCTTCAGTTCTACAGACAACATACATTCTGTTGCAATGCTTCTCATGGTAAGTCGTTGCAACCTTGCAAACGTGTCAATTCCTTAGGTTCGCTTCTAGCGCTACCTCTGGGATCTTCCAGAGCCCTTGTTCACGCTCTCTTTGCAAGATTATAGAAGCTACAGACAGAATAGAGGTAAGTGGTCTTAATACACGTTTCGTACACATCCACATCCTAATGTCACGTATAGTCAGATATACCGAAAATGATTTCTCGTTGTGGCGGTCGAAGATCCGTGAACTACATCCGGTTCACAGGGCATCCCTAGGAGCTCTTTTGCGCCATCTCTTGCGCGTTTCCTCCCATTCAGACAAGAACGCGATGACTGTGGAAGCGCTCGCTGCACGTTTCCGCTATGGTGTCCTTCGTGGCGGTCAAGTCTTGCAAGACGGTGTTCACGTGAAGGCACGTCGCGACCAGTTCTCGTAATTTTCTCCAACTGATTCCCTCAGAGACCCTGGTTTTGGAGGATCTCATTCAAAATGCGAATACCCTGTTTAACGAGCGACCTTCTCCGCCTGACGCAGCAGAGACGACGTCTACCCACACTTACGGGTCATTGTTTTTGAGTCCCGAGTTGCCACAACCCACTGAGGTTTTGGCCTCTTCTACCCGACATCGTCCAGGGCTTGTTGGTGGCATCCCCACGTCTACCCAATCCTCTTCCTCTTTCTCCTCATCACCTTCGGATGCCGCTACGGAGAGCCGCCTCACACCCTCGCCGACCGGCTTGCTAAGCCCCTTATTGGGACTGCCGTCGTCACAGACGCTTACGGAAGGAGTGGAGACGACTACGCAAGAGCAGGCCATACAGGAGGCGGGAGGCACCAAGGCACTGGAGACATTTCCAGACAGTACTCCGGCAAAGTTTGTGTCCGTTTCGACATCTGTCGCTGAGTGGCGGTTACGCCAGTCGCTATTACTACCCCCACACCCGGAACCGCCGACGATCCCGCAAAGCCCACCCGAGAGCGTCCTATCGGGTACCTCTGACTTTCCACTCTCCTCCGCTACGAGCTTGCAAACTGGAGTCGGGCTATTCTCCCCATGATATGTATATACTTCTCTGTATCTTGTATTTCTGGACGTCACGGTTTCATGGGTACATATGCATTCGTATTTTTTTTGGGAATTCATGCCGCTTTACAACGGCCAGCAACCCCAGATCTAAAGCGTGACTCGGTCCGTGGTTATCGAGCGTGCGAAATAGGCGAACAACGCATAAATATCGCGTGGCATCTCTCCGTGTACAGTATGAGTACTATGAGTCTCAGGTCTCTCTAGACTGCGTGTGTCTATAGTGTAATGGCTTTCTGACTCTGAAGCATTAGCACTCGCACCGTCCCCAGGCACGCCTTCCTAAGCCTTAGAGCCCTTGTCCTAACGACGTATCATGATGATCCCGGCGCCTTCAGCCCGTGTTGCATGCCCGGACGAAAGCATACACTACACGGCGGACATCACAAGGTCGAGCATAGCAAACCAATGAGAGAATCCTGTAAGTCGCTGAGAAAATAAGCGCAAACGGGTACACACAGGTGGGGACTATCTTTTCTTGTGCTGTTTCGTATTTCTCTGTAAGTCTATGCTGCGGCATATCGATCGAAGCTGACGAGAGAGTGGCTTCTGAATGCACATCAGTCCCCCTTGGCACCTAGAGAAATGTGTACGCCCAACGCAGGAAAGACAACGCCAGCGCTTTCACCGCCATCACCGCCAAACATTGCACGCCCCCGGTTATATTCAATACCATCACAGACCGTGCCACTAACGGTATAAATGGTGGGCCAATACGTCTCTAGCCTTCGCGAAATTAAGGTACCTTCCGACCATAGTCCGCTTTTTAGGCTGCCCAGGTTCCGTGCTATACACCTGGCTGCTTCCCCCAGCCCTACCTAGATCCGAACTGAGAGAAGTGCGTAAACCAATTAACTTGGTGGGCCCTTGATATTTGGAACGGCGTTCAAGTTTGACAGCTACTAGGAAGAGGTCGTCGGGGCACGAGTTTGATTGTCACGACACACTTACGTGGCCATCTGCGTGTGCTCATACGCTCAGGTAGAAGAGCGGGTACAGCGTCCGCCTGAGCCCGTCCCGCACGGGCGCCAGCGCCTCAGGCGCACCATACATACCTGTGCCATTTGTTCCTACCTCCGCGTCCGAAGCAGGGAGCAGCGGGTCCGACTACACGTTAGAGGGGCCCACACTGCCAGACGCCCGTGCGCTCGATCGAATCTGGAGCTCAATGTTAGGCAGAGTACCTACTACCCAAACAGCCCAAGCTTCCCCAATTCGGACGCGATCACGCCCCCGCGTCAAGACGGAAAACGGATGAAACCCAAGCACTCTGAAGTGTGGTAGGATTGGATTGACCGTGGACGTCCACGGCCGAATTCCTCCACATAAACTGCAAGTGGGACCGCTGAGCACTGAGGCGTTTGCATGGTCTCTTTTCTAAGTTTTAGCTGTCCGCGACTTCAAGTAGACGGGGTGGTACTACGTGTCGGGATCGTCTGAGGTTAGAAGTTTTGGTTATGATGACCTCGACCGACAAACACGACCACGTGTCGTGTGCTATGACCACGTGCCGTGCGTGTCGTGTGCTACGATCCCGTTAGCGATAGGAACAGAAGAACAGAAGAATGAGTGCCCACCTCAATTCCTCCTCTGTTCTCGTGAATTGGTACCTCTCGGCCATTCTGAAGGCCGAACGTGTGTCTCACCAAAGGCTGTGCTATTTTGCTGCTTTAGTCAACCTGCCAGTGACATTTGGAGATCTGAGAAAATGTGCCACATGGTCGCTGCCTGTTCCGACATGAGCAATTTTCAAAAGTGCCCTCTGCCCCCATGGTAACCTCTCATGTCTTTCCTATCTGTAGAACCTCAGCCCAGAGTACGTTTAGAGAAGCACTCCAACAGTCTGCTCGCCCGATTCGATACACAACTCCAAATCATCGCAGATCGCTATTTGGCATTCTTCCAGGAAAGGTCTGTCAAAGTTGTTCAAGTCTTACGTTCTACACTAACCGCTCGATCTTCAGACGAGGTATTGAGACAACCTAGTCAGTTGTCGTCTGAAAAATCGAACATGCCGTTTATCTTGACTGATTTCTTTCTCTGGAAGTATCGAATCTTTACGAAGACTCCACCATAAGGCAAAAACTGTTGATGCCTCGTTTGACCCACATCCCGAACCAACTACGACGAGCGCAGCATGGGATAAAGTGAGAGACAATCTAGAAAGAGGTACGGGTTTTCGCATTCTGAGATGTGGCCTAGAGCTCACAGCTGTTGCAGAGGCCAAAACTCAGCAAGGTTTCGTGGATATTTTGGACAATGACGTCATTAAACCCCTTGCAGCATTGAAAGTAAGCTAGGAATATTGCGGGCGGGCGGGCATCCCTGTTCTAATATAGGGCAATCCGGAAGGAATCGAAAGATAAGACAAGAAACCGGATTGAAGAAGATCTCAAGGGATCCGCCTCGAGGTATGCCGAACATGCGGAGAACAGAATCTCGAAGCTCCGGCAGGCATACCTGAAGAAATATTACCCTCAGCAATATCCTGACTCTACGGAGATTTCGCTACGTTCTCAGAACAAATGGCTGGCCCTATTTCGTGGGCGGTGGGAAGATTTGCGGGAACCTGAGCCTTCCAGGCCTTCCATGTCAAAGGAAGGTATCGCCGATATCATGATTACGGGTTCCGCCTCGGTTCACTGAATTAGCCCTCTGAATCAGTGTCCGACGATGACTGTAGAGAGGCCGTTAGCCACCTCAACACCTTGCGAGTCATGAGAGCCGAGAATCTAGGGGACGGATATGATGTGAGTGAGATTTTATCCTAGAATACCGATTGGTGATACCAAGCGTTGCCACTGCAGTGTCTTGAGGAATTCGTTTCCACTCCAACCGTCGAGAACGTTCTTGTCAAATATATGAATGGTATGGTGTCAGTGCTATTAAGTCTTCGTGGAATCTTCGACATTTTGACAATGCATGTAGAACAACCTGCACAAAGTATGGCAAGCTGGCAATGAGCACTGAGAAAGAAGTTGTGAATGCCTTGACTGGGACAGATATATCCGATATGAAAGTGTCTTTCCGTCACGAACTTTCCTTTTCCATTCCTCCCTCGACCCTCTATCGCAACTATTGTTCCGGGGCACATTCAGACCTGATTTTCGGTGTCCCCCTGGTGGACGTTGAGACGAACGAAGACAATGTTCCGAAAGTGATGAGAATGTGCATGGAAGAAGTCGAGAAGAGGGGTCTGAATACTAAGGGAATATATTCGGTAAGTTGTTCGGGGCATGTGTTTGGATTCATGTTCAGTGTTGCAGGTTGGTTATATACATGACGCGAAAGTACTCCAGGCCAGCGGAATTCATCAGTCACCAACCCACTGGCTGACATGGATTCACATTCAGTTGCGGCGCAGGTTCGAAAGTGAAAGGTTTTTTTCGTTCAGCTCTACCGACGACATTCATTCCATTGCAGCGCTTCTCGAGGTTAGCCATTGCAAACGCTGCAATTCCCTAAACTCATTTCTGTCTAGCTCTACCTCTTAGATCTCCCAGAGCCACTCTTTATGCTCTCTTTGCAAGATTATAGAAACTACAGACAGAATAGAGGTTCGCGGTCTTAACACACCCACACGCCTAATCCACGGACACAGTTTGATGTCATGTATAGCCAGATATACCCAAAACGGCTTCTCGTTGTTGCGATCGAAGATCCGTGAACTACTCCCGGTTCACAGGGCATCTCTTCAAGCTCTTTTGCGGCATCTCTTGCGTGTTGCCTCACATTCAAGTGAGAATGCAGCAACTGTGGAGGCGCTCGCTGGTTATCTCCGCTATGCTGTTTTCCGTGGGAATGCAGTCTTGCAAGACGGTGTTCACGTAAAGGTAAGTTGCGTCAACTGGTTGTAGCTCTTTCAAATTGATTCCCTTGGAGGGCCTTGTTTTGGAGGACCTCATTAGAAATGTTGAAACCCTGTTTGACGAGCAGCCTTCTCCGCATTCACTAATCCCCTCATCTGGTGTGGCGGAGGCAAGATCTACGTACGCATACGATTCGTTGAATTCGAGTCCCGAGTTTGCACAGCCTGCTGAGGTTCAAGCCATGGGCTCTTCTACTTCAGGACTTGTTGGTACCGAGAATAGTACTCCACCGGAGGGTGTGCCCGTTCTGTCCACAAATGTCTTTGAGTGGCTGGCGCGACTACCCCCACACTCAGAAGCGCCGACTATCCCGCAAAGCCCACCCGAGAGCGTGCTTTCTAATACATCCAATTTTCCGCTCTCGTCTGCTACGAGCTTGCAAACTGCAACTTGAAGGATGCCTTTCTCCTCTTGAATACTTGATATGTACATTTTTTCTGTATCTTATATTTATAGACGCTATAGTTACATGGGGACATTCGTATTTTGGAAACACCTGTCAATTCACTGAGGCTGACCCACCACCAGCACCAGATGTAGCGACACGCGACGCGAGAGTCAGGTCGTGATGCATGATGTTAGGCGTTTCAAGGCTCGCCAAGCATTCAGTTAGGTCGGGAGTACTGTGCTGTGTGTTCTAATTATATTCGCGTCTCACCCCTTCAGCACAGCAACGTTTCTTTAGCCATTTAGATACTAGGGTTCTAATGTATCGGAAACCTGGGTTAACTGACGTCGGTTACCCCCATCTTTGGGCCTCATTGGGGGCCTCCAATGGAGCGACAGTCGTAAAAGAAATGGACGCCCTTCCAATTACTCAGATGACATCCGGTAAGGCCCAAGAACCGCTGGCGACGGGCAGAACCCCAGTAGAAGAAACCCTGTCAATGTCTTCATTAACACGTTTATAGTAAAGGGTAGCATGATGATTTTCACCTGCGACAGCCATTCTGTGGCAGATGGGCGCCCCGAGTGCTTGGAGGCACCGATGAACCGGATACTACACGATCAGCTGCGGCGGCGGACTCAGATCAGTTAGTACTGTATGATATCAAGATGCGATTCTTTTTCATCGTATTCGGCGACACTCTAAATAGTTACTAATATCACAACCTTTGCTCAAGAGGCACGTACCAGGGGTTTATCAACCGGCCCCTTGAGCTCGGTTCCGAGTGCAAACCCAAGTGCAAACCGGTCCAAATTTTTGAATTACAGTAGCTTCAAGTTTGAGTAGCCGGGGTGTTACAGTATGCGTCACGCGTCACGCACTGGAATTGGGAATTTGTCAATTGCTGGTTCAATTGAATCAATTAAACATCATCCGCGGTGGTGGGATACGCCATGGTGAACACTTCGGTCAAGCAAATAGGTAGTATTCGGATTCTCTCCTTCTCGTTTGACGCTCCCGATAGCGGCACAGAATGAGGCAGCCATCAAAATATGCTGTACGGGCACTGCTCTGGAAATTAAATCACCTGATCCCAACGAGTCAATGATCATCAGAATCCTTTCCGAGATTCCTTGACCAATATCTGTGCCAGTTTTGTCTGACATCTAGAGGCCTGCGAAAATACACCTTATGGCCTGTTCCAACATGAACAACCTACAAAAGCGTCCTCTGCATCCGCTGGCAACCTCCCATGTCTTTCCTATCCGTAGATCCTCGGTCCAAAGTGCTTTTAGAGAATCACTCCAACAGTCTACTTGTTCGATTTGACACACAACTCGAAATCATCGCAGATCGCTATCTGACTTTCTTCAAAGAACGGTTTGTCAACGTTGTTCGAGTCTTACATTTTTCACTGACTATTCAATCTTCAGGCGACGCATTGAGGCAACCTAGTCAGTTGTCGTCCAAAAACTCGAACACGCCATTCATCTTGACTGGTTTCTTTCTCTTGGAGCATTGATTCTTTGCGGAAACTTCATCGCAGGGCGAAAACCGTTGATGCCTCATTTGGCCCACGCGCCGAACCAACTACAACGAGAGTGGCATGGGACAAAGTGAGGGATGATCTAGAAAGAGGTATGTGTTTACACACCCTAGCTTGTGGCCTGGGGCCCACAGCCATTGCAGAAGCCAACACCCAGCAGGCTTTCGTGGATAGTTTGGACCACGACGTGATTAAACCCCTCACAACATTGAAGGTGAGCCAGGAGCACCTTTTGGGCGGGTATCCACGTTCTAATAATAGGGTGGTCCGGAAGGAATCGAAAGACGAGAGAAGAAAGCGGATTGAGGAAAATCTCAAGAGATCCGCCGCTTTGTTCGCTGATCACGCAGAGAACAAAATCTCGAAGCTCCAGCAGGTATACTTAAAGAAATATCATCCCCATCAATACGCTCGTTCTACCCACATGTCGCAACGTCCTGAGGACGCTCCGAACAAAAGCCTTGGAGGCAAGATCTCGGCAATATTTCGTGGTCGGTGGGAAGATTCGCGTGATCCTGAGCCTCCAAAACTGTCCACGTCAGAGGAAGGTACTGTCAATATCATAGATTCCGACTTGGTTTACCGTGGCTGAAATAGCCCTCTGGCCAGTGTCCGACGACGACTGTAGGGGGGCCCTTAGCTACCTTAACACCTTACGACTCATGTGGGCCGAGAGCCTGGGGGATGGATACGATGTGAGTGATATTCTAAGCTACGATATTGATCATTGCTATACCAAACGTTGCCAATTTTCACGGTAGTGTCTTGAAGAACTTGTTTTCACGTCAACCGTCAAGGACGTTCTCGTCAAATATATGGACGCTATGATGTCAGTACTATTAAGCCTCCGTGGAACCTTCGAGAATTTGACACGGCATGCAGAACAACATGCACAAAGCATGACGAGCTGGCGATGGGCACCAGGGCAGAAGTTGAGAAAGCTTTGGCCGGAACAGATACGTCCGATCTGAGAGGGTCGTTCCGTCGCGCCCTTTCCTTTTCCATTCCTCCACGGACTCTCTATCACAGCTATCGTCCCGGGGAATATACAGACTTGGTTTTCGGTGTCCCCCTGGTGGACGTTGAGACTAATGAAGACAACGTCCCGAAAGTGATGAGAATGTGCATCGAAGAGGTCGAGAAGAGGGGTCTGAATACTAAGGGAATATATTCGGTGAGTTGATCGATGTGTGTCTTTGCATTTATATTTATTGTCGCAGGTGAGTTCTATAAACGATACAGAAGTACTAGAGGCCAGTGGAATCTGCCCCAAGACCAAGCTACTAGCTGACATGAATTCACATTCAGCTGCGGCGGAGGTTCGAAAGTGAAAGGCCATTTTCGTTCAGCTCTACAGACAACATCTATTCCGTTGCCGGGCTTCTCAAGGTTTGCCGTTGCAACCATTGTAAATGCGTCAGTTCCTCAAGTTCTCTTCTAGTGCTACCTATGGGATCTTCCGGAGCCATTGTTCATGCTCTCCTTGCAAGATTATAGAAACTATAAACAGAACAGAGGTAAGCAGTCTTAAAACTCACTCTTCGTCCACGCGGCCACAGTTTGATGTGGTGTATAGCCAGATTTACCGAAAATAACTTCTCGCTGTTGCGATCGAAGATTCGTAAACTATATCCAATTCACAGGGCATCTCTGCGTGCTCTTTTGCGGCATCTCTTGCGTGTTTCCTCTCATTCAGATACGAATGCAACGATCGTGGATGCGCTCGCTGGCTATCTCTGCTATGCTGTCCTCACTGCGTGCAAAGCAGAGTTTTCCGACCAATAAAACCCTTAGAAAACCCTAAAAAAACCCTTGATAAGTGGTTATGTTTAACACTCCATAGGGTTTTCTATGGGTTTTATTGGTCTGAAAACCCTGCTTTGCACACAGTGCCTTCGTGGGAATACGGTCTTGGTAGACGGTGTTCACGTGAAGGCATGTTGCATCGACCTCTTGTAATTTTTCCAACTAATTCCCTCGGAGGGTTTGGTTTTGGAGGATCTCATTCAAAATGTGCATACCCTGTTTGACGAGCGACCTTCTCCACCCCCACATGTTCCCTCACCCCACATGGCCGAGACAACGTCTACGTACACTTACGGCTCGTTTTTGAGTCCCGAGTTGCCACAACTCGCTGAGGTTCGAGCCATGGGATCTACTACCCGACATCGTCCGACTCCAGGGCTTGTTGGTAGCACCCCCATGGAGAGTCGCCTCGCATTATTACCGATTCCCTTACTAAAACACCATACAGGGGTGTTCGTCGCCACAGACGCGTACGGAAGGGGTGGAGACGACCACGCAAGAGCAGGTCGTGCCGGAGATGAAAGGCACCAAGTCGGTTGGGACATTGGCGAATAGCACTCCAGCGGAGGTTGTGTCCGTTCCGCCCATATCTGTCACAGAGCGGTGGCCTCGAGGTTTTCAGTCGCAAGTACCTACACACCCAGAAGCGGTGATGATCCCGCGAAGCCCATCCGATAGCGTGCTGTATAGTATGTCGGATTTTCCGCTCTCATCTGCTACGAGCTTGCGAACTGCAATGAGGCCTTTCTCTACTTGATATGTACATTTTTTCTGTATCCTGTATTTGTGGATGTTACGGTCTCGCGGGGACATTCGTATCTTGGAAACGCCTGTCACTTTACCGAGGCTGGTCACCAGCTGCACCAGATGTAGTGAGACGCGACGCGAGAGTTGGTTCTTGATGTTAGGCGTTTCAAGGGCTTGCCAAGCATTGCGTCCGGCCGGGAGTACTGTACTGTATGACCCATGTTCATTTGCCAAGAACGACACTCCGCTTCAGAACGGCAACGTTCCACTTCACTGCTACCGTGATTGTGCTACTGTTATTAGGACCGCATGGCGGCAGTGACTAATCAAATTCCAAATCATCAACTTTACAGAGCACCAGCGCAAGTGTTTTCTCTCTGTATAAGCAAGAATGCATCATCTGATGCGTCGAGCCAAGTCAGTCGGCGACAAATAACGACACCCATTCAGCGGGTGGATCGCTCGGGATAAATGGTTTTCCGTAATTTCGCTCGCGAAAGGTGGCTTGCGGCTCGGTAGAGATCGACGACTGTGTGACACAACCTGGCAGGTAGACTTCTCAGGCTGTTTCGAGTTCGTATCAGATCTGGGGCTTGTTCACCAGTGATTCCAGATGGGCGTCCGTCACTTTGCTGTGCGTGTCCGCGTACACGATCATACTACGATAAGGACTTGGAACGAACTGTTACCGGCGGTTGTATGACGATCAGCAAGACGATCAGGGCTGAAACGATTTGATACCCCTCGTCGTGAGCCGATGTGTGGGTACGGTCTGCGCCTCCCATTGTTGTGCGAATCAACGCTTCACCGATCCTTCCTCTATCTTACTTCACCTTTGCAACTTGGGCTCTGATAGTAGCTATCCCGTTTGTCTGTTTGCACGGTCTTTCTCACGAGATGGGTTGGAATGCATGAAATAGCCCCGAGTTGAGATTCTGGCTTTCCCAGGCAACACTGCGATGGCGGTTTGAAAACAGAGAACAAGGGACCGCGTCGTCCGAGTCAACCTTCTCGCCTGGTGCCAAAATTCTATCGCACACACACAACACATCCCGCTCCGCCACAGAGAGCCACAACATTCATTTCCCGAACAAAAAACCACAACGAAATAAAAATACAACGCCTTGTCTATCTGCCACTTCTCCTATCCTCTTCCTATCATCAACTCGTCATCACTATCCCTAGTCCAGTACTAGAATGTCACCAGACATCCCCTTCTGCTTTGCACCATCCACACTCGCGCCGATGACGTCAGCATCGGTCCTTACAACCCCGAGACCGCCGCGGACTCACGCGCCAGGACGCATTCCGAGTTCCGCGTCAACACCAACGTACCGGTCTCTGCCCATTCAGCACGACTTGACGACACCGCGTGCGCGGGCGCGCGCGGCGCGTCTACGCGCAAACGAAGCCGCAGAGCATCGCGAGGACCAGGCGGCGCTTGTCACGACACCAGTGAGCCACCCACCCATGCGCAACTACCTCTATCATCCGCACACGCAGCAGAATAGCTGACCGACACACACTCCCTCACAGGCACAATGGGCACTGCTGCGCCGATCATTCGTGGACGTAAAAACGGAGTTTACGGATCTCGACGGCTTGTCGTGGAACGCGCACGTATCGGAACCCACATCGCGACCTGTACCCGCCCCGGCGTCAACGGCGAGGTTGGGAGTATACCAGCCAGTATGCGCTTCCGCCAGCGCGCCGGCGCTGGCGTTGGATGATAGAACGGTGCGGCCGAACCAGAGGAAGCGACTGTCGGTTTCGGCGCCTGGATGGTGGAAGCAGGCGGTCCCTGCGATGGTAGCACACTCGTGATGCGGTGGCCCTTTGAGTTTGTAAAACAGTTTTGTGTACACGGGACTCTGAGTACAAGACGTCTACTTTGCTATTGTTCGCATAATTCAAATTATACCTACACGTTTGATGCTAATTATGTCAGAGGTCCGAGGATGAGGTAGATGATGTCTCGAAATGGAAGCATGTCCGAGTCGTCGAAGTGCGCCGCGGCGGGCGTTTGTCGCTTTGGTCATCGATGTCATCTGGCGGGGTCATTGGACCTTCCAATCGCCTCAGAGTCAGAGGGCAGAGAGAGCAGGTGACATCCATGTCGCTTGATCATGGAAGCGGAGGCCAAGAACGAAAATAAAATAAAATTGAAATGAGAAACTTCTTTGATCAAGCACGACTGGCTGGATTCAGTCCGTCGTCACTATCGTCTCTAATATAAGTCTTCTTTTCTCTACGCTCACCCACTTAACCCCCTCGCCTATCGCCCTAACTACCTCGACCCCTGCAGTAGCAAGCACAACACACGCACAACCATGCCGGACGTCATTCTCGTTACTGGTGGTCATGGTCTCGTCGGCAACGCCATCAGGCACGTCCTCGAGAGCGAGCCGCCGAACACGCGCTACGGACGTCGTGACGGCGAGACGTGGGTTTTCGCCAGCTCGAGAGAGGCGGATCTTCGGTGAGTGAGCGAGCGCTCCCCGCGCCATTTATCGATTAATCCATCTATCCATCTTCGCACTCTGACGTCCTCGGCCAACCGTAGCAACGCAGAGGCGACCAAGGCGCTCTTCGCAAAATACAAGCCGACACATGTCATCCATCTCGCCGCCCTCGGTACGTACCGTGCGCAAAAAGGGGGGTGTTGATTTGCGTTGAGCGATTTGGCAGTCGGGGGCCTGTTCATGAACATGAAGTACAAGCTGTCGATGCTGCGCGATAACATCAACATCAACGACAACGTGCTGCACACCTCGCACGAGACGGGTGTGCGCAAGGTCGTCTCGTGTCTCTCGACGTGTGTTTTCCCCGACGGGATCGAGCCGCCGCTGCGCGAGGACAAGATCCACCTCGGACCGCCGCACGAGAGCAACTTTGGGTACGCGCACGCGAAGCGCCTCGTCGACATCGCGAACCACGCGTACAAGGAGGAGTTTGGCTCCAACTTTACCGCCGCGATCCCGACGAACATCTACGGCCCATACGACAACTTGTACGTGCGTTTCGCCCCCCCCTTTTTAGCGAGCTACCCCCTCTCACGCCTTGTGTTGCGTAGCGACCTCGAGGACTCCCACGTCATCCCCGGCCTCATTCATAAATGCTATCTCGCGAAGAGTGCGCTTCCGTCTTGTCTCGTCTCATCCCATCCGTATCTAATCAATCATTACGTCACACCGTTTTTTTTCGCACGCGAATCAGAGAACGGCACGCCGTTCACCGTCGCGGGCACCGGGAAGCCGCTGCGCCAGTTCGTGTACTCATACGACCTCGCAAAGATGTTCATATGGCAGCTCCGCGAGTACGACGACGTTGAGCCAATCATCTTTTCCGTCGGCGAGAACGAGGACGTGAGCATCCGCTACGTCGCAGAGCAGATCGTCGAGGCGTTCGACTTTAAGGGCGAAGTCAAGGTGAGCTTCTCCCTGTCGGTGATGGTGGCACGGAACGGCCCTAATATACATGCAGTTTGACACGAGCAAGTCTGACGGGCAGTTCCGCAAGCCGGCGTCGAACGAAAAACTGCTGCGGCTCGTTCGTGAGACGAGTAAGGACAACGAAGAATTCACGTTCACGCCGTTCGAGAAGGGCCTCAAGGACTCAGTCGACTGGTTCGTCAAGAATTACGACAACGCGCGCATCGGCCAGATCAAGCGTGGCCAGGTTGTCTCGGTGTGACATACTCGTCCCCTCCTGAACCGCGGTAGAGCACCGTTTCTTGACTTTTTCTTCTTTGGCGAGAGAGTGTGTGCGTACTTGGTACTTGGACTATGTGTAGATGGAATGCGGACGCTGTAGAGTCTTTGAGACAGAAAAGAAATGGAAATACGATGCTTGTTGAATTCGAATGTATACCCTACGTTCGCGGAATGAGGTGCATTTTGATTTCTGAGGTGTAGAACAAATTCTGTCAGCCAAATATCACCGCCAGCGCGCATGGATCTTGTTTCATTTTTCGTTTTATAATTCTATAGCGAGTGCAACGACAAGTGGGTCGGCAAGCCCGACAGTGCCAATTTACATGAGCGACAGGTCGCCGAACTTCTCCTTGTATCCAGGTACGGTCCACTTGCCCTTCTTCACCATGTTCTCGACCGTCTCGAGGATGCGAGGGTGTGCCTGGCCGACTTCGTCGACCTGCGTTTTTCCACATACCAACATCAAGTTCGGTCCGGCAAAGAAAAAAAAAGGGAAGGTGGTGTGACGCACCGTGAGGTCCTCGAAGGGGCGCGCGTCCTGAATGTTGGAAAGTGTAGCTTGGAGGTCTTTCAGCTCGACGTCGATTTTCGCCTCTGTCTCCTTTGCCTTTGCAACCTATTTCGCACCCATCGAAATAAAATAAAATAAAAATGAGAACGGTGGTAATTCCAGAAGAGAGGGAAAACTCTCACCGCCTTGGTCTCGAACGTCTCGATGGCTTTGATGTGCGCACTGACGTCGTATGTGACAGGCTTGAAGTCACGCAGGACCTTCTCCACCTCGTCGACGACAGCCTTATTCTTCAATACGGAGCGGTAGTGCGCTAGGTCTACGGTTGTCGGCTGGGCGTTGAGTTGGCCGGCGATGCGCTGGGCTTCCGAGTGGCGCTTGCGGAACGCCTGCAGGGCTGCGACGGTCTCTGTGAGGGGAACCAGCGAAGTCAGGAACATTGCTGGAGGCGAGTTGCGTGTCGTGGATACTACGTACCCTTTCCGAGACCGAGTGATGAGTAGATGCGAGTGAAATCCTGGGGTGGTCAGTGTTGCATTTGCATGTTCGGAGTTGACAGCGTGGCGAGGGCACGTACCACCGCGGCCGTAGCAGCTTTTGTGGCCATTATGGAGCTGGATAGGTTGCTGTGAGCTATGCACAGACGCAGAAGCGTGAGGGTGACGTACTAAAGAGTGTAAAAAGAAAAAAAGGTTGGGAGGTTGTCGTCGTCGTTGGCAGCAGACGCAGTTTCCGGTTCCCTCAGTGGGGCGGCACGGCCGGCCGGAGGTCGCCGGCAAGTAATTTCCTGTTTTGTGCCGGGGCCACCCGAAACCCCCCGCACACGACCACTAAACTCGAATTTGTGGCCAATGACTATTTATCCTGCTTGCACATCAACTGATCTGTTGATCACAGAAAAATACTTATCCTGATAGCGAAAGCGCCACTCCCTCTCCAGCTGTAGCAGCTGCTATACTTGTGCCTGGTATGCCGAAATTTCGGGACTAATCCCGTCACTGACGTGCGCCATAGAAGAACCAGAGGTCCTCGTGGCAAAAGGTGACTTTGCTTCTTCTCAGGCATGTCTGCGTCCACCGATATTGCCGTGTTACTCGTCCTCTCTCTGCTCACACTAATCGCGGCAGCCCGTCACTGGAAAAGTGCAAAGGCGACGCCCGGCCGACTACGTACCGCACCCACAGAGAAGAAGCCCAGATCAGGAACAAACGGCAATGGCGATGACGATGACGATCCGAAGAAAGATCGGCGTTTTGGAGGCGAGCAACAGATCCTCTCTGGAGACACGATTCAAACTAACGCAAAAGTATCTGTCTGGGCTGTTGCTGCTCTGTAGATTGGACTCCAGTGCACTTTTCCTACCCACCAGTGACGCCGGTTACCGAATCACTCGATCAAATCGCCCCGCGTCCTTATCGCCCATACAAACCAGGCCGTTACCAGTAAGCACCGACCAGCACCACTTTTGATTTTTGCACCATCACAATCGAACAACAGTGTGACGATGGGCATTCGCCCGATGGAGTGGGACAGCTGGATCGAGGTGCGTTCGACGGCCTTCCCCGCTTTCCAAAGACACACCTAAACCGAAGCGGGGGCAGCTCGACCGCGACTTTCCCGCGTACTACCACCTGCGCACGGCGCGCCTCGCCTCGCCGCGTGGGCCGAAGCTCGTCTACACGCTCCCGGACCGCCCTGACCTTGTGCGCGGCGGCGGCCCCGCGGCACGCGAACTCGTGCACGAGCTCGCCGAGTTCCTCGTCGCGCGCTACCCGGGCGTGTACCGCGCGACACGCCGCGGGCGTGGTGGCGAGATCGCTGCCGTGGAGGTGCTCCCCGTCGGCGTGACACACGATCTCGAGGCGGAGGACCCGATGGTGGTGGCTGCGATGCTGTGAGTGCTCGATCCACTGCGGAGAGAGAGATGTGTGTGTGCTGAATTGCGCACGTGCGTGCGCAGGACTCAGGACGACCTGGCGATCATGATCGAAGGTGCGGACGGGCAGTATTATCTCCAAGCCGGTGCTGTCCTTCTTGCCGGTACGATGATTTTCCCCCTCTCTTCTATCCGCTCCACGCCCCTCATGCTTCCCTTCTTCGTTTGACATGCGAACGTGAATGCAGGCTGGTGGCGTCTCGAAGACAAGATTGGCCTGCCCCTCGACGCGATCCACACAACCGGTGACATACCACACTGTACGCGTCCTTCCCTTCGCTTCTACCCCCACCCACCACCCGCACGCACTCTTATCTGTAACCCCGCACGCAGCTGACGCGCAGCCGCAGACAGAGAAAAGCTCCAACCATCACTCACGCGCTTCTTCCGGCGCATGAATCCCGACTCACCCGTAGCGCGGAACAACTGGCTCGTTCAGGTCCTCCCGCCCTCACCCTCACCCTCTGACGCGCACACTCCCGCTCTCGAAGAGCTCGCGTGGGCCGAAGGCAGCGCAGGCCCGGAGGACACGTTCCGCACAGGCCCGCGCCCCGCGCCACCCCCGCCGATGCCGGAACGGATTCGCCTGCGCGTCGAGCACCAGACCCTACGGCGGCTCCCGCGCAGCGGCGCGGTCGTGTTCACGATCCGCGTCTATCTGACGCCACTGGATGAGCTCGGGCATGGCGAGGCAGGGCGGCTCGCTGCGGCCATACGGGGCGTGAAAGAGCAGGATGTAGTTTACAGGTGGGTTCGGACCAAATCCCCCCTAGTTCTTACGTGACACCGCGCGCAGGCATCGGAGGCAGTTCGAGTTTGAAGATGAGGCTCTCAAGTGGCTGGATAGGCGGCATCTGGAAGAGGTCAAGGGAGAGTCGTAAGTTGTGTGTAAATTGGCCACTCCCCGAGGCGGGGCTGGGCTGGAGAGTTCGAGTAAATACGACCCCCTGCTCACACATACACCATAGCAGCTGGCCAAAATGCGGTGCCTCCTATCAGCTCGAATCATGTTCCGAGTTCGCCCCCGAGTCGCGCCCGTCGTCCCAACCTAGGTACCTGGCCACGCCCGAAGCGTGTGAGTGCAAGTGCAGGGGGCCGCGGCCGAGTCGCGGCGACGATATACTTGGAACAGACTGGCTTTTAACGCGGACACGCAGCACACAAGCCCTTTGTCCCTTATCCTTTGTCTTTTGGCTTCTTGTCTGCGGTGATACGACGCGGCGGGCGCGCCCCGGATTCAGTGGTGCGCGCTGGATAAAGTGTAAGAGTGAGAGTTTAGATTGTAGTGGGCAGTTGTCGGCGGATGCTCGGCGCCCTCGGCCTAGGCTAGCTCGCAGCGTTGATTTGTTGCTGATAGCAGCTGAGGCCCGCGGCGACCTGCGCCATGATAGTGGCGGTCGTAGGGGGGATATGGCTGAGTTGTTGGTTGTGCCTCTCTAAGATGCCTCTAGCCTGCCTCTAGCACTATCGATCTAGTCCTTGTTCGAGTTTGGGTGTCGATCTTTCTCCGAGTCATCGTTTTCGGCACTCACGTCTAAAACCACCACCATCACTACACCTAGATACACCTAGATCTTTATATCAGCGGGGCTGTTGTGTGCTCTAATTCGAAAGCTCACAAGGAACTTTGCTGTCAAAGCATTGAATATAACGCCACACGATGTCAATGCCCCATTAGCCTGCCCAGTTCACGAGCACACACGCGGACCCTCTTTTTTTTTAACCTTTGCCTCCTCCCTTCTACCCCTCTTCAGAGGCAATGCAGCACGAGGCATGCTATCTATATAGTACTATAGCACCGGCGCCGTATCGTATCAGTGCTGCCGTGCCCCGTGCTGGCGCGATCTCGGTCGTTCGACGGACAGCTCTCCAACGGAGCCTTCTTTTTTTCCCATGGATACCGCATTGTTCCTTTCTCTCTCCCTCTTTTAGGGAATTCCGTCCTCTTCACTTTGCCTATCGTCCCGATCGCTCCTCGCCTGGTGCTAGGTAGCGGCAGTAATCTGTGCCGTACTGTATGTACTGTACCAACCAAACTCGCGTTTGCGCACTTGCGATCGATGAGTTCCCATGAGATGAACCCCAGCGAATTGGAGAACAGGGCCAATCAAGTGCGCAGTCCAGTCCAACTATCCCCACTAGAAGACCAATCAGCAGACCCCAGGATGCACGGAAAAGGAGAGAGGCGAGCTGAGCCTAGAAGGCGCGTCGAGCCTGCAATGACGTCAGTTTGAACTCCAGTCGACGCGATTCGCATGCCATCATCCATCACATAACTTACGCGCGTACAACGCCAACCACCAACGCCCTCCGCAATGCACCACATCATGCACAAATACATGTCTGCATATGGTATCGGGCATCCATGAGCGCTTCTTTCTCCCTTCTCGAACTTCTGTTTTGGTGCGGCACGGCCCGTCGCGATTACGGTCTTTGTCGTTTTCACCAGTGAGCAGCACCAGCGACAACTGTGCTCCGCCTGCAAGCAACCGCTCTACTGTAAAGGTAGCTCAATGCTCTGACTACTCAGTGGAGCGTAAAAAAATTTCGCCTTCATCCACACCTTATCGTCTTGTCCAAGATCCCGAAAAAAATCCCGATTTTGCGCACTACCTTTGCCGTATGCATGGCCTGAACGCATGTTAGGGTCGTTGGTCCGTCCTCGTCGCTCGCTCGCTCACCGCATCAGCTCTGAGAACAGAAGGCTCGTTTCTTTATGTTTCATGTTTTTCTTTGTTCGTTCGTCCTTTCTGGGCATCCGAAGGAACGTCGCCGCCCGCCGCCGCCACCAACCCGTGGTGATCTGACCAATCGAGTCCCGAGTCTTGGTTGATTGAGTCCGAGCAGAACCAAAAACAGAGAAACTTCCTTGCTGTTTTTTGCCTGCTTCGACCGCGGTGCGCGGGCGCGTCATACTGTGTAGCAACGAGAAGAAGAACCTAGCAGAGTAGCTGGAAAATACCAATCCGCCCTCAATACAGAATTCCCCGTTCTGTTGCATGTACAAGTAAAACAAAAATGGACATTTCGCTTCCCTCTAAGTTGTCATTGCGAGTCTATTCCGTCCCGTCCGCTGTCTGTCTGTCCCATCGCTCGCTCGCGTTATATTCAAAACAAATTATCACCGAAATTCGATCGTAATAATGCCGCAGCGGAGTAGTTCACAACGGAACGACTGCGGAGCATCCCACGGAGGAGACCAGGGGGGTTTTACTAGGCTACCAGCCGCGCAATGCCCGCAGGATGGATGAATGGGAATCCTGGGCCAGCCAGAGCTTCAGCGCCTACTGCAGCAACAGCCCTTTTTTTTTCGTCTGTTGTTTGACATGACAGGCCTAACGGAGGCCCATTGACAGTCCAGCCCCAGCCGCCGACGGGGGCAGCTTCCAGCGACGTTTCCGCTCCACAAACACGAGGCGCGCGGGGGCGCGCGTGATGGCGCGTTTTGGCGTGTGTGATGACTGTCTGTTGTACCTCGTAATAGTATTAACACGTTCTGGCCCTCACTCCGGCCGGCGTACCTAAATTCGCATGGTTCCTATCAAACCCCACACAGGGAAAAGGTTCCAGACCCGTCGAGCACACGACCCCGCCCAAACTCCATTTGACACCGCCGTGACGAGCGCTCCCGCTCTCGCCAATCATACAGTAGCAAAACCCACAAATGGGCAAATGATCTGAAAAATATATCGGGCGAATCACACTTTCGTGTTTTTGCTGGTAAAAAAAATTATTTTCTACTTCACTTCTCCCGTTCCTCATGTCCCCGATTGTGGCGGCTAATTTCGTAAAAAGACAACTAGTACAGACTACTGCTGGTGCGATGTGAGTGATTTCATGACATGAAGGATGGAAAACAAGATGCCACTCGTGAGGATGACTACTACTACTGGACACTATCTTAATGTGGGTTTATGGAGGGGGGATTGTGAGCGCAAAGCATACAACTACCTGATAGAGTGCAACGACGAGACGTACGAAATGGAAAATAATAAAAAGATTCGAATCCAAAAAAGAAAAAGAAAAATAGAATGAGAGCCAATGTCCTAGTACCCATACCCACGGGAATTGACCACGGCTTTGGGGTTTGTGGCCGATGGTAGACTGACATTCACGCTGACAGGGTGTGCGTTGGATGGTGGATTTGCCGAGACACCAACAGGGAGCATGGGAGCACCGGCCGTCAGTCGGGCAATCTCCTCTCGTGCGCCGACAAGAGCCTCCTGTAATCTCTGATTCTCTTGCGAGAGATACTCGTTCTTGGCTTGTAACTGAGCCAACCAAGCCTTTTTGCGTTGGCGGCATTTGAGCGCGGCTGAGTATGAATGTATCAGCGACATATGATATTATCGCAAGATCAATAGGCACACCTTGTCGGTTGCGCTCGAGAAAGTTCCTTCGCTTTTCTTCTTCTGTCTCGGGCCTTTTCTGCCCACCTTTCTTACCGTTCGCTTGGGGCGTAGACAGATCCGAGGGAGATCCTGCGGCTTCGTCCTCGTCTTCGTCTTCCTCGTCCTCCTCGAACGAGATCGACTCGCCACGCTTTGGCTTTCCATTGGATAAAGCTCGTGAGCGTTTGGGCGGAGCTGGTTTGGAATGAAGAGGGGGAGGCGATGCGGACACGTCATAGGACTTGCGCTTGGTGCCTCGTTTGGTGGTACCATTCGAGGAAGTACTATCGTCATCGCCATCCGAACGACTGGCACGCTGGGCTTTTTCGCGTTTGGTAAGCTCTTGATGAGCCTGCGAGAGAAGGAAGAGGCCGTTGGCAGCTGTGCTGGCAGCGTTGGCAGCCGAGGCAGTAAACCGCGAGTCATTGCTCTGGGTAGAGGTACCGTTCGTGTAGTTAGAGGGTCGTTGCTCGTAGCCAGCAGGTGGCAGATGTGAGACGGAAAGTGGATGTGGCTGGGAGGCGTTGGTGCCGTTAGCAGCGTTGCCGGAAGTGAGGACGCCAGTGATCGCATTAAGGGTATTGGGTGTGATCGTCGCACCGGACGCTGATGAGCTCATCATGTTGAGGAAAGCAGCAGTGTTAGGCGACGGAGGTGGGAAGGATACAGGACCGCCAATAAGAGGGGTGAGACCCGTGCCAGGGGTGAGCCCTGTACGGGGAGTAAGGCCAGTGCGGAAGCTAGAAGGGTCAAACGCGAGTGCAGCGTCACCGTTTGCTTGCTGGGGACCCGCAAGCATGGCAGGAGAGAGGGGCCCAGCCCTTAGAGAGTTGGCGATAGATGACGAGGAGAAACCCCATTGGTACTGATCTGAGGGAGAGGCAATGGACTCGATGGGAGGAAGGATAGGTTTTGGTGGCGAAGGGGGACTGCCGTCGCGCGTGCGAGCCGAAGAAGACGAAGGCGTCCTAGGGGGACCGCTGGTGACGCTGCTGTCAGACTTAGATTGACTAGACACAGAGACTGTCGAGTTCCTGCGAATGGGAGAGCTGGCGGAAGAGCGGAGGGACGGAGGAGGGACGGAGGGGGCGAAAGACTGCTCAAAGGGATTTGGCTCAAGATCTAAATTTGATCTGGCTTTGAGAGGCTGAGGACGAGGCAGTGAATCTTTGGAATCAACAGAGGAATCCTTTGGATGATGCTTGACGTCAGAGGATGGACGGTGTTGAGGGGACTGACTTCGGGACATGACGCTTGATGATGAGGTTGATGATGCGGATGATGGAGGAGTAAACTGTATAGAGATGGATTGCGTCAGTAATTGAGGGAGGGGGAGGAGGAGGAGGAGAGGAGGGATTATACCTTAGGGCTTAGACTGAGGCGATGACGGAGGGCCAGGTCGAATGACGACGTCTGACGTAGACATTATATCCCTTGCGGACTTCCAAATTCATTTTTCCCCTTTGACGAGCTCCACCTCCGCTTGCCGGCCGGGCTCCACTCCTTCCCCCGGCCGCACTCTGTCCAGTCTCACCCACGCCTCGTTGTCCCCGCCTGACCTTCCATAGAATCTATCCCTCCCGTACTTTACTTTTCATATCCCCTCTCCCCAAAATCCAATCCCCGAGGCCAACTTTGTCTATATCGCTCTCTCGGCCGTTCCCAGCCCGCCTTGTCGCCGTCCCATATCTTCACTTGCCTTTTCTGGTACAGGCTCGTCTAGGTCTTCTGCGATCGAGATCGCCGTTTGATGTCTCTCGTCCGCGTTCCCACTCTATCCGTCCTGTACTGTATTTGTACCCTTTGACCGTAGCACAAAGGAGAGAACAAACGACCGGATCCCTTCGCCCTATGCAATCGCAGACGTTGGACGGAATACACGCCGAGAAGTGCATCTTTCTCTCTTTTCCGCAAGATTGTTCCGTGATGTAGCATAAATGATTGGCGCGCGGCGCATACTGTACACGATTACTCTAATCACGGCACCTTTCCCCACTCGAGAATTCTCTTACCGCTACGCCTGCCCTGTCCCCTTCTCCACTCCGCTCCGGCTCTTCCGAAGTTATTGCCAGCAGCCACACCCGTCGCCAGTACCTCTCCCAGCTCGACAGTAACCATTCATTCAATCATGTACCCATACGCAAATCCGATGATGCGCTAACGGACGCCCAACCTCGGACCTCGTACCCGCTGCAGGCCTCTCTCTCCACTCCAACACAACATCAAGACCTCCCATCAGCAATTCCCATTGTACCGGTCCCTATCAACCGTGCCGAAAAGCCGTACGTCTCGTGGATCGATGCGCGTGTACGTGGCTGGGGAAAAAGTCCTTGCATGTCGATTTGCCTCTCGCTTCCGCTCCTCTCTCCGTCTGCTCTGTCCGCTTGTCTCTCTCCTTGGAGCCGTCTCCAACCCCTGTTTATCTGGGCGTTACGGTCATACCTCAGTCCAAACCTATCTGATAGGGGTTAGCAGCGCGATGCATCAAATCTCGTATGGATGAATCCCCGGTGTTCCGCCACCCTCAAACGACTTTGCTCGCTTTTCATATCGGGGACACGCCATCTCCATGCGTTGCGCGCGAGCGTTGCGTGATTAGATGGTGCGCTGGCGGCATAATGAAGAAAGCAGAGAAGGAAGCTCCAACGCGCGCTCTCGTACGAACGCACCCATCAGGTGTTCCGGTGGCGTTGGTCATTCGTTCATTCATTACACTCGTTATCTCGCTCTCGACCGACTTGATTCGGCCCATCCATCGGCGCACATGCTCGTGCCTGCTCTCGCTTTTCGTTTTTGTTTATGCCGATCCCGAATTTTTGTGAGTCCGGTGGCTTTCCCTCTTTCTTTCCTAGAGCTCGATCTCGCTCGCTTTTTCGTGGGTGAACGATGCGCCGGCGTGCTCGGGATCTCCCCGTCTTCAAGTTTGTCCCCATCCAATTGCTGCTGAGAGAGCAATCTCAATTCCCGAGACGGCGGTCCAGTTCCTCTCCCGCACGCGTGAGTATCGTACGTGCGTTCAATTCAATACACCCGTGGCGTGCACGTCGAACCCACGTTTTCTTCCGTTCGGAGGTCGCGGCGGGGTCTAGTTCGTGCCTCTTTGGGGACCCGGGCCGGGCGTTACTTGTCGGTCCGCTCTAGCATCCCGCCCTTTTCCATTCATGCCTCTTGTCAATTTTTTTGTTGTTGTTTACGTTCTCGTCGTTTCCCGCCGTTTGATCGATTTGTTGTATTGCCGGGGGAGCGTTGAACGGTGGTTACGATGTGGTAAGCACGACAAATTAACAGTGAAACACTTTCCTTGCTAAGGTTGGATCAGCCCAGGCCTTTTGATCAGAAGGGTTTTCTAGAAAGAAAGAGCGAGGAAGAAAGAACAAACAAAAGGAAAATGAGAAAAAAAAAAAACGTTTGTTTTTACACGTTACAATCGCTACGTTCCACATACGGTAAGATCGCCGGATTGTACTCGTGTACTACTCCATGTCTACTAGCATAGACAGCGTGTACGATTGGTGATCCCGTCTCGGTTTTCCCCCTTCGTCCTCCCTCCCTCTTTTCCTTAAGCACACCACCCCCTTCGTAGCACGTGAATGAAAGGAGGCGTTTTCTGTTTCTTAGCAGATCGGGTCTAGTTGTACCGGCGAGTGCACCGAGGACAGAAAGAAGGAAGGGACGGAAGGAAGGGAAGAAGAAGCGCGAAACGAGGAACCAGAGCAACGGATGACGCCGATCTGGCGCTTTTATCGGAGGGCTGCAAGACGCAACGTTCTTCTCGTCTCCCAAACTCGTGCCACTGCAGCAGTGGACATCACGGCCAGTGATCACGGGCTCCTCATCGGCGGCACCTGGCGCCGCTATCTGCGTCGAGCAAGAGCGTGTCCATTCTACCTCTCGAGAGAACGATCGAGAAAAAGCTGGCAGAGGGTGGGAGTCGGGCGTGCAGGGAACATTCCTTCTAGACGCTCCATGATAGATAGAAGACCTAAGGCGGAGCCACTGTCCTTTTTCTCTTTGCGAGAGAGGACAGACAGACAGAAGTCAACGCCATGCCGTCATCCAGTCGATCGGGTCCGCGTTATCATTGTTCTCTGTCGCTGCTTCTGACATGCTCTTTCATATCTTTGATATGTGGTATCTCCGGCGTCCCTCCCCTTCCTTACTTCTCTTGTTTTTAGGTGAAACACACAGCAACTATTGCCCGCGTCTTCTTTTGTATACGAATGGCGGGAGTTCTAGTCACGATACTTGGAATTGGGAAGTGGAAATACGTTGCTGCTCATTGCCGCGCCGCTACAGCACGCACGGGGGGCGCAGAAAACTGGGCATTGCTATTTCCTACTCGTTCTCATGGGAGCACCAAAAAGGAACCTGCGTGAGTCCGTGTTCTTTTGAGAACGCCAGATTGTGACGCGGTCATCCATTCACAATTTGATGCTAAGAAGACGGTGGATGGTACCAGAAGGGCATGAGGAAGACGAAGGGGAGGAAGAGATGAGCCCGGCCTCACGGTCGCGAGCCTGAGTTGGCGCGACGACAGCGGCACATGCCGTGGTCGCAACTGGCAAAGCTACAGCGAAGCGAAACGAGCGATCGAAACCGACGCCAGCAGCGCCAGGTTAGCCTTCTAGCCCGAAACTCGAAGCACGAAACGCTATCTAGTTATCGGAACCACCAGTGCGGTAGCGACGAATCGATGGAAGGCGTCGAGAGAAAGGCGAAAGCTCGGATGCCTGGTCACACAGTACACTGGCGGCATGGTATATTACGCGCGGGAGGCTCATCGCGGATGCAATTCATTCGTCCAGTGTCCTGCTGCGGTGGCGTTTCATATTTTACAGGCCGTGGTTCGGTGGCAGGCGCGTGGCAGCGGCCAATAGGTTGGTTTTGGTGATGGCAAACCGTGTGGAGGTGGAGGATGAGGAATGAGGACTATGTAAGTCGGTCGGTCGTCATGCACGTTCGTTGATTGACGGCTGATGTTCATGTTCATGTTCGAGAGTGACCACGAGAACCTGACGCAGCGCCAAGAACGGTTGAATCGCGAGGACTTAATTACGGCATACGCTCCGCACTAAGCCATTACGAAAACACGACGTCCGACCCACTCCCAGCGGCTGTCATAGTATAGACGCGGGGATGACTGGGGCGATACGTATCGCGCAGCGGAAACTACCACCAAAGGTTCTGTTGAAACCCCTTCGTGTCGTGCGTCCCATGCCTGTCGTAAGGACAAGCTCGGTGACGCTCAGGTTCGTGAGTCACGGTTGGTTAGCTAAGTCCGAAATTGGGAACGGCATGTCACATAGCCTATATGCCTCGCTCTCCAAGCTAGTTGCCGTGCAGCAGCTCAAGTACCCCAAAACAAGGCCGAGTCGTGAATCTCCTCCGGCCGGTGATCACCGTGATAGCACCAGAATCACCTGAAATCGTCTGGGTCGAAAGGCGGTAGCGGCAGCACGATATCCCGGCTTTCTGAATCGAAGCTGATTTCGTGCGTGATCGATAGACAGATAAGTAAAGTAGTGTGGAACTGTGGTGGATAGGTGAATCATCTCGTCGACAAGAGCCGAGACCATTGGCTACAGCGTGACCGGGAAAGCGACCTTAACCGCTTTGGGGTGGAAAGCCGGAAGACATCTCACTTGAGGGTGTGGCCCACTTTTAATGAAGGCATCGTAGAAATATGGGGCAATAATCCCAAGACTGATATCGTATTCTGCGCAAAGTGCCAGAGCATACGGGACAGGGGGCCGAAGTACTGGCCGTTTTGAGCGCCCTCGGCAGGAGCACCCTTTGCATGATGTCTTTCATTCCAGATGAGAGTAACTTAGGGAGATGTGAGGACCATGTCTGGAGTGTTGTTCGCTATGAGCATGCAGAATCGTCAAGAAATGAACCTGAGGCATGGGACGCCCGAGCACAAGATAGTAACTAGAGTGACGCGTGTGAGTGGGTCGAATTGCGCAACCGAGACAGCTGCGTGGGAGGAATTACTAGACGAAATCGTGTACACCACAAGGCGACGAAAGGGGCACAAAGAGGCGCCGCGAGTCAGACGCGCATAACGTTCCGTGAAAATTCTTTTCGAAAACGTGTGCGGACGTCCGTAACGTTGTGGGCGTGTGAGGGCGTCAATGGGCTAACGGAACTTGGAATTGCGTCCGGTTGTACAGCGCATCTGGGGATACTGTACTGTCGCAAGGCGGACCATGTGCTATCGTGCGAGCGACAGGTACCATTCCGTTGATAGGGGTATGGTGGGGACGCGGGCACCGCACACGCATGCCGTAGGCAGGGACAGAAAACAGTATTAACGCCGGACGGACACAGCCGTGGCGGGTAGAGTAAGAGCGCTTGCGCACACGGGTCTCGGTGCGAATGGGCCACTCCGGTAAAACACATTATACGTTCGGCGTCACGGTAATCGCGGAGCAGTCAATACAGACGAACCAGATGGTGGACGATGTCGTAGCGCCCAGATGCGTACGGACGGTCCGCAGTAGAGAGCCCAACTAGTAAACGGCCTAGAAGGGCGCAGAGGAGCAGGCTAAAGCTGCCGTTCGGAAGCCTTTTTTTTTGCCATGATACAAAGTGTTCTAAGGTCCGTGATTAGATAGCACAAGCTGACCTATTGGGGGTGCAAGACAACGACCAAGACGATTGCTATGATTGCTTCGTATGCGAGGCTTCTGCCAGTGCGTGAGGGCCACAGGTGTTGTTCGACGAAGTTCATCCCTATCTCGACGTTCCAACCTGCAAATCCCTCTAGGAGGTACATATTCAGCGGCTAAAATCTTCTTAGCATCATAGAGAGCGAAACTTTCAACGGTTGTGAAAACAAGGCCTGAAGGAAGCGATATCCGGGCCATTGCATAACGCTTGATAGTAGCTGAGTATCCTATCCTTCTCCCTACGGTAAGCCACTTCTAGGATAATGCTTCTATCTTTCGCGCTACAGTAATTAGCGAACGAGGGGAGAGCAAATTTCAGAAGATGGGCGGAACGAAAGAGCAACACATGCCAGTGGGGTTGCACATGGCGGCCTCAGGCTGTATGCGTGCAGAAGGGAGCGGACTGAAAATGCCGCTTACATAACACTTCAAGTCAAGATTCTCTTTCGCGTCAATCACTCCA
The DNA here is from genome assembly GCA_021524915.1 of Lactarius akahatsu. Classification (NCBI taxonomy): domain Eukaryota; kingdom Fungi; phylum Basidiomycota; class Agaricomycetes; order Russulales; family Russulaceae; genus Lactarius; species Lactarius akahatsu. Next base: position 132,921 of record JAKELL010000055.1, on the reverse strand, counting down.
CTCTGTTGTCGACCCCTCCCCGTTCCCCGAATTACTGTAAGCGCGTCTTCTCGAATCTTATTCCTATCAGAGTACGGCTTCATCCCGTCCGCATACCTCGGCAATCGCACCGACTCGGAGATAGCAGGCTCGTGACACTAGCAATCATTGCGGCCTGAGGCTGGCTGGCACAACTCTTCTTCGACAATACCCTCCACCCTAGTGGGAGAGTCGGCCGCGTCCCCTCCTCATCGGTAGTACTACTGACTCGAGTCCCGGGGTGTCAGGTCTACGCGACTCCTGCCGCTGTTTTCTTTTTTCCAGCCCGGTTCTGATTATTCTGCGATGTTGTTGAGCGACGTCTCTTGGCAGGGTGGTTGTCCCTCTGACTAGTTGGGAATAACGGTCTGATTTCGAAAAGGCTTGTTCTACTCTTGGAAGAGGTGGGGAAGGAGAGATGGGATCCCTGGGAGACTCGTCACTCGACTGTTCTCTGTCGGCGCCAGTAAGGCCATCACGTGCAGTCGCCTAGACTATGCCGGTTGACTGGGTTATCTCTTAGCTCGAAGAGCGGAGAGCCACGAATATTTTTTCGATTACCCTAGCAACACGGGCATCTCGGACAAACTCGCGAAGGCTCAGCCATGCTGTAACTTTTACCCGGCTCATCGCGGTGGACTGCACCAGATGTGGAGGGCGCCTTTCTATTCCATCCCTACTAACGCCTTTAACCGAGAACTACACCGCATGATAGCATCGGACGGCGACCCATTGGCGAGGCGCTATTCTTTTCACTTACCTTTTTCCCTGCATGAACACAAAGACCCTTCTCTTACGACGTCTTCGCGACGGGAATTCTCATTCCCACGAGACATTGTGGATGCATATATCAGCCCATTAACATATATACCCATTTTCGGCCACGGTTATGATTACCCCCATTACATCTCCTCCGAGAAGGTAGAGATCCCACGTGCTCGCTCGGTTCATTCGGTTGAGTGACTGGGGTGCGTTGTAACCTCATGAATGGACCATTGTCCCTCTCACGAGACTAAACATCTTTCTCTTGCGACCCATTTTCACCTTCGTTCCCACCTATCCACTTGTACCATGCGTGCGCTACCTTTCTCGCCCGTCTATGGAAAGAAAGCACATTTTCGTCTTCGCTGAGTTGGCCTCTCTCCTTTTAGGGCTGCTCGTGATATTGCACAAAGCGGTCGCTCACAGTCGCCGTCTCGTCAATTGGTGGCTCTAATTGTCTTCTATTTTTCTTTCTTGAGTGTTCCCTCTTCGTTGTCATGAAGTTCATTCTTGGTCGTTGCTCTCCTTATCTCTATTGGTAGCGTATGCACGCCGAACATACAACGTCGCCGATACGTTCCAGGGCAGCTCGATCTTTTCTAGATTTTCCTTCATTCCCAAGCTGACCCGACGCACGGGCGCGTTCAAGTGTAGTTGTCGCCAGCCTCCCGCCCTAGGAGTTGCCGATGAACTGTGTGGTCGCAGTAGTTTTGTTACCAGGACGGATGCTCAGAATCTCGGAACTCGCTATTGTGTCCGGCTAGTCTGGCAGTAACACCGTTCTACGCGCGGACTCGACAATGAAGCTTAGCACTAGTGGGCTAGGGTGCAACTAGTTCCGCATCAAATCCAATTATCCAATATGCAGTACACTACACGCGTCTCGGTGTCCGTGTCGTTCGCACCTTCTCATTACTTAATGTTAATGCGGAAATCACCGAAGTAAACCCGAGCAGTTGTATTGTGCGACTGGGCAAGTCAACTTGGAGCATCTGATCTTTTCGCCGACGATTGATGCTACAGCACAGGATATGGCCCGGCACCCGCGAGGTCGGGGACAATTAGCTGTTACTACGTTGTAGTCTCACAGGCCTACTGTAATGCCTTGATCAACACGGACTCGGAGGCCCGGGCACCCCGACCACTTCCCCAACACCCAGTGCGACATCAGTAGCAAGTTTGGCCTTGACCACCATCATATACCCGACATCCTGTGCGTTTTAAGTCGTTGGTTCGCGGGGGCTCGCGCGTTTATTTGTTTTTTTAAAGAAAGAAACTTACCTTTGTTGCTCTTACGCAGTGACTGGGCCGGTTCAGTATGTGAATTGCCTTGATACCTTATATGTCGCGCCGTTACTGTGTATCGAACGAAGTCTAGGTGCGGATGAGAAGAACTGACTTTTCCCATATACTTCGTCGACAACAACCCTGGCGCGTTTGTAGACGCACTTAAACTCCATTCAGTGTACTCTCTCTTAATGGTAAAAAATTTCATCCAAATATGATGCAGAATTATCGGCCTTCCCCAGTCACGTACAAATGGACCGGTGGCATAACGATTTCGGGTATTGAACGTCTCGCGGTGCTTTTGCGCTGGGGAGATTACTTGCTTCGGCACAAGGTGGTCAGTATGTTCACTTACTTTTCCCACATTTATTTTCAATTCTTTCATTACAGAGGTCTAGCCGGAAACCTCGAATGAAACGGGGCGATGAGGTAGGCCGCTGCAATGGTGTGGGACAACCTCACCTCACCAAAGTCATAGCCAGGTATGAGACGCCCATGATCGCGGATCTCGGATAAAATTTCTGCGTTTGGTCACACGACCTGCCTTGCACCCTAGCGACTCTTCCTATGTCCCGTACGTAGACGACCAAGAGGTTTCGGGCATGAGAGTGAGGAAATTATGTCTCAGTGATGCTTCCGCAGGCCAAGAGTTCGCACGCACACACTCCGTGTGTTTCAATGCAACCACACGATTGCGACACCGGCAGCTGTCGTCCACGTGCGTGCTCTGCATTGCTGCGGGCAATATCAAAGCCCTAGGACATCCGACCCACGTAAGAACTTGGTCCACTCGAACACATTGTGATGCCGTTGTCCACGGGGTTCGAGAATTTGCGAAGAAAAACGGCGGATTGATTACTGTAGGCGAGGCAACCAATTATGAGCGCAGTGGACGACTCGGAGTTCGACTAGAAAAGGTGATGACGAAATCCATTCCCCGCGTCAACCGACGGCCGTTCCCTCTATGAAGCGCCGGCTCACATGGAACTCAAGCTGAAACTTTGGGGGGAAGGGGTAAGAAACAAAGATCCAGGCGCCTGCAATGCTGGTTTGTACACTTGAAACTTCTGGAGGGCCACGGGTCTTTGTCGATGAAGCCCGTGTTCCAATATCCTAACCTGGGGCTCCCTGCAGGAGGTACATATTCAGTGGCTACCAAACTTCATTACGGAGAGCGAAAACTTTCATCGGTTGTGAGACCAAGACCTGAAGGAAGCGATGTCAAGAGCGATGTTCGAGCTATTGCTGACCTATTGCATGACGCTTGTTAGTAACAGAGCAACCTATACCTCTCCATAGGCCACCTTTGGCATGAGGTCTTCGAATTATCATGATTTACCACCGTTATTTGGCGAACAGAAGGCTTCAGAAGATGGGCGGCACGAAAGAGGTCAACACATGGCAACAACATGGCAAACACGGGAACGCCGCTTACGTAACGCTTCAACCAACTGAGCTCATGTTCCCACATTCTCTCTCCTGTGATACTATCACTCAACTATGTTATCGACCCCTCCCCGTTACCCCAACGAAATTAACGACATGTCTTCTTGGGGCCTATTCCTCTCAAACTTTTGGTTTTATCATATCGGCATACCTCGGCAATCGCACCGACTCGGAGATGGTGGCTCGTGACGCTATCAGTCTGACTTGGGTAGCGACTAGGCTGGCACGACACTTCTCCCGACAATCCGCCCTAGAGGAAGGCTCAACCGCCCCCTCATTGTCGGCGGGCTTCTACATCTGTGGCTATTCGAGCCTAGGAGATGTTGTATCCACGCGATTCCTGCCGCAGCTTCTTTTTACCGGCGGCCCGGTTCTGATGGTTTTGCAACATTGTTGAGGGACTTCTGTGACCGCGTGATCGTCCTTCTGACTGCTTGAGTACAATGTCTTGAATCTGAAAAGGCTTGTTCTATACTTTTCCCTTAGCTACTCGGGCGTCTTCAACGAACTCATGAAGGCTAGATATAACTTTACTCGGCTCATTACGGTAAACTGCACTGAACGTAAAGAGCCGATTTCTGTCCCACGAACACCTTTTAACTAAGGACCGCACCACATGATAGCATAGATGGCGACCCAAGGCGTTACTCTTCTCACTTATTTTAGCGTTTCCTGTCTGAACACAAAGGCCTTTCTCCGACTACGACATCTTCGCGACGAGAAGGTCTCATTCTCACGAGACATTGCGGACGCCATATATCAACCCATAAACGTACCATATATGCTTATGATCGGCGATGTCTATGATGATCTTCATGATATCTTCCTCTCAGAAGGTAGAGGCCCCTCGTGCTCGCTAAGTATACAGCCAAGGTTTTCATTCGGTCGAATGGCGGAGGCGCATTGTGACCGCACGACTGATTCGTTCCCCCCTCTCACGAGGCTAGACACCCACATGTGTCTTTCTCTGGCGACCCATTCCCCATTTTGAAGCATCTAGCACCTGTCCACCGAACCATGCGTTCACTAGTACCTTCTTCGCCCGTCTCCTGGGAGAAAGGATATCTTCGTGAGATGGTCGCTCTCCGCTTTAGCCGCTCGGGCTGCTCATGATACTGCATAAAAGCGGTCGCCCACATTGCCATCTCGTCAATTGGCGACCTCCGGTTGTTTCTCTTTCCTGGGCATTATTTCCTCGTATTTTCCTCTTCACTGTCATGAGGTTCATTCCTACGTCTGCTGTTACACTCTCCCTGGTCTTCACTGGTAGCGTACGCGCGGCAACATACAACGTCGTTGATACGTTCCAGGGCAGCTCATTCTTTTCTGGATTTTCCTTCTTTTCCCAAGCCGACCCGACGCATGGACGCGTGTAAGCGTAGTCGTCACCGACCTCCCGCTAGGGATTGCTGATATACGCATGTTTGCAGTAACTATGTGAGCCAGGCGGATGCTCAGAATCTCGGACTCGCTACCGTGTCCGGCAGCAACTTCATTCTGCGGGCTGACTCGACAACGACGCTCAGCGCCAGCGGGCCGGGGCGCAACTCATTCCGGATCATATCCAACAAGCAATATTCCACGCATGTCTCGGTGTACGTGTTATTCGCACATTTTCATCACTTAGTGTTAATGCGAATGTTAACTTTCACAGTTTTAATGTGCAGCACATGCCGCAGGGCTGTGGGTAAGCCATCTTGAAGCATCAAATTTTGTGAGCGGTGACTGATCTACGGCACGACACAGGACATGGCCGGCTATCTGGGAACTTGGAGACAACTGGCCCAATGGTGTAGGTATCCTGAGTCCAGTGCTGGAGTGCGTTTGTACTTGCGTGTTACGATTCGTGCATGTTTCAGGGTGAAGTCGATATCGTCGAAGGTGTCAACGATCAGATGCCGAATCTTTCGTCCCTGCATACAAGTCCTGGTGTGTATCGTAGTAATCGCTATCTACTCGCCAGCTCAACTGACTCATTTGCTAGGGTGCACAATGCCCGCATCGCGTGCTGAGATTGGGTGAGGATCACTTCGGGCTTTTGTAATGCGGCGATCATTGACCCGCCCTTAGCAACCCCACCGGATTAGACTGCAACGCTTTTGCAAACAGTAACGCAGGTTGTGGTGTACAAACGACTTCAGCCAATAGCTATGGACCCGCATTCAATAATAATGGCGGCGGGTGGTGTGTAGATTTCTTCTTTTCTCTTCTTTCCAGACTGGGCGCTCACCGAACTTTGGGGGATTTTTTCGCTCACAGGTACGCGCTGGAGCGCACTCCAACGTTCATAAAGATCTGGTATTGGCCGCGCGGCGCCGGCAACATCCCTTCGGACGTGTCGAACGGCGGCGGCTCGATCAACACGGATGCTTGGGGCACCCCGACCGCGTACTTCCCAAACACCCAGTGCGACATCAGCAGCAAATTTACCCCCTCGAACATCATCATCAACCTGACGTTCTGTGAGTTTCAATTTGTGGTGTGGGGCTCACGCGCGCGTCCGTTTTTCTCAACCAGGAGGCTGATCTTGGTTAATCTTAGGCGGAGACTGGGCTGGCTCGGTCTATGGAAACTCTGGATGCCCCGGAACATGCGTTGGTACGTGCGGCGCCGCCTACTGAGCATCAGAGTCTAGGTGCGGACGAGCTGACTTTTACTCATAGACTTCGTCAACAACAACCCTGGCGCGTTTGCGAACGCGTACTTCAACTTCAACTGGGTCAAAGTGTACCAGTGAGTAGAAGACACTACGTAAGGCTGTTTCATAAAAATATATTTATGTGGATACCCGATCGAAGAATGGCGTCGAACGAGTCGAAGGTGTACGGACTCTTGCCTCGTAGACACCGCCTGTTGTCGGCTTTGCACCGATCTCATGTGTTCAAATAGTCGTTGTTGTGATTATGGCATAGTCGTGGGGTGGTTGCAATCGGAACAGCACCTTGCGCTTTTGGCGTCGTCAGATACGGGCGCACCATCCCATACAACAAACTCTTATCCTCCCATAAGAAAAACGCTCTCCGCTGACGTCCTTGCAGGAAACGCGTGCACTTTCCAGGCCCGAGTCCGGGCCAGACGCGTACGTGCCACCCGAACCCGGCTGAAGGGGACACGCAACCTATTACGAAACTCTAGGCGTGGACGCCAGGTGTCAACTTACATGCATTATTGCCAACGAACAGGCGCGACCGATTAGGAAGCCTGACGGACGCGGGCTTACAGTAGCTGCCCAGGAACCCCAAATGTAGTCTCGGCTATGACCGGTCTGTACTACCCATGGTACGCATCCCGGGATATAAACGGTTCGAAAAAAAAAAAAAAAAAGAACAGCATCTTGCAGTAGGGTCTGAGGACAGTTGGCTATAATACATACACAATGGCGATGTCTATGTGGACGGTTGGTTTTGTGTGCTTGAGGTACCTGACTTCCTCAGTCGATCATCGATTATTTCCTCCAGTTTTTCAAAGTCGAGCGTCCCGAGACCTGTGACCTATGGAGCCAAGAGTCAACCAACGTTCGAGAAACACGGGTCTGAAGGGGCGTACGGGATCCCATCCGGCGACAGCAGAGAATCCATCAGTGTTACAGCCTGGGTTTGAGCCAGACGTGATGTCGTTGAGGCCCGGAAGGCCAGTGCCGTATAGCCAGAGGTTGAGGAAGCCAAGGGGGTTGCTGCCTTTCGAAATGAGGTAGTCATTCAACAAAGAGATGATGCCTGCCACGGTCTGTGCGTTGGCGGCCAGATGAGTGGACGAGGCAGGGAGGAGGGAGGGAAAGACGCACGGGTGCAGAACCACTCGTGCCGGACACGAAATGGAATTTCCCTCCTTGGACCATGCGGAACTTGATCGCCTGCGAGGAGAGATCGGGGAATCCGCGACCTCCAGGACTGCACAGACACAAAGTAAGAATAGCAGGTCAGGTCAGGTCAGGGCCGTGAACCAACTCGTAGAGGCCGGTATACTTGTCCCCCAAGTTCTGGAGGAAGGTGGATACCGCGTTCTCCTGGTAGGGTTGGCGTAGAAAGTGGATCGAGAAGCCGCCTCCAGATATGCTCGCCGCAACCTCGGGGTCGTGGCCCGTCGTGCCACCAACGCTAGTGACCCATGGACCTATGAAAGCACGGCCTGGTGAGTGACTGTGTGCGTACGCCCGTGTACTGCTTACAAGCAGAAAAAAAAAAAAATACCACATACATGTTGCGGGGAAGATGGGGAGGAACTGGACAGAGAGTTCTCCGGAGCTGCCCGGGACCAAACAGTCCCCCTTGCCGACGCCATAGTCACCGCTCGCAAAGAGGACGCTCACGCCGCGTAAACCAAGCTGACCGAATAGGGTGCACACGCTCACCACATACTCCAGCGGCATGATATACTCAAACCCACCATACGATGTGCTGATTGTCCGCGGGATGTCGACATCGTCTTGAGCAATCACATAGCGTAACCATTGGATGTATGGATCATCTATTAGTGAGCCAAGCGTGCCGGCTGTGCTGTAGAAGATGTGCGGCGTCGGGTACGCCATAGCCTCCGCGTACTGAATGTCCAGGTTCACCTCGAGGGCGGGTTTTCCCGGATCGTACCCCCCGCCGTTTATCTGCGTCACAGTGAATGTCGCGTCATCTCCATCGGTGCGGTATTCTGTCATGAAAAGCGCCAGGTCCTGCGGGCTCGGGAAGTCCCCATCATAGCCTGCAATCCCGAGCGCGTTCCGGTCCGTCGCTTTGGGGGCGTAGCCCAACGTTTTGTACAGCCAGCGCAGGTACGACGGCGTGATACCATCTTCGTCACGGCTCGACAGCACCGACCCCGCCTTCCCCCGTGCATCGACTGCCGTGCTGGGGTGCATTCGCGATCTCATTCCCTCCGTGAGCGGAGAGCCGAAGTAAGTCGTCGGGACGATCGTTTGTATGTGCCTATGCAGGACCTCTGGGAGCGAGTAGCTGATCGTGCGGAGAACTGTGTCGTTCGTCTCGACATGCTTGTAGAGCTGGTACGATGCGCCGAGGATATGATTGGCTTGGGACACGGACACGCCGACAACCCTCAACCAGTTTCCACCGAGTGTCATTGAGATGGAGGAGGAAGGAATGTTGTAGTGTCCAAGCCAGGAACTGACGAGCTCAAGGGTGTCCGGGTGCGGCGCGACGACCTCGGCGACCTGCTCTTTAGATAAGTGTGCACCATATCTCCCATGGGAAAATGGCACCGGTGGGTACATGCACGCACAAATGGGCGGCGTAGGGACGTACCTTGAATGCTCAGGGTCGCTGACCTCGTACAGCGCTTCAACCAAGGCGTCCTCGCGGTGGGACTTGAGCGCGAGGTAGAATTCGATCGTGGTCTTATTGGACGGGTGGCCCAGGCTCTCCCAGTTCTTCGGGACAGCATCCCATGCATGCTTCACCTTCATTCCGTCCCAAGGTGATGCGAGGGGGGTCGCGCGGCCACCGAGGAGCGGGGCTGAAAGGGTGGCGAGCACAGAGAGGGCGTGGCAGCGCATGCTAACAGGAGGTCACCAAGACGGTAGAACGAGTTTATTAGCGACGCTGAAAGTTCGGAAATTCATAATGTGTCCCATTGCATTCGACGGCGGAGTTGTCAAAATGGAGGCACTGTCCCCTCTATTAACGAAAGTAATAATAAATTTCGGTGCTTACCAAAATCGAAATCATTCAAATGGATTCTGATAGCAGCAACAAGGGTATTCCATGGACCAGTACATGTTCAAGTTTTCCCGATCAGAAACATACTTCAAGTTCCCTTCGTTCAAGTTTTTGATAGGGCCGAAGAAAATACATTCGTCCGAACACCGTGACTTACCTTCCAACTCCAACCATTATATATCATCAACGCCGTTGATGCGGCGTCGCAAGGCCCGCTTCTGTGGAGAACCATGGCTTCCGGAAGTAATCCTTGATACATTCCAAAATTCTAAATGCTGAGGCAGATCTTAGCAGATCATAGAAGGATGCTCAGCGAATGGGACAGACGCTTGGCAACAAACGTCACCCCCGAGGACCTCATTAAAGACTTTCCCTCCATGACCAGGTGTCCCGTGACATTTGAGGTGTTCCACAGGAAATGGCGCTATCTGAATCTCTTCGCGTATGTGGCCGCCGGCGCCTCACTTACCACACGGGACTTCAAGCTTAATTAGAGATCGAAGTATACGGGGTCCACCTTTTCGGATCGAACACACCTTCTGGAAACAAATATTTTTAGACATCCGCGGTTATTCGGTAATCAATTTGTGCACCTAGTCGCAGCGATCTAGGCTGTATGTTGCGTTGTCAGCTAGATTAACTAACTGCATGCATTGAACCATGTCTTTGCAGTCAGTGAAGTTACATGATGGGCCACAAAGAACTTGAATCGAATAACCTAGAAGGCTTATTTATTCATCGGTGCGTTGACGTCGCTTTCCAGCTCTGGCTCGAGAACCAGAACCATTCTCATCTTAATTTGTAGAAAAAAAAACCGTATTCCGCATTCCGCAACAAATACACACTGGGTAGATTCTGTGCCCTCCAACTGCACGAAGAGAGGCGGGTCGGGAAATATCACAGTTATCAATATCCTACTGGTTCTCGCTGGGTCTTGCTTTGCTACTACCAGATCCGAATGAAGATCGGTGTCCCTGAAGCCCGAGCATGTCCCTCTATCGCGACGGCTGTGTCGAATTGGGTGGGAACTGCCCTCTACGCCTGTCGCTGAAATTTGTCCCACCGTCGTCTTTGGCCTTGCGTTTTCAGCGATTCTGCTTACCGCAGTATCCGGACGAAACTCGACCTCGTAAAGACTGCAGTCGTTGTCTACGTCCCAGCTGGGGCTCAAGTGTTCGTTGATGATGTTCAATACTTTTTCAGAGGACCGAAGTTTCTTGAGCGCGTCTTGGACACTCTCATCTTGATCCCTTAGAGATCTGATGTCCGATTGCATCGAGGGTATAGTGTCGACGGTCGGTTCTACGTGGAGATACAGATTGTTAAAGAGGAAACGTGATTCCTCGATGATGTCTTTGCAAGGTGTTGACCGATACCACGAACAATCGTGGGACCAAGGGCCCGGGCTGATAGACAATTGAGTTTTCCTGAGCCCCACCCTCGATGCCGCCATCATCCATGTCGTTTTCCTGATCGAAAACACTTTGCATTTGTTTTGACAGTTTCCCGGAAGCTCTGCACCTTGCGACCAGATATAGGAGTACCCAAAAGAACGATTCTAGGTCGTCGGATACTTCATGCGGCCTCTTGTGCGGCCTAGTCGAAGGTTTTTGTAGACACGCTATGGATATGAATTGCCACGTACCCTGAACCCAATCTTCATTTACATTAACTGCACAGCGCGTGAACGTGACGTTTTACCGTGCGTAAATTGTCTTCGCTTTCCCGCTCCCATCCTTAACTACCTTCTTTGACAGGTCCCAGTCAATCAAGATTCCCGATCTCTCTTCGGTGATCAGGATATTTCCGGCGCTCACATCTCGATGAAGGATTTGAACCCGCTTGTACGCCTTGGTATGTGCTGTGGCGAATTTCTCAACAATAACAACAAACATAAGTCAATAGTGCCCACAAACCGGTGATAGCATCCAGAATTACTTCACACAGCTCCCGAGTTGATTTAAACTATTAGATCTAGAAGTCCCTTAGTGGCGGTATGATACAAACGACTAAGGGACAACTACAGAAACGAAACGCGTATATACGAGGGGTCACATGACTCCGAAGTGGTGTGGCGTATTACTCTAATACGAACGTGTTCAATGGACTCCCCAGCGTCTCCAACACAAGTCGGTAGTGTACGTAAGAATCAACACAGAACTGACCAGGACACCAATTGTATCCTTTCACGAACTTCTGAGTCATTGTCCTCTGAACAGCGGGAGAATCAGTACGCCCACATTCTGGCAACAAAGGGACGTCACCCGCTCACCCCAATCTCGCAAAGTGGGGTACCTGCGCGTCGTGTAGCTCACGATACACGTCACCTTCCTTTCGAATCCCATCACGACCAGTGCGCCAGAAGTCCTTCAAATAGACCAGATTTGTAGTTTCGGGATCGTAAGCGATGTATCCAAAGGCGGAGCGACCGAAGAGCGCCTCGCTTTCCCAAACAGCACTTCAAGTTGGCGCGATGTAATACTCGATCTGACCATTGGAAGTGCGATCGTCGCGAACGAGGAACTTTTGGAGATCCGCCTTTGCAATGTTCTCCAACCCTCAGTAAGTCCTCAGCTTAGACAATGCTGCCTCGGCCTCGTCATCTGCGACGGAGGTCGTAGCCACGTTTCACGTCAGAAGCTTGGTCAGAAGGAAGCTGAGCCTCCATAAGAGTATGTCGGGTTGGGTGAACCAGTTGAACGGCTGGGTGTATATGACGCCGCTGCGATCCCAGCGAAGCAGGCGACCAGTCTCACCGAAGAGGACCACCAAGAAAGAGAATGTGCGAAACTGAGAGCGATGGACGGCAGATGTGGAGGCGACCAACTGGTCGCTGACTTGATATGCGCCTTGTGTCCATCGAACGTGGCTCTTGACGTCTTGATTTGCTATCGCCTCTCCCCATCTCCAGATCACGAAATACGTCGTCCCTACTGTCCTTATTCTCGATCCATAGGTCTACTGCCCTCCAGTTCAGCGACAGCAGACACCCAGAGTAAGTCCCCTGATCGTTGCAGTCAGTACCAAAATAGATGGTGATGTCGGGTTTCAAGTTTGCTGGTATACAATGAGTAGTAATGATGAACTTTAGGTTCGGATAAAGCCCAGCATCTTCGATCCATTGAATCTGTAAGAAACACAGGTAAGCAAGGGAAGGGGGCATCTACAGTGTGGCGATACTCACAGGTTCATTCTCATTCTGGGATGCTGTCTTGTGGGCGAAGGTAATTGCGGAGGTTGGTCGTGTATTCGGTGCCTCCGGTACGAATTCTCAAGCTGCCAAGAAAAAATACACGGGCACGGGCCCGACGAATGTCTCGCATGCGTCAAAGGCCATGTTTTGTAGCGTGACGGGGCCTTGGACTTCGCAGGTGCATGGATTGTTCACCCTACCGCGGGCGCTGCCACAACAAACAAGCGACGAGGAACAAAACGCGACTTGTCACGTGTCCGCGAAGTTCGGTGCGCCGGAATCAAGGGCGGAAATGGGCCGACAATGCCGCGCGCCCTATACGGGGCGGGGGTAAATTTCGAAAACACTTGAAGGGCTGACCGCTGAGATCTGAGACCTGAGAGCTTGGCTAAGAGGCATTCGGAGGTTTGGAGCAGACATTTTTGTCGCTCCATTGGACCTCATTACCCCACCCGGTGTAATGCATTATCACTCTGCGACACGCAACCGGATTCTTTGCGCCGGACAGGCCCTTACCTTTCTCGGGATGGCACGGCCAACTCTCTTTCCTCGTGGACCAGCTGAGGTGGCTGGGATTTATAGATGTAAAAGTGGACGCGCTCACGCTATCAATTGAACAGAATCCGTTGGCGGAGGGACGCATACGTGATGCCGGGATGCAAGAACTCATCGTCATGGACTATCATAAAATGCCTTCAACGTTTGGGAAGAAGTTCGATGTTTTATAAGCGCCGAAATGATAGAGGTGAGTTTTCATCATCGAAATTTGAAGGTGGATAGTTGATACCATCACCCTACAGCACATTGGACCAAAGGTGGAATGATCCACCTAGCGCCTGCGCGGCGATTGAGACTGAAATGTCTTCCTTCCCTAGTACTACACGACAAATTGCAAGATCGTGGACAAGGCCCTTAAATCAAGAGATGCAGCTACTGTTGTGACTCGCTCGACATTGCCTGAGTTGAGGTATTCCTTGAACCAGTACATGTTCCAAGTTTTGCCTGATTAGAAACAAACTTCCCTTCAAGTTCTTTTTTTGATAGGGCCGAAGATTTCTCGCGAAAATACATTTGTTCGAACGCTTACCTTCAAATTCCAACCATTATTATCAACACCGTAAATGCGGCGTCGCAAGGCCGCTTCATTATTGACGGTGTGGAAAACCATGGCTTCCGTAAGTGTTCAATTCTTGATACATAGATCCAAAATCCTAAGTGCTGAGGCAAATCACAGAAGGATGCTCAGCGAATGGGACAGACGCTTGGCAACAAACGTCACCCCCGAGGACCTTATTAAAGACCTTCCCTCTATGACAGGGTGTCCCGTGACATTTGAGGCGTTCCGCAGGAAATGGCGCTATCTCTTCGCGTATGCGACTGCCGTTGCCTCATTTGCCACATTTTACATTCACTTTTAACGTATGTCGCCCCTTACCCTGTATCCAACTCACTTTTGACACAGGACGGGACTTCGGTTGCTAAGCCGTTATCTGTTGGGAGATGTCAGGAGGAAGATGTCCGGTTAGCCATTATCTAGTATCGTACTGGTCTCTAGCTGACCACGTCAATGCTTTACTGTAAGTTAAATCCTCATCATCAAACCATATACGTCTGGCGTAAGCTTGAGCAGAACCAGCATATATGACCCGAAAAATACCAGTCTGAGGCAGCGATATTGGAATTCGACAGGAAATGATGACTGGCATACAGTGCCTCCTTATGTGGGCTTCGTATTCACGTGTCCTGGAATATGAATTCATATACCCCCCTCACACTCCGAATGACATTGGCAACTGACATTCAGACAAGACATCCCCGCGCACACAAATGAAAAGAAACCCTAATACGAGGAAAGGTGTCAAAACGCCAATTGCCGTGTCTTGATGCCAAAACAAAACCAAAATGGTGGCGTTAGTTCCTTGGTTAGTTCACGGTACTGAAGAAGGCACAGTACCGTACTTCCGCAATTGGAGTTGCGGGCTGTGCTTTCCTTTTGGGATAAACCGTAAAGCGCGCCCCAAAACTGGCGCTGGGAGCCCGCCACTGGCTCGGCGGTAGATGTAATTGGTTCTGCACAGTAGAGTTTAGTGAGGACTTTGCGGACTCCTGGGCACTCTCCGATGCTTCGGAAGTAGCGATGTTCGACCAGATGGTTCCATGGGCGAACCCCGTATGTGGCATTGGGCGGGGACCTTCGTGGTTACGGAGGCGCGGCGCCCGTGTGGAGTAGATAGAGACATCCATGCATGGACGGGGTCAGATGATAGGCGCAGCCAAGTCCCGGCATTGGCATTGGCTAATGGGCGTCGGTACTGTACCTTCCGAGTCCCCCGCGTGACCCACTCAGCCGAAACCTCAATATGCATGTTGCTAACTTGGCCTGGCCTGGACTCGTTGAAATGGACAAATAAAGATTGGAGCGCGAGCGTGGCGGCGATCAAAGATGTATACGAGAGTTATTTGGCTAGGCCTATGGCATCCAGGTGGACCAGACCAGACCAGACCAGGGACACCAGTAACCAACAACTCGAAGCCTGGCAGGTGCGCGCTCCGTGTACTGTACTTTATATGACCTGCTTCGTAAGGAATTCATTGACTTTGGTTGTACATGGGGTCCTCAGCTGCAGAACCTGTGACCACAGATGGACGGGAGTTGGCGTGCCGTTTGTAACCAATTCCATTACTACCGAGTGTAATTTCGTTTTTGTACGTGTTCAGTACAGCTGCGGACCGCAAAATGGTAAATTCCATCCACACAGCCTCGGAATCATTCTTCTATCATAAGAAAAATCAGACGTTCGCGAGCCGGAGGCGCTGAAGTCTATGATGAGGATTCGTTCATACACGCTAATCACATGGAGATCGAATTTACCGCCGCGGGTATGATCCCTACATACCATGATGTCCAGGTCTTCTTGTGGGGTATGGTGGACGAGGCCTAGACGATGCCTAGTCGTTCCCCATGCGTATCAAATGACTCCCACTCTTCACCGCTAACGACCCAGCCTGCGAACGGAGCGCCAGGACTTAATAATGATCGTTTAGCGACTTGGTAAGTATTTGCGGTCTGTTTCGCGGCGTGATATGAAGCACCTTCACTATGAAACACCGTTATAAACAGGTGGGGACGGGACAAACGTAAAATGATAGACGTACGGAGGCATCGCGTGACCAAGGACATTGAGGGTCGTACGCGATAGCTCGAAAAGAGCTAGTTTTGAGAGCATTGGCCTACCTCGGCGTCCCGAGCCAGAATGCACACGAGAAAAGGGCGCCGCACCGAAATTTGGGATTAAGCCTATGCTTCGGCGGCACTCCGCGTTTCTGGCCATTGATAAGTACTTCCCACCCACAGTCGGCGATCCAACAAAGCGCTGCACGAATCGGTTACCTGTAAGGTTTCACGATGCGATACCTGCCAAATACGAACCATCGTTCGAAGTGGTGCTCGTGGCAGAAACCATGGAACTCGAGTGCTTGAATGGGATATCCGTAAAGTGAACTACGGGGCATACGGCCCCATACGGGCGAGGGAGGTCTGGAACGCGCCATCATCAACGCCACAGCGTAATGCATACCAAAACAAAACAAGCGTGCCGTCCAGCCGCCCGAGCCGCTCGTAGAAGGCACGCTCGCAGTCCCTGCGGACCTGGGCCTGCATATTCTCGACCACATCGCCGAGAACGATCGCATGGATATACATGGGCTGCAGGACAAGGCTGGCGAGCGCGCCCTGTATACCGAGTACGGACCAGCGTGCAATCTTATCGCTGCACGACATGCTGAGCACACGGGGTGAGTCCGCGCGCCCGGGCTTGGTGCGCAGCACGCCGAGACGCGCGTAGCCATCGCGTCCCCGCGAGGGCGCGCCGGGCGGCGGTGCGGGACGCGCGAGTGCATGAGCATCCATACGTGCGGCCACTTCGGGGTCTTGCACAGCCGCAAGAAGGCCCATGGACGCGTCTCCGCCTTTCAACACACGAGTAAGAGGGGGGTATGTGATTGGGATCAGGGTGGAAAACGCACATGGCACGGTCGACGCGTACATCCAGAGACGCACACCGTCCCTGAGCGCGAACACGGGCTGGCCGTCCTCCTCCAAGTCACCGCACGCGGAGAGCCATGCCGATGCCGACGCCGAGGAGGAGGGGCCACGTGCGTCCTGGTGCCTGTGGGCAGTCGCGCGCTGTGCCTCCTCGAGCAGCCAGCGCACTGCACCGCGTCGCGCGATCACCTCCGCGTGCGAGTCATGCAGGGCATCGCCGCGCACGGGTAGACGGACGGCCGGGAGGCACTTCGCGCCTGCACCGAGGGCGAGCAGTTGCGTGCGGCCGGAATGTAGATCGTGCAGCGCGAAGCCTGCAAGGACGGTGTGCTTTCCCGGTTGTGGGGTCCAGGGTAGTGAGTCGTATTGCGCAAGAACGGAAGTCACGACATCATTTTTGATCGCGGTGTCGGTAGAGGGCTGCATGATCCATGTCCCTAAGCAGCTCGAAGTTGATTTCTCTTTGGCTGATGTGCGCGGGTCCGAGTCGCAGTACGGGTCTACGAAGGGATCAGGAAGAGGCGAGGCGATTTTTGATCGGGTTCCATTACATGTCAACTCTGCAGCTGACGACATATGTCTGGGCCTAAGCTTACCCTGTACCCGGAGATCTGATCAAACCAAACGCTAACTGCGACTGTAAAGCCACGCTGGGGCGGCCCGGAACAACTCAGAATGACGTAGGCAACAAGGGCTCCAGTCATAGTCACTGTACAGAGTAGAGAACGTACCCTGACGATTGAGTGGAGCAACTATGACGAGACTACCAAGCAGGCTCGTAAAGGATAAAAAGAGCACTCCCCGTGCCAATCTCCGAGTTCGGCGGGTCCGATTCCTTCGCCAACTCAAACGAACAGACGATTCTGGCTCCCTTTGACCGTCCTTTCAATCGTCTGCCTAGGCGTTCAATTGCAAATTCGTCTGTCGCAATGTGTTGACCCTCAAACCTACTACTGTAATCGTACAGCAGTTCTTCAGGACAGCCTGAGGTCACCGCATCACAATGACGCCAATTGAACACTACCGTACCTGCCGCACACAGGCAGCGCGGCCGCCGGGTATTCCGCAACTGCGAGCGTGCTGCTGACAGATGCCATACACACAGTAACTTACTACGCACCGTAGACTTGCCCTGTGCCCAGCATGTCTGCAGACGCCGTGTTCACTAGTCCAAACACGGCGCTCGACTCGGAACCACGTCGGTACCGAAAGAGAGAGCTCCGTCGCATCGATTCCCATGTTTGCGTAGTCTCTCGTCCTCGACCGGTAGTGATATTAAAAGTACCACCTCCACCTCCACATTGAGACTCTCCGTCGCAGGGACGTGGGAGTGAGACATACTGCTCCGCTCGTGCCAGTGATAAGGATCAAGATGTCCGGCGTTCGGAGTGCATCGTGACAAAGCTCACCATATCTGATGATCGGTTGTACTGTACTACAGTAGCTGTTGAATATGATACCTGCAGCTTCTTTTGTTGCTATTGTGTGATGGACCCACCCCCTTGATGAAGCACAGAAGGGGCGTCATGTTCCGCCGTCACGATGATCGATCATTGTGCCCGATCGAAGAGGACTTGCCTCAATGGTACCTTGCTTCAAATTTTAGCCCTCACAGGCCTCACGCGTCACGCCGCGAACACGAGGCATCAGAGACGCGTGTGCACTGCTGGTACTTTTACGACAAGTCCTTCCATTACAAATGGTCTGCGGAATCATGACGTACAAGCACGGCTATGGCACATCGTAGTGGTACAGGAGGACAGGCGACAAAGTTCGGTGTGGCTTTTGCGGGCTGCCTAACCACGGAGCAGAAGACTCTCGAGCGGGAGGGGGCGGGGGAGGGTGGACAATATACACAGGAAGGGAAGTAATGCAAATTACAGGAATGCGGGTCGTCAGAGAATAAAGCATGGGAAATAACTTAGGTCGTAACATTTAGTGGGTCGTAAGCACCGGAATCCAAATACCGGGTGTGATTTCTTCGAGACGGTGTAGTACCACGCGGTCCCAAGAGAGAGCAATGGCATTTGACTGGGACGGCTGGTAAGCTAACGTGACGGGATAATGTGGCAGTAAGAATTACCGTCATGAAGTGCACAATCGCTCTCGCGATGCGACGAGCAAGGCTTTGTAGGTTGACGTATCCGTCGTATTCTGCGCTCACCGGAATCTCGTACGTGAGCGAGCGGAAACCTGCCCACTAAACCCCAAAGCCCGAATCAGCATTCGAACATAAAAAAGGAGATACGAGAAAGCCAGGAATAGCGACGAAACTAGATACTCACTCTGACTTTGAGAGTGATGCGGCCCCGCGCGTCCGGAGCAAGGTCGTGCAGCGAGTAGGAAACGCTTCGCGACAGGCGCGCGCTGTCCGTCGCCTCACTCAGCGAGATACCCTGGCGATACCCGCCTTTCAGACGGAACTTGACGTTAACGCCACCGGGGCGGCGGTACGGGTCGGGGGCATATCCCGTGAGTGCCATGCCAGGGCCGACGCTGGACGCGCGGCGACCGCGCTTGCTGTAGTGCGACGGGTACGGTGTCATCGGCGGTGCAGAGGGCAGTAGCGCGGGGGGGCCGAAGCCACCGCCGGTGCTGAGCGTGCGCCCGCGGGGACCGAAACCGTCGTCCATTGGCGGTGGGAAGTAGTTGTCTGACAGAGGCGAGTTGTCGTACGAGTCTGGGTAGGCTGCGGCTGCGCGAGGGGGAGGGCCGCCGGTCGGTTCGAAGCCGGAGGGCTCGAAGGGTGGGGAGGGACGCTCACGGGTGCTCATCGAGTACGAGGTTCCCATTGCCCCTGGGGGCGGGTACGAGCCGAAGCCGTTGGCCGGCGGGAACGACTGCGAAGCAGGAGGGGGAGGAATGTTAGGGGGTGGTCCAGACGGCGGGTGCGGAGGCAGAGGCGGTGGGCCGGGGGGGGGGCCGCTCACCTCCGGGAAACCATTATTGTACGGATCACCATATTGTTGGCCGCGGTCACTGAACCCGTCCCGGCGGAAGTGGTCATTGTGCGGAGGGAAGCCCTGGCTGGCGCCGAAGGACGGTCCCGTGGAGAACGAGGGACGGCGATTCCGGTACGAAGTGGTTTGATCGTACATGGACATGTTAGATGGTCAGACGATGATCGGGATAAACGGGAGGGGAGAGGGGGGGTAGATGGGGGGTAAACCAATTCAGGTGGGAGATTATATAGAAGAGTGGAGGCAGGGTCCACAGACACTAGACAAATGTGTTAGTAGATGTGGATAGGGGGCCAACTGGTCAGCCTCGAGGACAAGCTGCGCGAACAATGGGTTCCGGGGGAGCAGTACGTCAACACGGGTCTGATGTGCCAAAAGCGGGGTTAAACTTGGGCCAATCTCGTCACGCCAGTCGGAGCGCAGAGGGGCAGGCTATCTCCTAGCGCGTGAGGTAGCGTGGATGCAGAAGGGTAGGATCGAGGGCGTTGTCGTGCACTTTGCCGAGTCAACCAAAGTGGGTGCGAAGTGCACTTTTATATTCTCGATGAGGTAGTAGCGCTTGCTTCATCGCCATTTCCTAGGGTCATCACGGTAACATGGGGAGTGAGAAGCGAGATGCTAGGAACAGTGTTGCAAGAGGAAGACAAGTCATGAAGCGCAGGCGAACGCCCATTTTGGGTCGGTTCAATTGCGGGGAAGAGCGGGTTGGGTTCCTCATGTTACGCAGCAATTCTGCCACGCAGCCAGCTCCATAGTTAGCCACGCTACTGGTACCCAATAAAATGTTCAAAAGTGATAAATCAAAGATACCGTGATAAAACCCCCACAGTCCTGGTCGCTGTCTGAAACGTCGAGAGACAACACAATGGCGGGGATCTTAACTGGTGTATGTTATTGTCACACGCAAGGATCATATTTGCGTGATTGCACACTAGCAGTCTGTCACATCAAGCTTAGTTGCTCATGTGGTGCTATCAATGGGATTGCAATAAATAGGTTGCGCACGCATGCAATCTTCGCTCGGAGATGTGGGCGAAGGTGGCGCGACCTCGATCGATTCCCGAATTGAATGTGCTGAATACCCGATGCAATGCCACTCGCTCCTGTGATGGTCCATTCCTTTCGCTGCAGAGGTGATTATACAGTAGTTGCCCCGAGGTCGTGTGTATGCCAGGTTACCATGCTACTTGGGCCTCGACAGGCCGAGGACAACAAATGATACCGAATGACGAACGTCAGGTCTTCGAAGCCACTCAGACAGCCGAGCCAAGGCAAAACTGACATGACCTTATCGTCGTCAGACCCACCCCCTGATTCGGTTCTTCCCGTTCTCTGGCGCAAACCCTTTATCCCAACGCGATCCTAGCCCGACGTCAAGTCCGTCCCGGCGCGCTGGCCATGAGAGTGAACCTTGTACATACCCGCTTCGGGTTTCTCGCTGTACGTGGCGCTGTCCTTGGAAAACATCAACCTAGAAAGCGGCAGTGTTACTGTAGCTTATTTCGTCCTATCGCAACTCCAATTTATCATTCCTTGGTTACCCCAAAAGTATATCATCAATCAAGAGCACAGCTTTGGAGGCCCCTTACTATCCAAGAGCAAGGCGCAATTCAGTAAGCACCATGTCACCATGTGAGCGCATGTGAGCTTGAATGGCAATGAATGCGCATGGTCACCTTGCTCCCCTCGTGGACCCCCTGATGATGCTTTCTCGGGGCACTAGTATCTTCACATGGAGCAGGACACCCTCAAACATCATGATTTTAAACCTACAAATATCACTACGTGCATAGGAGTGAGCAACGCCAAACATTCCGAAGGTAACTAGACTCAAGAGTGTGCACGCGACACGGTGCCAGTGGTCGTCCCACGTACCCACGCAAAATAGAACGTAAAATCGTTTGCTATTAGAGTCAGACTATTAGATGCCTCAGAACAGGGTTGTCGCGGTCGGGGAACGGCAGGCTCTCCCCATTTCGCATAGGAATCCCAATCCTCTCCACACTCCACGGGCGCTGTTGATTAAGATTTGCTCCCCCGCCCTTGCCAAGGAACTGGGGGTTGGCCTACAATCGCTCACTGCCGGATTATGTACCCCAGGAAGTCTGGGCTTGTCCAGCCCCCGCATATCGTGCAGTCGCTCTAGTCCTATACCCAGTTCGATTGCTGCATGAATGTTCCTTGGTCGATAACGGTGGTAGGTGGTAGGAACTCCACGGGCGAGCTGCCCTGTCTCTGGCCAATATCCCCGCACAGCGGACCGAGGGCGAAGAACCCGAACCCGAACCTGCAACTCGAGGCTTTGAGGACCCCAGTATATCCGAAGCAACCAGGCTCGACGCTGGGCACGATCCGCTCAAATCACGGACGGTCGACCAGCATATCTATCCCAGATGCCATATGTAAGAACCAAGACTCGAAATTACGAGCCGGGTACCTATCTTGACGATGATCCACTCGGAAACGTGTTCAGGAAGCCTCAGAAGGACGCAAACCCTTTGTCCTCGCCTCGCAATGCCGCGGCATCTACCGTTCGCCTCCATGCTCTAGCCACAATTCTCCAGCCCCGGATGAACGACGTAATCATCAAATGACATCTATTCTCGCCCTTCCCTGTCAAAAACGCTTCCGGGTCGGTCTGCAGGTGACGAACACCGAGGGGTGCCGCGCGTCGCATGCACCAGAAAACAGTGTGCCTGCCAGAACCGGCGCCGCACGATATGCGTGCGCAGATACCTCGGGTATTCTATTGCGTAGGTGCGCTTCCTGACGTCTACGTAGCTCCTTCGGTGAATAGAGAACAGATGATATCAATCACCGGGTGTGGTATATCGCCATCGTACATTGTCGATTGGGGTACTCACCCGCAGATTCGAATTCGCGATACACGTTTGGTGGTAGCCCTATGCCCTGCCGTCACCATCAGCCCCGCGAGTGCCAGCTCACCCTCAAACGCTAATAGCTAGGGTGTATAGACAGGACCTTCTTCAGCTTATTATTCTACCTCTTGCAGTATTGACAACATTTGTCACCATCTGTAGCGCGATAGCTAGAATGCCCCGTGGACAGATCAGGAAATGGGTCACGCGACGGGATTGCGCCAATGCATTCCTCGTACCTGCATAGTTCGGCGAGAGACCCTAATTTTCACGGCCGTGATGCATGCCTTCCTGTGTCATGATTGGTGCACGCGAGGCTAGATTCACTAGTGGCGCAGGACATGTGGTGAAATCAATACATTCGCATATGAGGGCTCCAAGACAAGTGAACATTTATGGATCATATACAGTAAGCAACTTTGTCTGGGTCACATCTGCATCTCGTACCATTCGAAAAGAGTGACCCCCCCCCCGTCTGACTCACCATCTGCGGGGCCCTACGCAAGCTCACTCGTAGGGACGCATGACGTCGTTCCCGCGGACGTCAGTCGCAAATCGACTTGGCTCGCCAGGTTTGTAGCCTGGAACCTCGAAGGTCGAGCTATGGCACCACGGCTTGAGCCTTAGTTCTTCTTCTATGACACCCGCAAAGCACTCCGACCATCCGAGACGTGGATACGCTGCGACCACTGTACGAATAAGGTCGGGGTGGATGAGGTTTGCACGTCTGTACATTGGTTGGGATTTGATTTCCGTTAGTCACCATCCGTTCGGTTTCAAAACTGAGTAACCACACTTACATGCCAACGTTGTCCAAGATCGTCGCGAGTTGTAGGACCTGCCCGACCGTGGTGATATTGCCGCTGGGACGGTCATAATACTGTCAGACTGTCAAGTTCTGACAGAGTGAGAATGGGTGCATACCCTTTGACGAAGATGTCTTGATGACGCACGATGGCGTCACATACGCTATCCGCTTGGTCCTCTGGCCCACCTCGCGCTAGGATCAAGTCGCGCGCGACAATCGCCCCCTTGAACTCAAAAGACATCTTCGTGGTGGCGAGGAAGCGCTCGGCCGTGCCAATATCATGCAAGAGGCAGGCAAGAAAGTACGTCTCATTATCGTACTCCCACTTTGGGAAGTGCGTCCGCACTAGCGCGGTGCCTACATGCATACGATTCGGCAGTCGTCCCAGATGGGTACACAGAGCACGGACGTACCGTATACGTATACACGATGACTGTGGTTGTATGTTTGCTCGTTTAACTCGGCCTTGACGAATTGCCGGACGTGTCTTACGAGCTCAGAGTCTGGCAGAGGAAAATCTGCAGCAGTGAAGCGATCCTGCTTAGGATTTGGTCCAGATGCAGTTGGATGGTCCTTGAAAAGGACGTCGGGGTCGCGTGGTACCGCGGTGAAGCCGTAGAATGCAACAGGGTTATTCGCCATGATGTGCAGCCAGACCGTCTCTGCCGACCCTTTAACAGATTTCCCACCGGCGCTGGAGACAGATCAGCTCAGTCAGCATCAGTAAGGCGGGTCATTGATGAGACGGGTCCAATCGTGGCAGACCAACGACGTCACTAACGACGGGCGCAGGTCCTAGGCGCCCCGCGGCATTCCGCATTTCCATTTTGGGCTCCGTACTACATTTCTCGTTTGCCAACTCGTACTAGTCTCGTAGGGGGCCACATGAAATGAGCCTCGACAATATCAACGTATGGGTCACCATCAGAATGCATCTTTGTCGCTGAATTATTATAGGACCCAGAAGGAGTCAAAGCTCTTCTTGACACCTTGCGGAACTCTCAAGCATGGGCCAAGGCTGTCGAGTCCAGCGGGGTGGCGCACCCGAGTACACTGCCCCCCCAAGGAGTCCAACCATTTGATTTGTTACGAGTCCCAGCTCCTGGTCCTGTAGATGCCAGCGCACCTTCGATAACACCATCTCCACCCAATTTATCGCACGGTATCCCATCAGTTGCCGATCTGCTGTCTCAGCTGCAGGCTACCCAAATCCCAACATCCAGTTCCAATACTGCGCAATGCAGCCGAACGCTCGACCCACCTCCCGCTCCTCGTGACCATTCGAACACCCCATCTACGTCAAACACATCTTCCGGTCATACCCCCCCTCCTCAACTGGACGTGCGCACCCTCTCATTCCAACAGTCTCTGGCACACATATCTCGCCTTGGAGAGGATCCAGATGTCGTAGCAGACTTGTTGAAGGTGATTATATATATTCGTCGTCACTCTGCTACGTCTTACTTCTGCATTCCCCTCGAAGATGAAGCAAGAGCAAGATAAACTAGAGAAGCAGTTATGGGATGAGAGAGTGGGCATCCAGAAGCGTTACGAAAAGAAGGTGCAAGTTGAAACAACCAAGTGCGCCAACAACCCTATTTGTCTCCCCTCTACCAACGCTCCTATAGGGCAAAGCTGATCGGAGTAGACCTTTCAGAGCGCGAGAGAAAGGTAATTAATCCCACGTTGCAACTTTTCTCTCAAGCCTGACTTCAGCACTGATCTTCCTCCCCACCAAATGTAGTCGATGTCCGACGCCTTCCAGAAGGAACTAAGGAAGTTTGACGCCGAGCGGGTACTTCCTGCTTGGGGCGGGCTAGTGCGGGGTCAGCAGGCGCGTCTCGAAGCGCTAAAGGTTCCGACGATGTTTGTAACTAATGACCCAAGTGATATGGAGGTACGTACTTCTCAGCTTCATGTGAAATGCAACCCTGGGGTCCTTCCTCACGCGACACGGTCTCTCTGCCCAGAAGCAGCGTCTGGTCGTGAACGTCCTAGAAGGAATCTTGCCTTGAGTAGAGCAGGCTAGAATTGATCGCTCACCTAATTCCCACGACGCCGCCGGTCTGTGAATGCTTTCCTTCTTGCCTAGATGTGATCACTAAGAGGCAAGCGTTTCAGAGGGGACCAGACCCAAGGGAGAGCGCAGGAGTCTGTCCGCGTGTTTCATTTGCGATGATAGTCGCAAGCGTACGGCAGTCATGCGGGTAGCCGGCGGGTTATCCCCTTTCCCTCTCATTCTGCACCCTTACCACTGAGTCCAATGGTCACCTAGTGTAAGCAATGTTACCGCTCATACACAATACACAACCAATTCAATACGTTATTTTGGTTGGTGATTCCCTCCGTCCGAAACCCGAGCATTCCCTGCATTGCGACACGCCAGTATGGGCGCGCGCTGTCCTACTGTCCAATGGGCGGATAGAACGTAAGCCAACCAACCAAATTATTAGGATTATGCGGCTTCTGTGCGGAGGAGGGAACTTGATGTAATGATTACATGAGCGTCCCACCCTCACACAGTCCGGGAACCTACTTCTCGGACGCGAGCGTTACGCCCACTCACAGCATTTTGCCTTCCTCTCCTATGCCATATGTCGATCTGGTCTCTCGCGACGACTACGTCTCCATCTGGTACACTACCAACTCCCGCCATAACTGTGTGAGCACATTCGACCCCACCAAGCCAACAATAATCCTTCTCCATCCGTTCAGTCTTGATTCGAGTTGGTTGGGACACACCTTAGGAAACCCCCGCCTCAATGAGGACTACAATATGATCGCTTTTGACCTCCGCTTTTCTGGAAAGACGATAGAGCGGCCAAATGCGAGGCTGGACTGCTGGGTACAGGCAGCCGACCTTGCATTTGCGTGTGAGGTGTGTTCGGCGTCTTCTTCACTCGTAGCGATCCCACGTTTTGGGGTGCTGGAGCTCACTTCGAGCACGCCGTCAGGCACTGCACGTGTCCCGTGCCCACCTGTGGGCCGAAGAGACAATATCCGTGAATATTGCCCTACGGTTTGCGATGCTGTCAGTGCGATGACTACCCGCACCTGGATGTGGGTCATCTGAAATTTACAACTTAGGTTTCCCGAGATGTGTCTGAGTCTCGCGTTGGTGACCGTCTCCTCTCCATCAGAGTGCGTGGTGCCAACCCCACGCCGCTTTTCATTTCCTGCTTATACTCACCTCGGCGCCAAGGCGGCGCCAGGATATTTCTTTAGCGCTGGATCAAGCCATACGGCTGTGGTGCTTTGCGGAGGATTTGGACACATTGAATCACGCAGCTACAAGGTTTCTCGAACTCACTGCCGGGGCGGTGCGTCCCTACATTCTGGAAGCGGTTCTCCTATCCTCAGTGCTTGCGATTACTAGGACCTCGATATAGATGAAATCCATCAGGTAATTCCGCATCCCTTCACGACCGCGCCTGTGTCGTAAAATGTCTCAGATCGTCGCCTTCTGGCAAACACGATATCCCCCATTGAGGCATACGAGAATTTATGGGATTAAAAACTCGATTTTGAACGTACGTCTTCTCGGGCTCTCTTCATTGTCCAATACTGAGGCGTCGAAGCATGTACCACTGACTAAATCACAACTAGCAACGATCTATCAACCTGTTCTGATACTTCATGTATGTATTCTACACTTGAATGGCTATCATAGCGCCAACGGGCTGAAGGGCGAGAACAATCCCACGCATCCCCTCAAGTATGCACAACAACTTAGAGAAGACCTCGTCAACTCAAAGGCTATGCTATCGGTGATCAAAGGTACGCTTGTATTCGTTATGGCACTGAACATCCTACGAAAACCAGCGTGCAGGTGCCGCGGGGTTCATGGGCATAATATCGTCGTCTGCGCCTGCGTTACACCAGATTTATGTCGATTTTCTTGGCGGCCTTCCATCTCCGCCCTCTGACCCCACGGATCCCGATTGCATGAGGCGTGCGCTTGGAAGGCTCGCGGAGCTCGCTGCCGATCCCTCGATCGCGTCCCGCAGCCTCAAATCGCCGATGTCCTTTTCCCTCGTTTCTTACGGTGTCGGACAATCGAAGGATCTCAACGTCTTAATGCAGGAGACGAACACGGAATTCTCGCTCTTTCCCCCTGACCGCCGATCACTGGCAGAGCGCAAGTGCGTCGGTCACGTCCCCCCTTTTTGGCTTGCTCATCGATATGCCGGTCTTCTCGCACAGCAGGTTCTTCGAACGAACGAAGGGACTCTTTCACCGAAGGAGCGATTCGCGTCTGCACATCCGCGAAGGCTCGTTGCCCTAGCACAATAGAACACCCCCGTGATATCTTATTATTAGCGTTCGCATTGTCTCTGCGCGACCTCTGCAGATCTAGACATCCCCCGTGCGAGTGGCAGTCCTGTCGCGTGGAAACGAGATTGCTGTCTGGAGCCGTAGCGGCGGACTCGGATGGCGACGTGCATCATGCCACGTCGATGTATCACGGATTCGATTTTAAATCGCTTCGCTCGCACTGTCGCCACGCTGACCCGGGCGTGGTCACACAATGTCGTTGTGAACTGCCATTGCCACGCTCCAGAAAGGAAGGCGCCAACTACAGTAGTCACATTTGCACCAGGAAATTCTCAACGCACAATTTCCTTTGTTGTTACTTACTGAAGCAAAAGGTGTTTAAGCTGAACTTACATACAGTAGGACCATTTGCTGAATTCAGTTAACCGTGCACTTAAAATGCTTGCTTAACTCGCGTATTTATCGCTCAGCGGGGATGTTTAGAGAGCCATCAGACCGACCGACTAACCATGTGCAGTACAAAGCACGGAGTAAGCTAGGATAA
The DNA here is from genome assembly GCA_021524915.1 of Lactarius akahatsu. Classification (NCBI taxonomy): domain Eukaryota; kingdom Fungi; phylum Basidiomycota; class Agaricomycetes; order Russulales; family Russulaceae; genus Lactarius; species Lactarius akahatsu. The sequence continues at coordinate 105,035 of JAKELL010000055.1, read as the reverse complement.
GCATAGACGGGAAGTACATATTACAACTCTACTGCGTCTACTCGGCAGATCAATAAGCGCCATACTTTTCCCGTTTAAGCTATCTAGCGAATTAAGCGGAAAGAGTGCATGTACAGTAACTGACTGTATTGACATACAAGAAAAGGTTAGTCTAACGTGGTAAGCGAGAGAGACGAGAAGATTGACAAATTGCCCAAGGCTTGTTCAGGTGTAAGCAATTGTTTACTAGAGTTGGCCACAGGGATCCAGCTGTTAGTGTGATGACCCTTTTCCCTATTGAGTTGGGGAGCCATAGCACTGTGGGAGCCTTCTCAACATTCGCGGGTACGTGAAGCATCGAAAGCAGCCGCGCAGGCCTCCGCGGGGCGCGAGATCTCGTATCGAGGGTCGCCACGGTCGCAGACATGTCGGGTACGAATCTCTAAGGCAGTGCGCAAGTACAGCACTCTCGGAAACGTGAACCGAGAGCTACACGGAGTTCTACAGGTGTTGGGCAGACGGAGAACAGAAGAAACGCTCTGCGCGCCGCAAAATTTCGCAGGGGTAGTGGCCGGAACGCATCGCGCTAGAGTCGCTAAGGCCGCGCGCAAGTGCAGCACATGTACACTGGGGAATACGAAGGATGAACCTCCCTAGGAAACGTGGAAAAATTATCATTATTATTTTGCTTGGCCTGTGTGAGCTTTACTAAACGAGATCTAGTAGGAATCTAGGGCGCATGTGAATTATTAGAGACCAAAGGAGAAATCGGAACACCCAAGGGATGCAGTGTTCACAACGCGGGAAGTGCGGGAAGGGAGCACGGAAAGTGCAGGCGAGTGCGTGAGTGAGCATACTGTATGTTCCACAATATTCAGTTGTATTAGAACAGGCTGGTATGCGTTTCGCGACCACAATCATGGAGCATACAGTACCCAGGCACTTACCTACACCTCTAATTTTGGCAGCTCTAAATGACGCGAATTTTCCAGAACGAAGGGTCTTTATCGCTGCCGTACGATTTTTAGTCGATGCCAATGCCACATGCACGTGATTAGGACCACTCTCGGTCAATTTGACAGGCCAAGGGTCAGGTCGTCAGGCCTACGCGTCAGGTCCAATTTAGTCAGTCAATAACGTCAGTTGGTAGGTATGACAAACAGCTCTTTTTCTTTGCAACACGCGACACAACACAGAAAAAACATTGGGGGAAAGCCTATACTTATTTTGTAGAACTGAATGAGACATTCGAGGTGTCGATGTTGTTTGGGTCATGTGTCGTCGACTGTTGGGGCCATTCGGCGTCAAAATGTCATCCGAGGGACCGATTCCCCCACCTGGGTAACGCCTTCTCACGCTGCCACTCGCCGTTCGTTTGCGCGAAACGGTAATTTATCTCAACAGCACCGCGGCGCTTTCGGTCAGGCACGCAGCCCCAGAGGTTGAGAGAGGAAAATTCAATCTCCATTAGGGCTAGTTCGCGGCGAGCTGCCTTCACAAATGGCCTGTTCTGCGAATTGGATTGGTTCCGTACTACAAGATTTCGGATGTTCCAGTCGCGTCCGGATAGGGCCAGGTGTACCCTATATTAATACGTAGCCCCCTTACTCCAGTCCAGTAATCGCAAACCAAAAACAATGCCTTACGTGGACCTCCCAAACACTCACGACGACTATGCCTCGCTGTGGTACATCACCAATTCGCCCACGGGCACCGTCGGCGGCTTCGACCCAGCCAAGGCGACCATCGTGCTGCTGCACCCCGCATTCCTCGACTCAGCGTGGCTCACGTTGCAGTTCGAGGATCCCCGCCTGACGTGCGAGTACAACCTCATCGCATTTGACGCGCGCCACGCTGGCCGCACGAGGTCGCGCCTGAACCCGGCGCAGGACGGCTGGACCGACGCGGCAGACCTGGCGTTCGCGCTCCAAGTGCTGTGCATCCCCGTGTACACGTATGGGCATGTGGGTTGTTCTCGACGACGTGCGCATTGCGCTTCGCTGCACTGTGAGTCCCTTTTGTTTGGTCTGTTTGTTTGTTTGCTGCTGCCTTTCCATTTTGATTTTGATCTGGCTATATTGATGCCATTTCGCTTGGGTCGCCGTTTTTTCTATACCGGTATTCGACTCCTGTGCTTCTGCTGATCCGTCTTGTCAGCTTCCCTGACATGTGCCTGAGCCTGACACTGCTTAGTGTGCCTTCTGATCCAAATGAGTGGGTGGCGCTGTTGGTTTCATTCCGTACAACTGACAGTGACAGGGCTTGGGTATAGTTCCTTCGACAACTTGAACGAGATTATCCAATCATGGTGCTATGCGCAGGAGCTCGATACCATTGAACACGCGTTCATGAATATGGTAACAACGTTCTGCGGTCCGGTACTGCTGGCCTTTCCTTCCTGGATACGACGATGCTCCCTCTAATCACGTACAGGGCATTTCAGGACATAAATGTAGATCCTCGAAGATGACGTGAGTTTCCAGCCTCTGGTACCTAGTAATGAGGACTCATGTATTGCTCGGACACAGCTCATCGCGCACCTGGAAGTACATTATCCACCATTCAGGCGGGTCATCGTTTCCCATTTGGGCTTGTCTCCTACTAGCGAGCGTGAGCATCGTGGCACAATCAGTCCGCTCAGTTCTTTCCTCACAGTGTCTTTCATTAGTGTGAAAGAGCATCTCCAAATTTGTTATCGCGAATCGTGCAACCAGTGCTGATCATACATGTACGCCCACATCCATGCCTTGTCGATGATTCGTCATTTACCAAGATCACCGTTTTGACAAGGGCGACTCAAACGAAGTCTTTCTTCCCGAGGCCGCATTCAACATGCAAGAGCAACTGATCAATGTGAAGGACGGCGCCAAGCTCTTCTTCATCAGAGGTACGTATGCCGCGCACGTGTGCAGCGCATGCTGATATGCACGCCTTTAGGAGCGAAAGGCTGCCTCAGCGTGGTGCCGGAGTGTGCATCCATCTCCAACCGCGTCTTCGCGTTCTTCCTCGCGACTCTACCGACCACGCCCTCAAATCCTCACTCGTTTGCGCTGCCGTTAGCCGACGCAATGCGGCGGCTCGCGGAGATCGTGCACGATCCCGAGATCAGCAAGCGCAAGCCGTCCTCGCCCATGGCATTCTCCTGCGTCCCGCCTGAGGTCTTATATCGACGGGCGGAGATCTACGCGGGCGCGGCTCCGGGGCATCGGGGTGCATTCTCGCCGCTGAACGATAACGGGCGGCCCCAACGACGGTACGTTCCACGAGATGGTTCCCGACGGGGTTCGTTCATGTTTGCGATTTTCAGCTATTCGGAACGCGTACTGGAGCAGTGGTTCGAGGTGGACCGGTACGGGATGTCTTACTCAGGTGCGATTTTTTCTCTCCTTCCCAGAAGCCATGCACTGATATCGTGACCGTCAGCGCAATCAGAGGAAGGGCGGATGCGTAGGTGTGGTGTGACGCTCGACGAGCGCTTCGATCTGTTGTCTCAGAAACTTCTGCGCGAACTTCCCGTGGCGCGTTTGAGGCGGGCCGTCCCGCGCGTGCCACCACCAGCTATCGAACGCATGGCCCTCGCGAGCAGCTTTCCGTTGCAACGGATCGCCAATACCGCCAGCTTGGCCTCACGCACCCCGATCTCGTCGCTCTGAGACACCGCAAACTCCTCTTCTGGCTTGCCAGTGAAAATCGCGCGGCTGTCTATCGTTGTGGTCATCTGGACTCGGGAACTGGCTGACTATCGATACCATATTAGCTGGCCGCACGCGGTCGTGCCCTCCCTGCCGTAGGGCATGTAATTTATACGCTTGTTTATACATATATAACATTACAGTGCCTCATGTATTCTCGTAGTATCGAGTGTGTATATGCATACTGTGCTATCCAGGTGGTACTAGTGAACACGTCAGAGGAGTGTACTAATAAGTAGAAGGGACTCGCAACGCGGACCGCCGCACCTTCTCACGCGTAGCTATCTAACTTGCTGGTGTTTGGCCTCTTCGCAGCCTGTCCCAATTCCACAGATCTACTGACATTCAATCTAACTACCTATCGCCACCTGCCATGTCATCAGCAGTCAAGTAAGACATCTCATTTGTAGCGAGGTAACGGTGCATGGTCATCACGATCGCGAATTTCACCCGTGCAGGTCTCTCTCAACCTGCATCTTCTGTAAGATCATCAAAGGTCAGGCTAGCTCGAGTTTTTGCGCCGGCGCGTCTCTTAGCTCAATTGCGGCACTGTTGTTGTTACCACCGTACAGGGGAGATCCCAAGCTTCAAGCTCCTCGAGACGGAATTTACGTGAGTCGCATTCCATGATCACGATCGTGTCGTTAACGACCGTTCTCCAGCTTTTCTTTCCTGGACATAAACCCCCTCTCGAAGGGCCATTCCCTCGTCATTCCCAAATGTTCGAGCTTTTTTTCGAGTAAAGACGGCCTCCTATAACGTTCCATATTTCGCAGTTCACGGTGAGAAGTTGCACGACGTCCCCGATGAGTACCTTGCGGACACGCTGTCCATCGCCAAGAAGATAGCTATTGCCCAGGGCGCGGAGAACTACAACATCCTGCAGGTATTGTCGTCTTTCTCTCGCCTCCATGTTACTTCCTGACTAACCCTCATCGACAACAAAACTTAGAACAACGGACGCATCGCGCATCAGGTACGTCATACTCAGTGGACCGCTCCCGCTGATGATTGACGGCGTTGCGCCTACACGAAGCTCGTAGATCACGTCCACTTCCACGTCATCCCCAAGCCGTCCGATTCAAAAGCGGAGGGGCTCGTCGTCGAGTGGCCTCAGCAGACGCCGTCGAAGGAGGAGCTCGCCGAAGTCCATGCCGAACTGATGGGCAAGTCGTGAGTGACGACCCCTCCCGTGCCGCCGCATGCGGGGGGAACGTGGTCGGTCTACAAGTGGGGTCGTGTGTATAATTTTGTCAATGAATACGCAGAGTATGCTCCGTGTGAGTCCTGCTCAGGCCGGCCGCCGACTGCGGGGTCCTGTGGTCCTTTTCGTCACAGAAGATGTGATATTACCTGGTGAGATTGGATATCCATCATCTTCTGCTGAGATTAGGGTGCAGAAGACATGATAGCCGAACTACCCATCGGTGCAATAAAATCGGACTGCTAAGGATCTGGCCACACTCGTGCGGCCAACCCATAAACCTAGGGAACGACGCAAATTCATGACGGTCGGCCAAATGAAAGGACCCCATGAGCTCCTGTCTATGAAACAGGGTTGATCTCCTTTAAGTGAGCACATATCCTCGTATCACCACAGGTCTCGACTGTGTGACTTCGTTGTGGACGGCGCTATTTCACGGCCCATTCCGTGTTGTTGAAGCGGAAAGATGGGCAAATTTTGGGGTTGTATGACTGTTCCCCGCGTTCTGTACGGCAGAGGACTAATAACCGGGAGTAATTCGGAGATGACTTGGGAACGAACAACCGAGCTTCTTTCGAGTAACTTACCTTTGGTTGAACAGGCCGAGATTACACACGTCGTTATAGTAACTTGGCACCCCAACTTGGGTCACCGTCTGCACGCCCCAGCCTCGAGTGAGTTTAGAAGATGATCATTTGTTGTCATTCATTAAAGCTTCATTAGCTTCATTACCCAAGTTTACGGTAGCGCTAGAAATGGGGTGATACACACGAGATGTATCATAGTGTGCCAGAAGGTTCAAAGCCCTAAGTCGGACACTCTCACGATATGCTGCCTTAGTCCAATCGATACAGATACCAGGTTATAGTTATATGACAGAAGTGATGATCGATGATCGGTCAACATGGCGATGAGTCGAGTTGCGCATGGTAACGCGGCATCTCCAAGTGCCATTCGCCACCCAACGTGCACGTGTCCTAGTTGTTGCTGGGAATCGGACCGGACTTCCGGGATTTGTACCCGTGCTTTTGAACGACCGAAGCGAGGAATGGCTGCTCATGAAGGCAGCGAGGAGGCTCCCACAGTCAGCAAGAATAGGCGATTCAGAAAGGATAAACGTGTGTTTCTGGTTCTCTTCTGTACCCCCGTCTAGATGTGCGTTGACCTTTCTCTCCACAGCGTGGGACACGGATGACATTGACCAGTGAGCAGCCTCGTTGTCGCCATATCGTTACTTCCTTGACATCGACCTCTTTTACGACAGCGTAGGTAAAACAATAGGACTTGGCACTACATCTCCTGATTGGTACCCGCCGTAGTGGAAGGTCGACAAGTTCACCGAGGCGGACAACAAAGGGGGCACTTTTTTAGAGGAGTCATCTTTTGCCACGCTCTTCCCCAAATATCGCGAAAAGTATCTTCGAGAGGCATGGAGCGCAGTCACGAAAGCTCTAGATGCTCACGTCCGTCCGCTTTCATCCTTCGCTTCATTTTGTCTAATGTCTTTTCTACGCAGCACATAGCATGCACGCTCGATCTTATTCACGGCTCGATGTCTGTTCGTACAACGAGGAAGACATATGACCCCTACGTCATTCTGAAGGCAAGAGACATGATCAAACTTCTTGCGCGGGGCGTCGCAGTCGGGCAAGCCGTCAAGATCTTGGATGACGGCGTTGCTTGCGACATCATCAAGATCGGGAGTCTTGTTCGGAACAAGGAGCGTTTCGCAAAGCGGAGACAGCGCATTGTCGGACCAGACGGGAGTACCCTCAAGGTTTGTCATTTCAATCTATACAATTCCGAACGATGACGTCGACCCGCCAACTAGGCTATCGAGCTGCTCACTCAGTGTTACGTTTTGGTGCAAGGGAGCACCGTTAGCGTCATGGGTCCCTACAAGTCCCTGAAAGAAGTTCGGCGGATAGTACTAGACTGCATGCGGAACATCCATCCGATCTATCGGATAAAAGTGCGCCACCATCTACACCACCTCGTCGGAATGTGCTAATCAAAAAGAAAATGTGGAACAACAGGAATTGATGATCAAACGCGAACTGGCCAAGGACCCGAAACTTGCGAACGAATCCTGGGACCGCTTTCTGCCCAAGTTCCGCCGCAGGCACCTCAAGACCTCGGAGAAGACCGCGCGCAAGAATGAGCGGCTTGAGGCGAAGAATGCAGAGCGTGCCGCCGCCGGCTTGGAGCCTATCACAACTACCAAGCCAGAGAAGGTGTACACGCCGTTCCCTCCTGCGCAGCTCCCACGGAAGGTGTGTACGAGTCGGCGGAACACGGCTGGTGCTCACTCACACGTCACATATCCTTTATAGATCGACTTGCAGCTGGAGTCGGGAGAATACTTCCTCAAACCTACAGAAAAGAAGCGGCGGGAGGAGCGCGAGCGGAAACAAAAGGTATGTTTGTTCACCGGTTGTCCGTTCTGGGACTGAGGTACTGTACAGCAAACGGAGACCACTGCGAAGCGCCGCGCAGAGCGTGCAGAGGCGTTCGTTGCGCCTGTTGAGTCAGTGGCGCCGACGGTCGAAGAAAAGCGCAAACGAAAGCACGGCGAGTCTGAGACAGAGGGAGGGAAAGCAGGAAAGAAAAAGAAGAAAAGGGTCAGGTTGGAGGAAGGGGGTGCCTCGTGATCGCTGTTTACAATACTCCAACTGGGACGGCCTATTAGTTTTCTCTTGTTGTCCGATCCATCCTGTTCCACCCGCATAGCTGACAAGGCAACAATAACAGCTTGTGTATGTGTCTCAGATCGGGTGTCGGAAAGACACATGTGAAGAGCCTCTGACGCCGCAAATGACCGGGGAACGAAGGTTAATGTTGGCTTGCACGCCTTGTTCCCACCACACTCCCTCGTTTTCCCTGTTCCCAGCGCCAATGGCGACCGCTTCCTCCTCTTGGATGCCCGCCCAGGGAAGGCACAATGTCGGCATAGGCTCGTCGCTCGCAAAGGCTCTCAAGGCCCGTAAGGGGCAACCCCCGCAGAGGAATAAGAACCTCCCGGAGCGAGACTTTTATACACTCCGCTGTGCGCACTCTCCCCCTCTCGCCCGACTCGCATCCGGCTGAATCCCTCTGGCTCGCTCGCAGATAACCACAAGCCCCCATCGATAGACCCCGCAAAGCCGGGCACCCTCGAGGTGAACCCGGGTAGGGAGGTCACCGCCGTCCGGGTTGAGCGTCCCACAGCCAATGTGCGTGCGCACTACCCCCGCATCCACATGTGCAACGCGTTACTGATGCATCCGGTTTCCGTTTCTTTGCAGAGCAACGAAGTAGTCGTATTCAAAGGCGACGAGAAGCCCGCGAAGGAGTGGGACTGTGTGCTCATCTACGACGAGGCTACACAGACCTTCACGCTCGAAAAGCTCGACTCGCTCGTCAACCTCAACTTTGATGGCAAGGCACAGCCCCGCGCACGCCCAACTGCCTCTCGTACGTTCCCTCACTCTCACCTGCACAACTGAGACATACACCTGTATCTTACAGCACCCGCCGCCTCTGCATCATCCACACCAGCGCCACAGCGCTCGCTGATGCGCACAGCCGCTGATGAGCTCGAGGCCCAGCTAGAAGGTGGCAGCGGCGGACTCGATCCACCAGACGGCGACGGCGACGCGGATGCTGACGGCGAACCAGACCCGAGCTTCCCTCTCGCCAAAGAACTAGAGGAGGGCGAAGAGGAGGAAGAGGGAGAAGTGCCTCTTGCGCGCACGGTACCACCACCGCCACTACCACCAGTAGCGACAGCGACACCCCGCGCCCGTCCGGCGCACCAGAAAAAACATTCTCCCATGCCGCCCCCACCACCAACGCAGGAACAGCCGCAGGTGCCCAAGACCCGACCTGCTCCACCGACCAAGAAGTCCGCGGCCCAACCACAGTCCACCAAAGCCCGCACTTCCTCCGCGCACGCCAACCAACAAGCCCAAACGCCGATACAACCACCACCACCACCACCACACCCGACGCCGACGTCTGCACAAGTACCATCGAAGCCCCCACGGGCCGCCAAGCCGCCGGCGACGACGAAGCGCGCCGGGGCCGCCTCTGCTACTACCGGTCGCCATCCCGATGTAGAGGACTTTGAGATCAGGGGCCCGATCGCACCTGTTGCATCCACGGCAACGGCGAAACGGGGCGTGACGTCAAGTGCGCCACCGCCTCCGCCGGCGCAGTCGTCGTTCAGCCTCGCGCTGCCCACGGCATCGGCGGGCCCGGACCCGCTCGCACATCATTACAATGGCGCGACAGCGGCGGCGGCAGGAGTCTGAAGAAGAGTGGGACGAGGTAGTCGCGCAGCCAGACCGCCCGGTGCAGCAGGAGCCACTGACGATTACGACTGAGGACGAGGTGGAGGCGGAGGACGACGGGCTTGACTTTTTGATGCGCGAGTTGCTTGGGGAGGACGAGCCGATGGGTGACGCTGATGGGGATGGAGACGGAGACGAGGAGGGGGACGACGATATGGAGGAGATGATGTTGGAGGAGGTCGCGCCGACGCCACGCACGGGCGGTGGAGGTGGCGGGCCGATTTCGATGAACCAGTTCGTTGGTGGGGGCATTGCGGTGGAGGACGAGGATGACGAGTACTCAAGTAGCGAGGAGAGCGAGGAGGACTAAGTTGTCTCACTGCGAGTAATTATATTCTTCTTGCCATTTCTTGTCCTTTTCCATCGCTATGTATGTGTACATGCTCTTCGTAATATGTATTGAACCATCTGTTCCCATCCCATACAACGCATGCTCTGGACCAAGAAGAAAAGAGGTACCTATTACATTGACCCATTAGGTGGAAAGAAAGGCAATCACGCACACAGCGAGCGATCGCGGATGACTTTAACACTGGATAGGAATCAACAACGAAACTTTGTAGAGTACTTGACAAAAACACCAATAAGTAAGCATTCGCAGCGTCAGTAGTTAAAAGTCTGTAAAATGAAGCCCCCTCCCCGTCCCATGTACGCGCACCCTTTGTTCATGGTGAGAATTTGCTTATGCGCTCATCGTCATCGGTGGCGGTAGGGACACCATTGAGACACCGTTGGCGATGGCCGCGTTATTGTTGGGCGGGGGCGTGGTGGAAGGGAGGCCGGACAGGATCGAGCTCGCCTGGGACGGCGGGACGGTCGTTGTCGACTGGCGGGGGCGTACCGGCTTGGTTGCGGGCGAGCTGGCCGAGGGACTCTGGCTTCGTGTCGATGAACGCCATGAGCGGGCCCGCGACGATCGCGTTGCTCCCGCGGTCGCGCGCGTTGTTGTTCAGCGGCTGGTCGTCCGACGTCACCCAGATCGCGACGGGCCCGTTGATGCCGCTGGGTACGACGCATTGGTCGAGCGGGAGCGAGATAGGAGAACGGCGCGCCGCCGACGAGCATCTGGCAGTGGAAGTTCTGTTGTTGTGGGCGTAAAAAAGGTGAGATCGACGATGGTGGTGAGGGGAGGGAGGGGAAGGAACTCACGGTGGTGCTGCCGTTGATGGCGGGCGAGCTGAACGTCAACGACGTGCCAGTGGTGATGGTTCCAGTGTTGGTAGCGGTGAGTGCGGCGTTAGCTTATGACAATAAAATAAAGAGTAGGGGTTGCATCAGTTTTACAATTTGATGGGGGATGGTTACCGTTGGCACACGCACCAGGAACGCCGAGGTCACAGCCACTGATGAACGGCCCTGCGATAGCGAGAACCTCCTGGGGAAGCAAGGGAATGTCGAAGGCCTGGGGGATAGCGCTGCCGCCCTGGAACAAGTTCAGGATCGTCTGGTGGCGCGCCTCGATGGAAAGGATGGACGCCGCGGCCGTGAGGACGACCGGGTCCTGCACGAGGTGAGCAGCACCAAGGTACGCGCCGACACCGACGTTCTCGACGAGACGGGCGACCGGTGCCATGGTCTTGACGTCGGTAAGTACGCTGGTAAAGTCGAACTTGCAGGTCGTGACGGGAGTCGCGCCGAACGAGGTAATGATCGACTACACCGAAGCGGTCAGAGATATGAAAGTGAGTCCGGAAACTGATGCGCACCTCGAGAGCAGTGACGTGTGCCGCCTCGTCGGACTGGATGGCGGTGAACTGTTGGGCGGGGATGTCCGCAGAAGTGAAGCCCGCAGCGGTAAAGTCAGACGGCTGGAACTTGGTCAGCGCCTGCTGATAGAATTGGGTCTCGAGCTGCTCGAGGACATGCGCGAACTCTGGCGAAAGGGGGTCGGGATCAAGACCATCTATGTGCAAAATTGCAACTCACGGAGGACGAGCAAGGTACCATTGTCGGTGCCACGACGGAACGGCGCAGCCGACACGGCGATGGGTGCAACAGCGGCAGCCAAGAAAGACGCAGTGGAAAGACGCATGTTTTGTCAAGTAAATAAACAAAAGTTTTAGGTTGCCAAGAAGTGGATCAGCCTGCTGGGTGCTCGAAAAAAAACGTAAAGCAAAGAATGACCACGGGCGCGACCAGGCTGCCCAAAGAGGTACCTGCGATAGGTGAGTTGACATGAATGAGTGAGGAAGGGATACTAACCGAGAGAAGAAGAAAAAAAAAGACTAAACGGAGCGAAGCTCGGTGGGGGAAGGTGATGGGTTGATCTTGGGGATTGGAAGGTCGAATACGGTTTTAAGCATAAAATCGTGTCCCGGTTAGGCGCGTGTTGCTATGACGACCTCGTCTCTTTATTATCCCGTTATCTTCTTGCCAAGTCACTTCTTATATGGATGTGAATGAAACAATGGATTTCCTGCTCAGACCTCAATTCTGACAGCAGATCACAAAGCTGGTTGCATCTTTGACAGCGCATCATCAGAACGCCGAGCAATCCTTTTGCTTGCCACTGGCAGCAGCGCCATCAGACAGCCTCGCTTTCTTATGTGATTGTCTCAAACTGACGTTGCGCGCCTGATGGAAAATGTCCCGGGCTGCCTTTCGAACACCCGGTCTATTGCCCCCAGGCATCTCTGGGCGACACACTCGCCACGCCGCGGCGCCCAGGAGCACAGGCCAGGGCTCGTCGGTCATTTTCGACGTCGCGGATTGGATAGCGAGCCGGTGTCAACTGGGTGTGACGAGTCCATCTTTGACCGGACACCGCAGTGAGCAAATTTGATCCGTGGATGTGGTGGCTGGCTGTGCCAGAGCGTGCACGCCGAGGATAGTTGCGGATTCGAATCAATACACTCGTTGGTCGTGTTGTGGTCTTGGTTGTGGTGCCATAATCATTGTGTCAAAAGCCGCATTGTGCCAGGAGAATGAACCGAAGAACCCTTTGTCTGAAGCAGTCTTGAGGATAATAATGATACAGTGAGGCGACAGTTGTGCGCATGCTGAGCAACTAACTGTGGATTGTACAGTACTAGGCTAATAACTTAGGGCCTTTCGCGGCGTTCTCGGCCATTTCGGTCATGACCCACGCACTGGTTGCTATGGATGAAGAAGGAATTGCGTTTCTGTGTCAAGCCCCGATTTGTCATCACCCTATCACAGCGAGGCTGCATACTGGCCGCGTGGAGGCTCTGCTCGACGGACATGCCCGTGTGCAGCGGTGTGCTCATGTGCTACCCATTCTCGAGCTTCCATCTGCCCCCATATACGTTCAGCTTTACCGGTTATGGTAAAGGAACAACACTGGTCGCAATCTCCGTAGTCGCGAAGACGCAACGTATCCGAGTTATAGCTCCCACGGTATAGATGACACCACCGTCGTGGTCCCCGGGTCTGCATATGAGCGCCCAGGCCTGCACTGCGAGGTTGATGCTGCACTCGAATCCCTATGGTGCGACCACTCAACGCTAGTGGGCAAAGGACAAAGGAGCAAGAAGGGAGACTGGGCGTGTCCGATCGATCACTGCCGGCATATTTCTTCAACGACAGTATACAGAAAACAGATAACCATACAGTACGTATAGAGCGTGCCATGGCCATGGAGAGATACGAATAACCCAAAGAGTCATCGTGAGGGCTAGCAGTGTTGTCGTACAATGGGGCTCTGGTGTGCTCCCAATGCCTCGTAGCACAAGACACATTCACCCAGACTCGGCATGATAGGTCTGCCGTCAGTCGTTTCGTGGTAGAATGCGTTGTAGAGTTGTGAAGCATATAGTTCCCATAGGGCCATAGATGAGGCAAGGAGGGGAGGAGCTGCACTGAGGTCTTACTCAGGCTGTACTGCCCCGACAAATGTGGAAAGCGCGGCCTAACATTGGCATGTGCGGGAAATCGCGATGCCCATGTCAGTCGTCCACACCATTCTCCTACAAATAAGCACTCATTCCTCCTGATATCAAGTGGTTAAACTGAGGCTGTAGAGAGCAGTTGCGCACAGCCAGACGAGCAGGAAGCAGTCATTTTCAGGTTCATAGGCGGTTGTAGTACATCTCCCCATAGACTGGCGGGAAACCAGCGAAGCGGAAGCTATACCTGGCATTGTGATTTATCGATGGGTCAGGTGGAGGTGGCCATCATCGTGTAACTGCATTCCACCGTCGTAAGTAGTAGGGTCCTGCTACAAGTCACTCAGGCCGAGTACCAGAGCGCCGACCACTGGTTGACGTGTGACCTTGGGGTCAAATTGTGCGTCTATTGATGCTATATGGCGATGTTATGGTACTATCATAGCAGCCACTTTGCTCAGAACCCGCTGTAAGTGTTTCCCCGTCCCAGTGCCTCCTGCCCTCCTCTACCAAACAGGTCGATATACATCTTCAACAGAGTACAAAATTCAAGACAAAAATGTCTTCTACGTCGTTTCAACTCATTCTCGATGTAGCCATCGCCGACTATGCCAAGCAGACCGGGATAGACCCTATCAAGCACCCTTTTGCCGACCGGCTTCAAACCTCCCATTCTCCCGATGATATCCTCAAGCTACTCGGGGACAAGGCCAGCGAATTCGAAAACTATCGAGAGGGAAATCGCGAGTTGATTGGTTGTCTTAAACCGGTAGTGACCGTCATCCATGCCTTTTCTGGCTTTCTTGGGGGGGCCGTTAGCTTGGTGGGCTGAATGGGTTTATCGTTCCTGTTTCACGTTTTCACCAGTCTGCTACTACCAGGTTCCGTTCCAACCAGTAGGGGCGATCTTCGTTGGCTTGGATATTCTCCTTTCAGTACGTATACCCCGACATTCTCCGATTACACAGCCTTAATGTTATCTGGACGCCACAGGCAGCCTGCGGCGTTAGCTCGAGCTATGATGCGCTTGTTGACTTGTTCGACTGTGTTGGAAATTTCCTCAAACGTCTTCGGGTCTACACCAATCTCCCGTTGGATCCATCGTTGACGGAGATATGCGTGAAGATAATGGTCGAGTTACTCTCCGTGCTTGCTCTCGCTACCAAACAGATAAAGCAAGGCAGATTCAGTAAGTGGGCCCTTGTCTTCGATATGCGACAGCTCAACGTGTCGCAGAGAAATTCGCAAAGAAACTGCTAGGGGAGAGTGAGATCGAAGCTGTCCTGCAGAGGCTGGACCGTCTCACCCAGGAGGAAGGTCGGATGACTGTAGCACAGACCCTGGAAGTGGTCCACTGCCTCATGAATAACGTGAAGGTGGTTATGGATGGTATGCAGAGTCTGCTCAACTGGTTATGATTGTTCGACTCGAAAGTTGTTTTGATAGATGGAAAAGTATCCATGAACGGCATCTGGAAAGCTTTGGGTAAGTTCCGGTGTTCGGAATCGGTGTTGCAGAAGCTGACCAGGGCGGCAGATACGATGCAACAGGTTGCCAACGACGTAAACAAGATGAGGCGTTCGTTATTCATCTATTCTGTCGTCGTAGTCTGGTTGCGCTAAACTAGCCGCAGGTGACCAATTGCGTAGAGACTCTCGAAAATGGCTCTCCCCGCCAGATCCTACGATAAATTACAACATTGCTTGTCAAACGCACCAAGACGGAACTTCCACGTGGTTCTTCCAGTGGGGCATCTTTACCCGGTGGAATGCGAAGGGTTCCCTGTTATGGATTCACGGAAAACGTGGGTTTCTTGTCGAGTTTCTTGTATTCTCCTTGCGACGGCCCTAATTCCTTTCCCTCATTGTAGCGGGTTCGGGAAAATCTGTTCTGATGTTAGTGGCGTCTCACCGCCTTCGCTTATAAATATTCACGCACTCTACTAGATCATCAATCATTCAAGAAATCGACCGGATGTACAGAACAGGACTAGCATTGATGGCGTACTTTTTCTTCGATTTCAGGGACACTCAGAAGCAACACCTACGCGGTCTCCTCTCCTCTCTCCTCTTCCAGCTTAGCGCCAAGTCTGATGCCTGCTATCATGTTTTTTCTCGTTTTTATTGGGACCACGATGAAGGAACGCGACAGCCTTCAGAAGATGCACTCTTGCGATGTCTGACGGAAATGCTCGAGGTCCAAGGACAGCCGGCGACGTACATCATCATAGATGCTCTCGACGAATCGCCTGACATCTCTGGTATACCGACCGCTCGTGAAAAGGTGCTCCAGTTTCTGGAGCATCTTGTTGGTTTACGGCTTCCGAATGTATACATTTGTCTCTCCAGTCGGCCAGAGATCGACATTCGGACCATTCTCGAACCCTTGGCACCGTTGCTTGTTTCACTCCACGAAGAAAGAGGGCAAATAGCAGATATCTTGGGATACGTCAAATCAGTCGTGCACTCCGATCGGAATATGCGAAGATGGACAGCGGAAAATAAGCAATTGGTCGTCGACACACTCTCAGATAAAGCAGACGGCATGTAAGCGATATCCCTCATGTTCTCTCAGAAAGATCGCTCAATAAATGCGGCAGGTTCAGATGGGTTTATTGCCAGTTGGAGATCCTGCGTCGGTGCTTCCCTCCAAGTATTCGGAGTGCTTTGGATGGCTTGCCGAAGTCGTTGGACGAAACGTATGAACAAGCGTTACTCCGCATCGATGAAGAGAAGCGACCGTTTGCTCACCGGCTTTTCCAATGTCTCGCGGTAGCTGTTAGACCTCTTCGCGTCGAGGAGCTCGCAGAGGTTCTGGCGGTTCGATTAGATGCAGGAGCACTCCCCCAGTTTAGTACGGGCTGGCGGCTGCCCAACGCGGACGAAGCCGTACTCGCTGCGTGCTCTAGTCTCATCACCATCGTGAATGTGGACGGGACTCTGGTTGTCCAGTTTGCCCACTTTTCCGTCAAGGAGTTCTTGACATCAGACCGCCTTGCTACTGCGAGCGAGGATCTCTCTCACTACCACATCGTCCCCCACTTGGCACATGCCACTCTCGCGCAAGCTTCCCTTGGTGTCTTACTCCATCTCGACGACCGGACCAACAAAGACATCATCAAGGACTTTCCGCTCGCCACTTACGCCGCGCGACACTGGTTCGAACACTGCCAGTTCGAGGATGTGTCGCTGACAATCCGGGATGCCACGGAACGCCTGCTCGACCGAGAGAGGCCACACTTCTCTGCATGGGTCTGGATATACGACATAGACGACCCCTGGAGAGAACCCATGCCTACGGAGCACCCGGAGCGGCCAGAGGCGACCCCATTATATTACGCCATACTTTGTGGTTTCCACTGGCTCATAGAAGACTTTATGGTGACCTACCCAGGGGATATCGATGCCCAGGGAGGATGGCACAGGACTCCATTGCTTGCGGCATTTTTCAAAGAAAACATCGACGTCGCTTTGTCACTCCTCAGGTGTGGCGCCGATGTAAATGTCCTGGACGACGGTGGCCAGACTCCACTACACCGAGCATCGGCAACTGGTCGCGTTGAAATTGTGCGGTTGTTACTCAAACACGACGCAGATGTCAATATCCTGACCCCTGGACGCGTGGCTCCGTTGTTACTGGCTTCCGCCATCGGATCATTGGAGATAGCATCACTGTTAGTCAGGCGGGGGGCGAATGTGAACTCTCGAACCTCGGACAACTGGACCCCACTGAATGTAGCGTCGGATAACGGACATCTGAAGGTTGTTCAGCTCTTAATCGACAGCGGCGCCGACGTGGACTCCCCCAACGGCAAAGGCCGGACACCGTTGCACTCAGCAGCATCCAATGGCAATCTCGATATTGTGAAGCTCCTTATCGCGAGTGGCGCGGATGTCAATATTCGTACTGGCGACGGCAAGACCCCCTTGGACTTGGCATCCGTCCACGGGAAACTCGAGGTCGCAAGCTTCTTATCCAGACCCATTGCGCGTGCGATGTCGCTGGATGGCGCGATGAACCCTCCAACCCCCCAACCACGAAACAACACTGTACAGCCGCTACGAAATCACGAAGAAGGGAATCACACTGACAATGAGCGGCCCTCGGTGTATACCGCGTCCGAAAATGGGCAGCTTGACATCCTACGGTCATTACTCGACTGTGGCGCTGATGTTGACGAAAAGTACAGCTTTCGCATGACCGCATTGCATGCCGCGTCGTCAAAAGGGGAACTCGAGGTAGCAAAATTACTGATTGAGCGTGGTGCGCAGGTGGACGCGCGAAGCAGGGGCGGCTGGACTCCGCTGCATAGTGCGTCGAGATACGGAAATCTGGATGTTATACGGTTATTGCTCGACCACGGTGCCGATGTGAACGCAAAATCGAGGGACCGCGGGGCCGCGTTGCATTACGCATCGGTAACAGGACCCCTCGAGGCCATCCAGCTCTTACTGGAACGTGGCGCAGATGTAGATTTACAGAACGTCTACGGGCGGACTCCAAGACAAGAAGCGATAGCACATGGAAATCACAGGTTCGCAGAGTTGTTGTCGGGGCGTGGAACATATGAAGCGTAGGGAGTGGAGGGCACGGAGCCACAGTACAGGTGATGTTCACCCGATTTTAGATTTTTACCCTATCACTGACATTGATACGATCGTGAGGGCTACAGTACTAGGATCTAGTTATGCCATCACGATGTCACGGTACTTCTCAATTGCCTAGATTGCCCGGACGCGTGATATGTACTCACGAGTACACCTCCGTTTTCTCGTCAATGTATCTTTCAGAGTAATGGCATATCCGCATGCTGACAGGGTTGGAACACTATTGAAACGTGGGGGGTCCGACCAATTCAGAACCGTCCTATGAATGTTTACTTATGTATGTTTGGCTGATAACTAGTTTCTTCTCGTCCTCCGTATCCACCTCCATAGCATCCGCCCGGTCCTGTACGGCGTGCAAGTAGGGGTCGCACGCGAGTCTAGCGGGTTCTGGCGGGTTCGACAATTACCTGTACCCACGTCTCAAGGTTTGCTCAAATAATATTCTATTCCTACTAGTAGTTACTCATGACCGTCGTCGTCGTCACCCCATGGTCGCCGTTGTCGTTGTGGTCACCCTGTCGCTGTCTCAAAGTCGCCTCGTCGTAGTCGCCCATCGTAATCGCCGAAGGAAGGGGTCACCTCGTCGGCGTGATCGTACTCACCACGTGTCATTGTCGCAGTCGCGTTCGTTGCCGTGATTGCCCTGTCATCGCAGTCGTCGTTGCCTCTTTGCCGTCGTGGTCATGTCATGGGTCAACATAGCCCTGCCGCCACGGTCATCGTCGCCACCTCGTCACTATTGGACCCTATGTTAAGGCCAATAAATAGGCACGACAATTAAATCGTAGTGAATCCAAAAACAAAAACTTAGCATCTCGATTCTCGAGAGTTGCAGAGACAGCACGAGACACGGGGGCGCGCGGTCACTCTGAGTGCCGTTTGTGAGATGAAAATGCGTGTCGTTGACCGACTGAAAGTGATGCCAAATAGAAACGGCAACTAGGCCGAAGCTACTGAGTGCGGTGAAGACTGTCGTAATCACAGAGACTGTATTCGCGGTCGATACAGGTACAGCCCATTTCGAACAATCGAGGCTAGACGCACCTGCCCCGAAAAGTACGTGAAGAGAACCAGGCCGATGGAAAAGCTTAAGTACGAGGAACACGAGGGGCGAACGCTTGAGCCAGATTAAACCCACCAGGAGACATGATGCCCTGGCAAACGACTGGGAAATACAGTCAGGGGAGAACCAAAATGCTCATCGTTTTGGCGTACTATACAGATTGCCTCCACGTCAACCTGAGGAGGCTGTTGACGGCAGCAGCAATGGTGAACACCAATGTTACACCGTGGATGTAAACCAGAATGCGTTGACGGTATCTGCGGTGTCCGTGTCAACATTTTGGTAAGAGTATTGCAGGGTTGTCGCAGTAACTGCAGAGAAAAATGTTGCGATGGTTAGGAAATTGGACCACACGGTATGGTGAAGACTCCGTACCTTCACCTTCATAAGCTATTAGGCTACTAGACATAGTTTCAGCACGAATGTTCATAGCAATCAGATAGTGGGTCGGGCCATACCCTGAGGTCATCTTCAATCGTGGTGATAGGCGCGTCAATGGCTTTGTCTGTGAACTCTAGGAATTCATTGAGACGTTGACAAATCCAACGCTAACAGCTCGAGCTGTTGCAGGAAGTCTTCAAAGTTGTTAAGTTTGTCAAGCTCCAGGCGCCGTCTGCTGCCACGTACTTGGGAGCTACGCAGTCTATCGAACCTACACCTCGGAAACTTACTCCGGTCCACCAGAGATTCCCTCGGTAGACGCACGACCTTCGGTGGATACAAATTTGCCGCGTTCTCTCGGAAAGGAAAAGAAAATTGAGTCAGACGACCGCGGAGCTGGAACACGGAAGCCAGGATAGCGATGGAGCTCCCAAGTTGTCGTGTAGCGCTGACGCAAGTCCGCAGCTGATGAAAGGTACATTGGGACCATGTGAGCGTGCATGAAATATAGGGATGTATTTGGACACAGTACCTCTCCTAGAAAGCCGGACAAGCGACATGAGACACTGACAATCGGGTCCCGCAAAATCACTACCGCATGAGTGCACCTTTGAAATCGGTTGAATGCCTCTGCACCAGCTTGCTGGAGCTACTCGTTTACAGCGGCTATTCCAAATGCACTGTTTGTTAGATGGATGGGACGGGGAAAACGCGAGAGAAATCGATGGGCCTGGACCGACGATGGCGGTGTGGCGCGACTCAGATGTCGGATTGGAATGAGTCCGATACAGCTAAGCCGGAGACAATCGCAGCCCGAATATTTGTCGCAGTCAAAAGATGCAAACACCCAGCCACGGGCCACGGCGTCCGCTCTGTGACTCTGTGAAACGTAGTATTGTCTACTACAGTAGGCCCGGGACAACTTGAAGCCAGTCTTTTGCTTGAACTCACACCTGGTGCCGACCCTGGCGCCGCGCTTTCCTGCCCTGCCCTGCACTCCTGTTTGAAAGTGCCACAACAACGTTTTCGGGCTCCCCTTTTCGCCGAGTCAATGCACTCAAGAACTCTCGGCTTCGCGAAGTTGAGTCTACTCCTGTGTCTGCTGCCGCCATCATTCTTTGGGGGCCGTCATTGTCGCTAGGTGAACCCACTCCCTTCTTGCCAGCGTCGTGTTCTCTAACCCTCGCAGAATCCCTCTCTATTGGGTAGGACATACCGTCACCACATACGCCTAGCCTCCCGTGCCTCCCTGCCACGCGAGCACCACACTCTTCCTTGCATCTATTCTCGTTCATGGCCCCATGGCGTGGCTACAGAACCAGACCCTGTCTCTCGAGGGGCAACCATGCGGTATGTTTAAATTACTAGTTATACCTCAAATTCCACGCTCACCCGCGACGTCTCACAGTAGTTTGATGAGATATTGATATTCCTGACTCCAAATGTGCGACCACAAATGTAAGCCCGAGTCCTCGCCGCCGCCACCTTCGCCTGCCTGGGTTGTTTTGGGGCTATACGTGCCCCACAAGCCACCAACTGTCGCTGCCTTGCCAACGCTGTCTGCCCAAACCACAATGAGACGAGACGACGGCAGCGACACAACCACGACGAATCGATGACAGGGCACTGACAACGACATCATGGCGATGTTGCCCACGATGACGGAGAGCCAGCAGTGTTAGTGGCGGCAGCGGGGTGAGCACGACGATGGTGAGAGCAGCAGTGCTGCGGTGGGCTGCAGCAGACATCCCCTTGGCTGATGTTACAGCACTGTACGTATAGTTCATGCGAAATAAACATTTGTTTCTTTGCAAGTTGTCTAATGATCAAACTACTGAAATCTGCCACGCGCAACCTCTCAACAACCCTGTAACCGTACAGCGAGGCTCGGCTTGATACGCTTTTGTTCAAATGTTTGCGAGGGTATTCTGCAGGATTCGAGTATCGTCGTCCTTCGTGATCCCCAGGCTGATGTCCTCTCGTCCATCTGTCAAGTCTAGATTGAGCCAAGCGCACGGATACGAGGCCTCCCCAACTTGGCCACCCCAATCAAAATCGAGTAGCAAAATGTCTTCTTCGTTGCAAATCATGTTTGGTTTCCGTAGGTCGCCGTGAACCAAATCTTCATCATGGAAAGCTTGAACAAGTGCACTCAAGTCATCTTTCCACTTGTCGCGAAGACAGGTGAGGTGGAGTGATTCGGAAGGGCTTGTGGATGATGATATATAGTCCATTGCGATGACGTACCAACCTCCTGGGATTGTCCCAAAGCCACGGATTGTCGGTGCGTGTCCACGTTCGGCACAAAAATTGTGTAGCTTGATGGAGTATTGGCGTGTGAACTTCACAATGATTTCTTCGCCATCAGAAGTTTTAGCAATATAAAGATTGCGGATGTCTTGTTTTTGATGGCGCCTAAGGACCTGGAATTGAATCTTCTGGCTTTCGTCCATGCTGGGGTACCTAGGCAGCTCCGAAATATATGGCAACGTGCGATCTGTTAGTGGGGACTCAGGTGGTATTTCGACGAAGTGTTTCACATCATCGTGTATGTGATTTAAGAGTATCGATGCACTACGAAATGCAGCACAGAGAGCCATGCGGTCACGGCCTTCGCATGCAGATGCCACACACGAATAAGTGGGAGTAAGAGCGGCGATGTGCCACTGCCCGAGGAACGCTATCCCATAGAATGTGATAAATGGGCCTAGTAATTGTGTCAGACGCATTTGAAGATTCCGAAACGATTCAACTTACCGACAACTGTAATGCCGAGACATGGGACATTCCAGCCCTCAAATAAGTCCTTATATCGGTCAAAGGACCCTTTATGTGAATGGGCAACATATCCAGTGAGTTCGACCATGGCCATTGAGTCGTTGTCAGCAGGTTCGTTTTTGAATTCAACAACACATATCACTGCACCATGTGACCCATGGTAGTGACCATCTGTACGAACGCTGCCAATGGAGGCCGGCATAAGCTCCAAGCCCAAAAGTTTGTTTAATAACTCAAGGCCTTTATCCCTCCTTAAGTCTTCGTTTGAGTAGAATCCAGCCATTTCGTTTGCAAAGTCATTGGAATAACTTTCCAGGTTCATCAGGAAAACAAAATGTTACTAGTGGGCACTAGCCGAGGCTAGTGACACCCAAATATATTGTCACTAGTTTCCCCTAGTAACCACTAGTTAAGCTAGTTAAATCTGGTTTTGCTGATGCTTGCGTTGCTCCCCATCTGCGCGAACAGGCTTGTGAAGACTGGAGTTATCCATGAAGTCACCGAAGCCGTGGTAGAGGAGAGATAGCGGAGGGACTGAATCCGCCTGAGGGCGGCCATCCAGGATTTTTTGACTCGGGTGGTTTTGCAGGGTCTTGTATTTGGATGGCTTGGCCACCACAGAAGGTGGGTCGTCGAAAATTTTTGCGTCGTGGATGACATCAAGACCACCACGGGGTCGCTTCCCAAGGGCAGTATCACTGGGCCGATGGACAAA
This sequence comes from Lactarius akahatsu, assembly GCA_021524915.1. Taxonomy (NCBI): domain Eukaryota; kingdom Fungi; phylum Basidiomycota; class Agaricomycetes; order Russulales; family Russulaceae; genus Lactarius; species Lactarius akahatsu. The sequence goes on along the minus strand of JAKELL010000055.1, from coordinate 82,440 downwards.
AACCGAGATGTGACGTGGGAGGGGTTCTGTCGGCCATACGCTGGAAATTGTAATCGTCGGGTTGTTTAACACTTCGGAGCTCTCATCTCCGGACAAAATTCTCCTTGAAATCTCAGATGTGCTCACTTCACCGCTATAATACATGTCGATCTGTAGGATTTAACAAATGGATTCTGGTTACACTACATGAGAATCTAGCACACCTTTGTGAGCACGATATTCATAGCGTTTGCACCTTTTAATGGGCCGGACTCAGTGCCACACTCCCGAAGAATTTCTTTCTTCAAGTTATAGAGATACTCTCCCGGCGCGATGGAAACAAGATTAGGCTCTGAATAACCTTTACAAAGGCACCATAGGTCATACTTTGCGCCTTTCATAGATGTCGTCGCAGCGGGGGTGGCAAGGCTGCCTGCAGTAGTGGCGGGGAGGTTGCCTGCAGTGGGGGTGGGGAGGCTGCCTACAGCAGGGGCAGCGAGGTTGCCTGCAGTGGGGGCGGGGAGGCTGCCTGCACTGGCAGTGAGGGTAGTGAGGCTGCTTGCACTGGCAGCGGGGGGAGCAAGGTCGTCTGCAGTAGGGGCGGCGGAGGTAGCGAGGCCGGGGGCAACAAGGGCGGCGGCGGCGGCAGCAGCAATCTGAGATCTAGTAGTCGGCATAGTTCAAGTTGCAAAGGTCGTACGGTATCATCAATACATCGATATCAATAAATCTTCGACGACTTTTTGCTGACAAATACGCGGACTCAAGCGCAGCGATGCTCTGTGTACTGACGTTCCATTGCAACAATAGGGGTGTCCTCAAATCCCCTGTGTTAGTTCAGCGTCGCGCAACGTCACGTCATACACTAGTAGTAGTCGTGAGAGGAAAGGCGACCTCGCTGTAGATGCGTACATCTATTTTTCTTTTTTGGCAGCTTGAGTTGCGGTCTTCTTAGCGGCTTTCTCTGCCTTTTTCGCCTGCTTTCGCGTCTTGCGCTCTGCCACCGTCTCTACATCTTCCTAGGATCCAGGAGTTAGAAAAAGTGATCAGGAACTTCAGGGGTCGCGCACCATTGGGACAACGCCATCAGGCAGTGCAGGCAGGTCATCGCTCTTCCGCCGCTTGCGCTTCTTCTCATCTTTCTCTTCCGCATCCACCTCCATAGCATCCGCCTCGCCCTCATCGGCCTCTTCCGCCTTTGCCTTTTCCGCCCGCCGTTTTGCGCGCCGCTCTTCCTTCAGGCGCCGTTTTTCCTCCTTCACGTCCAATGCCGCTTTCACCGCAGTCTCCATTGGCTCACGCTGGGTGCTGACCAGCCCGACTGCGTCCGCCGCCGGGTTGTACGTGGGTACGGCGGGGCCCGGCTTGACGCGCTTCTGTTGATTGGGCCCCGAGGCAAAGCGCCGCACTCCCGAGGCGTCGCCCTCCGCCTCCAGTGCGCGCAGACGCGCCTCGAGCTTGGCGCGATTCTCGAGACCGATTGTGGGTGCGGTCGGCGTGGACTTCTCGTCTACGTCCGTCAGCGCGTCGACGCGCACCGAGAGCGCGGTTTTCGTAGCGACCATTCGCGCCATCTGCAAATGTAGATTTGGCCGGGGTCGTGCGGAGATACGTCAGGGGAGACCACGAACCTTGCCCTTCAGCTTTGGTGGCGCCTGGCCAACCAGGGAGGCGTGGTATATGAGCCCGTATTTCGGCGTGTCGTGCTTCGTTTTGAGTGCGCGAAAGAGAGCTTTTTCGGCGCCAAGGATTTGGACTGTGCTTGCGGGGTGTTTTGCTAGGTTCAGCAAAGAACCCGCGTGGGAGATTAGCCGTGCGCCGACGAGCTCGCCGACAAGAGCGGTAAGGTTCGGCGCGATGGCGATCATGCGATTGCGCAGGTACTCTGATAGTTGTGCTCGGTACTCTGAGATCGAGATGACCTGATCGCAGAGTGAGTGAATATGCGTGAGATCAGAATCTGAGATCTCCGTTCCCATGGATATTTCTGCAGCCGCCTTGATGGTGGCTTCCAAATCTTCTGGGAGGATTGCGGCGAAATCGGTCGCAGCGGCATTGGTTCTGAAGCCTACGATGCGGTAAGAATCGAGCGAGAACGGCGCCAGGCTGATTATTACCCATCAGTTTCACGACCTTCGCGTACGCCAGGTTGTCTGACAGAATTTTCGCCATCTCCGGGAAATGCCAACCGTACCATTCCTAAGAAAAGTCAACCTTCCGACTGCTGGAACCTAAATTGCGAAGGCGGACCTTTACGCGCATCGAGTAGATGTTAATCTCTTTGTCAAGATCATCGAGTAATGCGATGGCTTGAACAACCATGGTGTCGACTTTGTCCGGGGAAAACTTCAGCTTGAACCTACACCACCTGAGTGATTGCTCATCAGCGCCGGACAAAGACACGCACCGGGATAGAGAATGGCTGAGTCCAAGGCTCATCGTGGCGAGGTCCTTTGGGTCGAGGCCATTCAAAAGCGCGGTCAGCTGACTGCGAATACCACGGAAGAGGTCGAGAGTGTCTATGTCCGAGATCACTTTTATTCCCAGCTTTTTACTGATCGGGCGTGCTAGAAACGAGAGATGATTATGCATGGGCACGCGGCGGAACTATAGGAGACGCACCAAGCTTCGGGTCTACCACAACCAACGCTTCCTTGTTCTTGCCCTTTTCCACGATGAACTTACTCAGAAACTCCTTCAGACCCTTTCCGAGCTTCCCTTCTTGCATTGCGGTGATTTCTTCAACTGCGACCGCCGTCGACGTAAATCGGTGCAGGGACTTCAATTTTAACCTGTGTTTAGGGTAGAATATCCCAGGCGTTAACACTGGCAGATACATCGGCCCATCCAATAGACTTGGCACGCACAGTCCGTTTGCCCTCTCTGGCGTCTCAAACTCTTTATAAAGATCCGGGTCAGTGAGCTTCGCCGAGTCGGTCAGCTTGAAGAGGGCAAAGCCCATCGCGGTCTCATATAGTACTAGCATAGTGTGCCCGGCGCCAGGGACAAAGCTGAAAGCTCTGCAGAAAGGCAACTTTTCGAGGCGTGAGAATCACTCTTGAGGCTTACGTAACGCCCAGATTGGGACAGGCAACATATGAGGCCACATTGGACATGTCTTCCATAACGACGGAGCCAGCGCATCCCATCATCATCGTTACTGGTGCAAACAAGTACGTCTATTTTCTTTGATTTCAGAGTGACGTGGCTCACACCCATTTGTAGCGGTGTCGGCTTCGGAATCTGTCGCAGGTTGCTCTACAACCTCGCACAAAACAGCCCAGATGACGCGCGCCCCCTGTTTCCTCTATCAGTTGCCACGGATGTAGCAGATGTCGTGTATCCATGCGCGGGACTGACGCTTATCATGGCGTGTCGTAGTCGGCAGCGAGCGGAGGTGGCGCGCACGCAGCTGCTGGAGCAGTTCGAGAAGGACGTCGCGCAGCTGCAGCGGAGCACACCAGGAGGGGCAGAGCGCGTCGCTGCATTCCGCAAGAACCTCGTCGTCGCGATCCACTTGCTTGATCTGGCGTCTGTTCAGAGTACGCTCGCGTTTGCGGATGAAGTAGCGCGCACGTGAGTCGCTCTCCCGTTTTGCTTCCGGTGTTGACGGACCGTGTTGACGCATGGGTGTTGCGTCGGCGCGTATAGGTACCCGTACGTGTCGCACCTCGTGTGCAACGCCGGTGTTGCGCCGTTCCTGCGCATCTCGTGGCCACGGATGTTCCGGCAGCTCTGGGAAGACTTGTGCCAACCCAACCTGTTTGAGTTCGTGACGTACCCGCGCTACAATATCCAGCGCACCGGGATAGTGAGCGATGACGGGCTCGGGTGGGCATGGCAGTGCAACGTGTTCGGGCACTATGTCATCGTGCGTCCTCCCTCCTCTGCGATGTTCGTATCTACGTGTTGACGCGCTCCCGTGAGCAGTGTCGTGCTCTCGAGGCGAAGTTCGCAGCGTCGCAGACACGATCGGGCTTCGGCCCCGCGCGCGTCGTGTGGATGTCATCGCTCGAGACGCGCGCCGGGGTATTCGACGCGGATGATTGGCAGCTTGTGAAGAGCGATCGGCCGTACGAAGGCACCAAATTCCAAATCGACCTCGTGTGTGCCGAGCTTGCCCGCCGCGCAGGGACTGCTGCCCCCGTGCGGCACATCGCCGTGCACCCTGGCGTGGTTTACTCATTGATCGACGCGGCGCTCATCGGAAGCTTCTCGGCCAAGGTCAAATGGGTTATTTTCTATCTCGTGCGTTACCTTTTCTTTTCGCGCCTATTCTGAGGCCTTCGGTTCGGTCCGGTTTTCGCTGAGTCGAATGGGCGTGTGCGTTTCGTAGGCGCGATGGTTCGGTTCGATACACCACAACATCTCGGCATGGAATGGTGCCGCTGCTGCAGTCCACGTTTGCCTCGCGCCGCTCGCGTTTATTCCGATCTTTCTTGCTGCCACAGGGACACCTGCAGCGAAGAGGAAGGAGCAGCAGGTGGGAGAACAAGGTTTGTTCCCGGCGCAATTGCATTCCGTTACAGATCGCATGGGGCACAGTAGTGTTGCGCTCTCGCCGTTATATGCGTTACCTAAGTACGAAAAGGAGGGCGAAATTTTGGTGGACCGGTGCGAGAGGTTGTATCAGTCTTTCCTGACAGTAGGGGGGAAGCCCCAATAAGGGGTTGTCTTATAAAACCTTGATATTTCCTGCTTTACATACCCATATACATAAAAGTATAACATAGAGACATATTGTGATACAATCAGTCATTGACTTGTGGTTGCTCTGGACTATCATTCGTTATAGTACTATTTGGCGGGTGGAAGTAAGGTATTGTTCGGAGGTTGTCGGGTGCCGGCCCTTGTGCCTCTAGCTTCCGGCGACCTTTGTCGGTCTGTGGAGGCATAATAAGGACACCAGCAAGACAAAAGACGCGAGTAGGCGTACGATCGCAGCGGTTGACATCCCGCGCTCAAGGCCCTCGAGCAGAGAGCAGGCCTTGCAGAGGTCGTTGCTGGACATATATCCACAGCGTATGCACGTCTCTATGCAGACAAGCAACTCGTCAGCACATACGAGACGAAAATGATGTCGGGCGCAGGGGTGGAACGGTACGCACGCTGCGCCTTCTGTGTCGCGCGGACCTCGTCCTTCACTTCGAATGCCTCGCCAGAGTGGATGATGTCGATGATCGCGCTGGGCCGTGCCGCCTCGAGATCCTTCAGGAACGCCCGCGCGTGCCCGCGGTACGCGTCCGGCGAGTAGATGCACTCGGTAGAGAAGTAGTCTAGTTTCTTGAAGTACGCGTACCTGTGCCGTTGTCACGTGAGCGAACGAAAGGAGGGAGAGCGCCAGGCATACATGACGATCTCCTTCTCATACGCGTACTTGAAGGGCTTGGACCGCCGTATCGTGTCTTCGCCCTGTGTGCAGATCGCGGTACATCGACCGAGCCGCGCGATGTCGCCCCGCATGACTGCCCGCCGATGTGAGGTCTTCCGTCCATTTTCGGAGGGTTAGGGACTGACGTACTGTTCATGAGCACCGTCTCAGCGATGTCGTCCGCATTGTGGCCTGTAACGATATGATCCACGCCAAGGGTGGCGGCGCCGCGGTCGAGAGCTTGCCTACGGAAGACGCCGCAAAATGTGCAGTTGTTTTTCTTTCCGATGGTAGAGACGACGCGGTCCATCGTCCATCCGTAGAGCTCGTGGTAAGAGAGGATCTTGAGCGGCATGTCGTATTGCTGTTGATTGCGCTTGACGGTCTGTGGTAAATTGCGGATGAGGTTGGGTCGTAGGTGTGCGGCAACTACGGGCTCACTTCCAGGGAGTCATCGCGGTAGCCAGTTATGCCTTCATCGATCGAGAGGAGGAAGAGGTTCAGGCCGTATTGGTACCGCTCGTTCAGTGTTTTCATGACATAGGCGAGTACCGTTGAGTCTGCGCATATATTTGGTCTGCAGATAGCAAGAAAGCGGAAGCATACGCACCCACCTTTTCCTCCCGATGCCCCGATGGCGACGCTGTCTCCCTGCTTGAAGAGCCTCGCCTCTGTGATGGTGTTGTGTACTTCGGTTTCGAATACCCTGAAGAAACAGTCCTTGCATATTTGCTGCCCAGTCTTTGGGCGTCTCAAGATTGCTTTGGCATTTCGGCAGAGTGCACAGCTCTTGGGTGCCATCGCGTTGAGATGAGACTAAGCCCTTCAGTCACGTGAAGGAATATCATTCCAATTGCTCCGGTCATCGGCCCGGTAATCGCTCATGCCAAAGGACCTTAGGAAAAGAGGGAAGAGGCATAAAAAGTCTCAACCCAACGCTCAGCCCCAGCCGGAACTAACAGAGGAAGGCCCATCGAGCGGACCATCATGGATTGTATCCCGTCCGCCGAACACTAATCAAGATCAGGTCGACTCTGATGCACCATTCGGCTATGTCGACCCAGAGATGAAGGCCTATTTCAGGACCGTCGAGGACCAGCTGAAGGAATGGCAGCAGAACTGGGGTGACGCAGAGGGCATCGAAGATATCGACTCGAACGAAAGTACGCAAACATTGTTTTCGCGCTTCTTAGCAGGCTAACCTCAGCATCCTTGTTCAGACAAAAGGATGTTTTTGATGGCCGCTCTGCAGGAGATATCTGGAAAGGAGCGCGAGCTAGCGACTGATCCCGAATGTGCTGGAGGACTTGAGCGCATGGCCTATTCGATGGATGACTTTGTGCGCAGGGTATTCGTGGACAGTCTCACGGGATCGTAAGCCTGGATTGTTATATGCTTGTCGTTTGCTTTTCTCACTCGCGGTCGGCAGATATGAGTTGTTGATCAAACACCGTTTTGCTTCCCACGTCATCCAAACGCTGCTCAATGTGGCTGCAAGCACAATAGCTCGAGAGGTACGTTGGCTTTTCGGGGGGTGACTTGCGCTCGGGCTGAGATGTGTGTCATCACCCTAGTCTCGAGGCGTGTTACCGAAAGTGGAGGACTCGTCCGACAAGGGCCAGCTCCGCACACTGACGCAGCTGATCCTCGACTTTTCCGAGGTGCGTCGCGTTCTCCCCATATATAGTAGGCACGGAACCAACCTTGTTTCTACTCCTCAGGAGATTTTGCCGTCTTTACCGGCCCTCATAATGGACCAATTTGCCTCTCATGTCGTCCGCGCGCTGTTTCTCCTCCTCTGCCCGCATCTCTTCGGCTCTTCGGCTCCGCATAGGTCTCAGGCGTTCGTACGCTCGAGAAAGAGCGCGGCGTGGAAAGCAAGGCAGGGTCCATTGACGTCCATCTTTGGTGACACCACGGACAAGGGCAAAGCTAGCGTAGAGAGGGCGCATCCCGTGGAATTTCGCGGGGTTGCAAAGAGGTATGTCACAACATTGAGGACAACCCTCGACGAGAACGAAGTTCGCTCGCTAGCTGCGAACAAGGTCGCATGCCCTGTCCTGCAGGTACGGCGTGATCATTGTTGGTTGAAAGCTGTCTCTTGACCATTTCGTAGATGGCGCTGGAGATAGAGGCAGACCAGGGCCTCTCAGACGAGCCGGGCTCCCTCATGGACCATGTACTAGTTGGCCTGATCTCCGGATATCGTACGGCCATTATTTCTCGTAGATTGACACCTTCTAATCCTGCCTTACCTCAACAGACGATGATCCCTCCTTTGTGGCCCAAGCCAGCGACTACCTTGTCACACTTCTGCGAGACCCAACATCTTCCCATCTTCTCGAGACCCTCGTCTCACGTTGTCCAGAGCCTGTTTTCGGCATACTCTGGACCACGTATTTTGAGCGCAACCTCAGGAAGCTCTCCATACATCCCGTAGCGAATTTCGTCGTCGCCAAGGCCCTTGAGCGTGCCAAGGTCGAGCAACTGTCGTACGCTCTCAACGAGCTGCGAGACTCGCTGGGCAAGCTTCGCCGTAGGTAAACCCCATTTTTTACCAGCCCGCGATGCTGATTGATTCATAGAGTCTCGGATTGGTATATTGCGCGCATTGATCGAACGCGCAGCTGCTTTGACCATCCTCGAAGCAGAAGTCTGCGAGGTCTGCTATCCCATGCTCGCACTGTACTTTTTTCACATGATACCTGCGTAGGCAATATGTTTTGCATTCGAGGTCAACACAGAGGAAGACCGAAAGGCATTGGTTCCCTGGGCACTTTCGCTCAAAAGTAAATCGGTGCGTAAGTGACGTGGACATGTAGGCGGCCGCCAATAACGTCTCATCTAGGAGTATGCCGCTGCTGTCAAGGCGAAGGCCACTGCGCCACCAGATCCCGAATCATCAGGAGATAACCCCAGAAAGCATTCAGGAAGACCACCACGGGAAGTTGCTACTGACCCCTTCGAGCCGACAACTCCCGGCGCTCTGCTGGTGCAATCACTCCTGCACCTCCATGCGCCGCACAATGCGCTCGTGCTAGACAGGTGCGCCCTCTGCAAACAGGTTTCTTCTGCGCTTTGACCGCCGGCATTACAGCATCGGGTCGTTGCAGCCGCAAGAGCTAGTTGCACTCACACATCACCCTGCAGGCTCGCGGGTGCTCGATGCTATCATCGACGGCGCAACGACCCCACCGCGTGCGCGCCGCTCCTTGCTCCGTGCCCTAGAAGCGCGTTTCGCAGACGTGATCGACGACCGTATTGGGGCGCTCGTCGGTGCGCGCTGCTGGGCGGCGGCGGACCCGTATCTCAAGGTACGCAGGTGTCGCCTGCGCTTTGATCCGACAGACGCCGATACAGTCCTTTTTTATTTTATTTTTTTCGATATAGGAGAAGCTCGCGCGCGCATTACTCCCTCATTCCGTGCGCCTCGCAGGCTCGCAGTTCGCGCGGTCCTTTACGCGCGGACTCGGTTTGTCGTTGCTGCAACGTAAGCCGGAAGAGTGGCATCGCTTGCACGCTACCCCTTCTGTGTTTGCATCTGCGTCTGGCGGTGTCACTTCCTCCTCCGCCCCCGCCCCAGCGTCAGTGCCCTACGTCGGGACGACAAGCGGCGTCGTGGAACCGGCGCCTGGTGGAAAGGCGCGCAAGAAGCGTAAGCGCGACGTCTCGATGGTAGAGGACGAGATCGACGCGCTGTTTGAGGGCGCGCTCGGGCGTAAAATTGCGCGGAGCGCGTTGGTCGTGGAGGGCTCAGAGGCCGCTCCAGAGCCGACGGCCTCGAATGTGTTGGGTCTCCTCACGACGGCAACGGAGCAGGAGAAGCTTGGGGCGGTCGTTGACGCAACCAGGGGCGGCGAGGGGAAGAAAAGGCGTGCGCGACGGCCAAGGTGATGAGGCGGTTGGGTGTACAATCATGGACGGGTGAGTGAGCCATTGAAATTATTTTATCAGACAACCCTGCAATTATGCAATTATTCTGTCGAAGATTTTTGGAGAAACTTCAGATGTAGACTTCACATCAGCCAATTACCTCAGGCATAATTAATCCACCTGTGATGCCAGGTGTATGTGAAGCGTCTAGCTGGTGACTAGTGACTCAGAAAATTGGACCGTACCGCGGGAACTGGGTGGGGCGGGTCATCTCCTCCAGCGCCAGTTTTCAACGGGTACTACCTCCATGAGCACTTATCCAGCATACCACGTTACATTTCACTGAGTCATACTACCTAAAGAAAACCATGGGTTCTGTAGCGGTTCTAGGTATTACCAAGCAATCCAACTCTGTCCATATGTACGAAAGTAGAAAGACCTCTTTGATCACGGTGCGGTCAGTGAAGTCGACATGCCTTGTGTCTTGGCCTTTTCAGTAGGTGATGTCTCTGCCTGGCCATCTGGCATAGAGGTGAGAATCCTGATGGGAAGGGGACCTGATGAGGGTAAAAGAAGTTCTGGGGTGCCAGTGGTGGGGGGTTGAATAGGTCCCCCGGAGTCCGGGATGATAGAGGGCCCAGTAAGTTCTTCAGTGGGGGGGTCGTCCTCTTTGGTTGCTGATACGGTTGCGGGGAAGTTGTTGAGAAAGATCGGAGAGGCTACGTTCAATGACACAACGATCGTTAAGTAGAGTACTACCGGGTAATTCGGGTCCATCGTTTCCGGGGGGTCATTACTGAGAACAAACGGGACGTCTGCCGCGAGATGTTCAGTGGGCCGAATCAAGCAAGGTTTCTAATAAGATACAAACCCCTTTGAGATTCCAAAGGTATCGGTGTCTCATGGGCTCCGATAACGATGTCAGAGTGAATTCGCTGCTTCCCATACAGGCGCAGGATAAGACGCGAATCCCGTGTTGTAGAACTGAACTGAACTTTCAGAGGAAAAATAATATTGAAAAATAAAATCTTACAAGGTACTAAGACTCTGGTGCCAGTGCACTGACTGTCCATCAGCCGGGACGCTTGCCGTTCTCCGCGCGGTTCTCTGAGTTTTTTTCGGACGATCGCTAGTGGTTACAGTGACAAAGAACTCCCGGCGGCCTCCAAACGTAGTCTTGATACGTGGAACATTTGCCGCTCGGAGGACTAACAGATAGCTATCAGGGCACCAACGGGTTGGATTTAAGTACATACCAATTACCTCAACTTGAACCAGTAGATGGGATGGGCTTCCCTGCGATTCGTAGATCCGAGTGCTATCCAAGGACGTTTCTCGGGCGAGTATCGCTACACCAAAGAAGGGATCGACGCCGTGTTTTGGAGCATTTACACCTAGAGCCTGCTTCAGCAACATTTGTGCAACACCGACACCATGTTTACGAGAGCGATCTCCACCTCGTGACACTAGATGCAACTGCGTCTCACCCTGGTCGTTCTCCACATTCAAAATTGCACCATAGTCGAGAAGTACCCTTGCGATCTTGAAGCTCCCAGAGGAGGAGGCAGCATGTAATGGCGTCTTGTGGGCCTTGTTCGGGGCATTGACGTCCGCACCGCGTTCCAGCAATAGCCGTGCGACATCAATACCACGTTCTTCGGAATAACAGTTGCCGATTGACACTAGGTACAACGGGGTTTCACCCAAGCCGGTCTCTGCGTTCGCGTTCGCACTATGGTCGAGAAGAATACGTGCAATCTTGATCCTCCCGTAGAAAGCCGCCGAATGTAACAGGGTCCACCCATTTTCCGACCGTGCGTCCACGTCCGCGCCATACTGTAGTAATACTCGAGCAGGATCGGAAACATCGTCGCACTTGTGCCAGTCCATCCACGAGCCCATTGCTAGATGTAATAGAGTATTGTTGGTCTTGTCTCGTCGTTTCGTATCCGCGCCACGCTCCAGTAGTAGTCGCAAAAGACTGAGAGCGTCGTCGTCACGATATTTCCTTTCAACCAGCAGGTACAACGGAGTCTTGCCCCCATCGTCCAGAGAATCGACGTCTGGCTTGTGCTTGAGTAGCATCCGAGCTGCCACGAGGTCTCCGTTATCTGTTGCCAGATGTAGTGGAGTACGTAAATCATCCCGCCGGCAATTAATATCTGCGCCGTGATCAAGTAGGATCTCTGCAACCTCGGCGTGTTTCCTGCCCAGTGCCGCAAACAACGGAAACTTGTAGCGACCACCAACAGTGTTCACATGCCGTGGGCTTTTGGTGGAGAGGTGCTGTACCAAGTCGCAAAACCCAAAAAGCGAGGAATAGTATAACGGGGTAGGTAGCTCCGAGGGCGAGTCCCAATAGGACTCTTCGTCAACGTTGTATATTCCAACCCATGTTTTGAAGTGAGGCTTGTCACAATCAAAAAGAGACGCCATCCCACCCGCAACACGTGATGCGACGTCTTCGAATTGGGCATGCGTAGCCCAGTGTCTAGCCGCATATTCCGCCAGAGGGAAGCGCCCGACGCTCTTTTCATCGACGTGACCATCCAAATGGAGAAGAAATCCGAGGCATGCCTGTGCGAGGACGGTGTGCGCGGGTCCAGGATGGATCTGATATCGAGAGAAGTCCCCGAGGCGATCCGACATCAAGAACTCCTTCACGGAGAAGTGCATAAACTGGACGACCTTAGAACCGTGGTCGCCGACAATGGCGATGAGACTTGAGCACGTAGACAGCACAGCCTGTTCTTGGTCGTTCGATCGCCAACCTGCGCGGTATCTTGGAATCGCTCCCTGGGCTGTATTGAACTCGAATGCAAGCACTTCTGCAAGCTCCTCGACACGAAGTGGACGGACGGCCACCAAGAGGCACTGCAGCACACGATGGGCTTGCGCTTGGTTCGCCTGGGGGATTTGACTGAGTATACGTGCATAGGTCTCGTCCAACGATTCGGGCAACTGGTCAAGGGTCCGCCGAATACTTGGTGGGAGACAATGCTGCAACTCTGCTAGCTGACAGTATACCCACCGGAACCTGTATGATAGAGGATAAGAGGACTATCGCCGAGTATCGGGTGAGACCCTTACATTCCGTCCGCCTTTTCGGACAGCACCTCGACAACCCGCTTCTTATCTTCATCCCGCCATTTCCGCATCTTCCTGTCCGAGTAAACGACGTTGCCCACGTAGTCGGAAATGTCCTTCTTTTGTCCGGCTTCATCATGAAGGGAGACAGAAATATATGCAAGTGGCTCGAGAACAATTTTGATGTCAGCCTCCGGACGGCTAGTAACACATATATGCAAGTTCGGAACGTTCAGCTCGATAAGATCCTCCAGAAAGTTAAGGACTAATGTTCGTGGGGTTGGAAATCCGGTAATGTCGGGACACTCATCGAGTGCGTCGATGACGATGTAAATTGGCTGCTGTGCGGCGGCAGATAGCATATCATGAAGACATTTCGTCAAGACGCTGATGCTGGGCTGTTGCGCGCCCTTCCTGTGTGTGGAATAAATATGGGAAATTATCTTGCGGCAAGGATCCAAGTAGGCAGAAAGTTGGGTGAGAAGTGAGGTGAGAAATTTGCGGAGGTTTTTTTTGTCCTCGTCACGAAAATCAAAGTAAAAATATGCTAATGAGGCGTTTCCGGCATCACGCAACGATATAACGTGTTTTATGATCGCAGACCTTTAGTCAATAATGAGTTCCTGCCCCTGGGAATGATACCAAGGAAACGACAAACGAAAGAATGCTCTTTCCCGAACCCGCTACACAAACGGGGGAGATCAAGAGTTGAACAGTGAAAGATTGGAGGAACGTACGTTTTCCGTGGATCCAGAGGAGGGAACCAACTAGCTCCCATTCCTTGAATATGCCACCTTCAAAGAGCCACGCGGCAGTGCCCTCTTGGTGGATCTCGCATGCGATGTTGTAATTTGTCGACGGGTCCGTGAAGCGAACCAATTTCGTAATGTGCTGTTCATCTGGTCCCCTACGGCAAAGTTTCAGTCTGCACGACGGAATAATTGGATGGTGGAGACCACAAACATTTTCATTTCTTCCGCCACATCTTTATTTCGTCCAAGTCGTTTTGTTATTTCGTCCAGGTTGACTTTATTTCAAGTATCCACCACGTTACCGTATATTTGCACAGCCCTTTACCTTCTTGTCCGTAGCTCACCCACGTATCGCGAAGTTCGGCCGTGGCGCTGGCTTGCCTGAAACTGGGTGGTCACTGGCATGGGGTTCGCGTACCGCATCTTTGAGCTCACTCATGGCCTTCAAAACCTGAGCTATCGCCATCCGAACTTCCTCCTGAGTCAAGCTATCGAGTCTCTTCAGGGCGTCCTCAATATCCGTCCTTCCAACTAGTTTATTAAAATACGTCCCTGTTAGATGCAAGAGCGGTCAAATGATAGTTAAGTATATCTTGCAGAAATAACTTACCTATCCGACATTGTTGCATCTCCTTCATCGCGATGGAGAGTGTATTGAGGACCTCAGCCACGATTTTCACAAGTATCTCTACCATATCATTGGTCGGTGAGATCTGGGTATGGACCCCAAGGCGCTTGAGGAAGAATTGAATGCGCTGAAAGAGGTCGACGAGCGCATCGTGGCTCGCTCTGACATCCTTTGCTGCCTGTAAAATATCAGTATAAATGGTCGACACAATGGAAAGACCGATGAACGAACAGCGAGGAGGACGCCGATTCCGGTAAAGACTACTTTTGCAGAAGGAAGCGCCTGCACAACGATGAATGGACCCCAGGTCATCACTGAATGATTTCCTGAAACGACGTACCATACCAATGTTGAGACGCGACTAATTCAAGTCACATGTCTCGTGGGATATGATTGAGTCATCCCATATACTAAATACGGTATCTGTCCCTTACGGACTGATTTGGACTTGGCCGGACTCTTACGGACCGCTTTGTTTATCTTTATTGTTAGAGTCATATATGGCTCTTATTGTTCTCTATTGTTAAGATACCGGTATTGTCTGCTTTAGGCAGCTATTGTTCTCTGCCCTCCAATGGCATTTCTCCCTCTGGCGCACAGACCACCTGTATTGTGTTTGGATCACCTGTGCGCACAGACCATTCTTAGCTAAGCGTCCTGTATAAAGGACTGCTGTTTTCGCCTCTACACTTCAGAGTTTACTTCCCCTCTGAAGTGTAAGTCCCTTTATCATTACTTCTCTTATTTTACCTTTACTCATGAGACGTTCCTTTATAGTAACTTGTCTCTACTAGGTATGCAGTTGTAATAGGGTTTACTTCCCCTCTGAAGTTAACTTGTCTCTACTAGCTCCTTGCTATTAACCCCACTTGTTAGTTCTGTGCTTCAACAACCAACACCCTCGCCAAGTGTCCTGGAAATCATGTAGGGGATATGCACCGATGAATCGATCCATTTCATCAACCTCTTACGGCTGCCCCTAAACTTGTCAAATGCCTCGGCTTGATGTTTAATTATGTCCAAGACGGCCTCGACTGGATTCACAGCTTTGCAGTTCCTTGGCGAGCCAGTTGTTTAAAAGGTCGTTCCCGGTCTTTTGCATGTACTCGCTCAAGGCGGCATCGAGAATCGATTTGAATTGTAAAGATGACTCAGGGTGTTTCGGGAGGTGAAGACATGGTACTAGTCAAAGTACTAGTAATAGTTCGTCAGTGAAGGGGGACAGGCTAGCAAGAGTTCCAGTGAGGTGAGCAAGTTGCGGGAGAATCACGATTGCCTCGTGTACGAGAGATAGCCGCCGGGGTAGTGCAGTGATAAGTAGGGACTGATGAGGTTAGCACTCGACCCCTTGCTCGACCCTACGCCTCTCGATGAAGCGCACATTATCATCGAAACCAAGCATTTAGCGGTGGACAGAAGAATTCGTCCGACCTGACCAATTAGTTTACATGTGGTGTCAATTGAAAATCGATACAAGTTGAATGTGATAGGAGCACAGAGAGAAGAGGGTACGAAACCCGGAAACACGGACCAGACGCAGACGCAGACAGAAATTATTTAGCGCGAGACCTTGGACAAGAACCTGAAACATGTCCCCTTCCCGTAATCGACCCAATTTCATAGTAGGATGGGTAGAGAAACGTTCATTGCAGAGGGCCGGGGAAATACATGATGGCAGTTGCTGCGTAGTTATATTGTTTCAATGGACTTGCAAATGGATTTGAAAAAAAAAAAAAAACGACCCAAATTACATGCTAATAATCGAATAGTCCATTGTCAAACCCTAGTGAGGACATAAGTAGTCCCCACATTACTAAAAGGGTTAGCTTGCACACAAGAGACTGTGAGGGTCCGAATCCCTGGGGAGTCTGAAGACTGAGTATTATGAGACAGATGAGAAATTAAAGGAGGGATAGAAGGCGCCCTGCGAAGGAGGAAGAGGAAGCAGGCAAGGCCGTAACCAGGATCCAAAAGGAGGTGCGTTGCGAAGTGCCAACGAGATAGTGAGCGGAAACGGGCAGTAGTGAGGAGTTCTGGCGACACCGCGGAAGCACAGGAACCTCGAGGGTCTTCCGCATCGTTGGAAGTTCAGTCTCATGACTCGGTTCGACTACCTGGATGCCTTGAGATGTGGTCCCGGTAGGTCTTGCTGTGAGTGTGCATACCTTCCCTCACATGCCATTCGTGAAATACGGGGAGAATAACTCCCACTTGAGGTGAGCTGCTCTTCCAAGGATGTCTAGAATGTCCATGCCATTCCTTGCATATCATGCTGGCTGCGCTAGAGCACAGTTCCAGAAAGGTCGTGCGTAATGCGTCATGTTAGTCTGCAACAGCGCGTGGATTGCCGCATTGCGCCGTCCCGCTGCAAACGAAAAAATGTCAGCCCGTCAGGCAGGTCCGCTACTGGCGCTGGTTCCACGCGCTCGCCTTATACTCCAGACAATGGGTGCTTCGATGGATGGTGAGAGGGTTTAAAGTTGGTGGACGCAGACGCCAAAAAGGGATAGCCCGATACGCCGTGGGAGTGGAACGGGGTCAAAGAGACTCGGAGCAGCTCGGCGGCTGCGCGATTTCGAGATTCTGTCATCTTGGTCTTGCAACGACCACTGTCCACCTTCCTTCCTCCTTGAACCCAGCACCCAAGAGGTCGTGCCCTCATTCTTCCAGTCTCAGACGCGTGTAATTCCAAATATGTCCAATCTAATCCCAAGCTTGGAAACGTTCGCAAAGGTACTTTCATGCTCAGAACTACAATTCGTTCGTTAGGGGTTCATGGTTGTTCGTGTCGTAGGGGACGGCGGCGACCGCCGCTGGCTTGGGCACCCTAGGTCAGACTTTACTCATCTCTATCGGAACAAATGTGCGAATGACCCCTCCAACAGGAATGGGCCTGCTCTACTATGGCCAGAACTTTCTTATCTACCCCAGCGCGTTCCCAGCAGGCGCACGAGAAAGTGGGCACGCTTTCTCCCCCACTCCTACGATTGGCGCTCATGCCGTCTTCTGAACAACCCAGACGTGCCCGTCCCGACCGACTTTTCTATCCCGTACACCGACCTCGAGCTGACGACCCCAGACGACGTCAAGATCAAGGCGTTCCTGCTACTACAGCGGACCGTGCTGAACCTGGGCGAGACGCCGGTCGAGTGGGAAGAAGGGCCCCCCTCGGACGAGGAGGTACGTCAAAATGCTATACTTTGGGGGCAGAGGTGGCGCTTGCTGATCACCGAGTTTGGCAAACATTTCAGTTTGCGGCGATGCGGCCGACGGTGCTCATGTTCCACGGCAACGGCGGGAACCACGGACATCGCATCCCACTGGGCAAGATCTTCTTTGGAAAGATGCGCTGCAACGTGATCATGCTCTCTTATCGCGGGCACGTGCCTTTACTATGATTCCATTTCCGCCCCAACTGCTCACGCTCCTTTGTAGCTATGGCCACTCTGAGGGCACGCCCTCCGAAAAGGGTACGTAGGCAAGGTCCCCATTTTTTGTCATATTGTGCATTGTGATACCCAGACGGCCCCACGTTTGCGTTTTTTGTGCAGGTTTGCAAATAGACGCTCAGACTGTACTCGACTATGTTCGCGCCCACCCAATCCTCTCCAAAACTCGAATCGTGCGCCTTTTAATACTGAGAACTTTTTTTCGATTGTAAATTCTCTGTAGATCCTATATGGCCAGTCCATAGGAGGCGCCGTTTCTATCGACCTCGCCTACCGCAACCCAGATGCAGTAAGCCCTACCGTTCTTCCTTTCCAGCAGTATAGACCACCGACGTGTGCAGATCGCGGCGCTAGTAATCGAAAACACATTCATGTCCCTCCCGCGGCTCATCCCAACCGCAATGCCGCTACTCGGCCCGTTCTCCTTCCTCTGCCACCAAAAGTGGGAGTCCTACCTCAAGGTAATCCCTCTCCTTTCCTTCCCTTTCCCTTTTTGACGACGATCCGTCTAGGCACCAAAGCTCCCACCGGACATGCGCGTGCTCATGCTTGGCGGCGCGCGCGACGAGGTCGTGCCGCGCTCGCAAATGCAGGAGCTCTGGGCGATCATCCGCAGCCGCGGGCGTGCGCGCGACGCCGAGAAGCCTGCCCCTCTACCCGCCTCGTCCACCACCGAGAAGGCGCGGGGGAAGAGAGCCAACAACGACGATGACGGCGATGATGGCGCCAAGGTGCCCCCACGCGTGGTCACGGACGGCGGGAACACGTACATCGAGTTTAGCGCCGGGACGCATAGTGCGTTGTTATTTTCTTCGTTTTTTGTTTTGTGGCGCTGAATTTTTTTTTTGGTTGCGTTGAAAAAAAAAAAGATGACACGTGCATACAGCCGGGGTATTGGTCCGCGGTGAATGAGTTTGTCGAGAGCCTGAGCCCAGGGAAGCCGTCTTCCTGACGCGTGCATACATACTATCTGGCCTTTCTTTCTTCTCTCCTCCTTGTTAGACAGCACTGTATACATGCGTCCTCCCTTTCTGTACGAAGGCAATACACGGATGTTTTTCGCTTAGTTTCCCAATTTACGCCCCGCGGGAACCACACATCAAATCTGATGATCTTAGCACGCCTACAAAATTAGCACTCTACACTTGAATTCTTATTGTCCGTTCAGTACTCTCTTTCTCTATATAGTGTGTGACGCAAAGGAAAGAGATCGAGAAAAAAAATGATAATCCATCTCAGGCGCGATGCACTCAAAGGCTGCCCTCGGCCATCTTGGCCTTGTAGTACCGCACCATCTCCTCAAGGCCCATGCGGACCGTCCAGCGGGGCTGCCAGTCGAGGGTCTCCTTGGCGCGTGTGGTATCGGGGCGGCGCTTCTGCGGGTCGTCCTTGGGGAGGCCCTCGTGGATGATATTTACGCGGGGCGGGGCGGCGACGCCGTCTGCGCGCTGGACGTCCTCGACGATGTCGCGGACGAGCTGCGCAAACTCGAGGATGGTGAACTCGTCGCCATTGCCGATGTTGACGGGGCGCGTCTCGGACGAGTTCATGAGCGCGATGAGGCCGTCGACGAGGTCGTGGATGTACTGGAACGAGCGCGTCTGCGAGCCGTCGCCGTAGACGGTCAGGTCCTGCCCGCGCAGCGCCTGCACGATGAAGTTGGACACGACGCGCCCGTCGTATGGGTTCACTAGACCGACAGACATGAGGGTGTGTGGTGGGAGTGGGGTGGGGGACTGACTACTCACTGCGGGGCCCGTAGGTGTTGAAGATGCGCGCGACGCGCACGTCGACGCCGTCCTGGTTGTGGAAACCGTACGTCAGGGTCTCGGCGACGCGCTTGCCTTCGTCATAGCACGCGCGTGGGCCGATGGGGTTGACGTGGCCCCAGCTGCGCTTCGAGTCAACGAAGTGCGGTGCGGTGATGGAGTGGTAACTTACTAGTCCTCGGGTTGTGGGTGCACCTCGGGATCGCCGTAAACCTCTGCGGAGAGAAATTTGAAGGGGTGTGAGAAAAATCGCGTCCAAAGAGGGAAAGCGGATTGCCGTAAGGAGATGAAGCGCTCACCTGATGTACTGGTGAGCAAGAAACGCGCCTTTGTGCGCTTCGCAAGACCGAGCATGTTGAGAGTGCCCTGGAAGGACGTTTTGATCGTCTTGACCGCGTTGAACTGGTAATGCACCGGGGAAGCCGGGCAGGCGAGGTGATAAATTTCTGATCGATAACGTCATTATTGATGAATGAGAAGAGAAGAGAAGAACGACACATACGGTCGCATTCGATCATGAAGGGTTCGACGACATCGTGCCGAACCAACTCGAAATTAGGGTGGCCGACCCAGTGGGAGACACTCGTCTTGGAACCAGTGAAAAAGTTGTCGAGTACGGTGACCTCGTGGCCGAGGAGCATAAGACGATCGACGAGATGAGAACCGACAAAGCCGGCACCACCGGTGACAAGAACGCGCTTGCGACCTGATGGGGGGAGAAGCTTGACGGGAGGGAAACGCGTGAGGGTTGTGTAGGAGATGGACTGCGACTGGGGGTGATAGATGGACTTTGACTGGTAGGCAGCGTGTCCCTTGGTGAAGCGGGCGTGACTGTCCTCTTCTTTGGTGTCGATCCCATCTGTCTCGTCGTCGCTGGCAGTTATGACATAGTGTGGACGGAGGTAGAGAGACCTGACGACGTCGAGGGGAACTTCGCAGTCGAAACCGAAGCGTTCAAAGCCAACAGACGTGATCTCGCCGCCGTTCTTATCAAGGGTGCGTATCTGTGCAAAGATCAGGACAGAATATGAAGCGGGGTATGCTACGGACACTCTGTACGTTCGAAGCGGTCATCTTGAGAGGGAATTCTAAGAGAGACGCTGAAGAGGGCAAAGTGGGTTGCTCCATGCTTTCACTCGCGTATTTGAACCTTGGCGGCTGCCTTATCCTTATACAGCTCGGCTGCTTCGCTCCGACACCCATCACCTCCTTCAATTTGTCATGCCGCGCATCCAAAAACCCTCCCCTGGCAAGTCTCGTCATGACCCTCTCCACGTGGACATCGCTGCAGACGACGTATACGCAAAGTACGGAAACGTCTCGAAACCAGGAAAGCGCAAAAAATCGCGGCACAGTAAACACGACGACGAAGACGGCGCGGAGGTCTGTCCTTGTCTTCCTCCCACGCATCTTATCGCCCACCAATCACCGCCATTTCAGGCCATTTTAGATCCAAAGTCTTCGAAGCGTATCTTTGAACTCGCTCGCGACCAACAGGATGAGCTCGATCATCCGGACCCAGATGAAGACGTCATCGAAGATAATTTCACCCGACCGCATAATCACGATCTCGAGGAAGCAGACGAAGACGAAGACGACGAACAAGAAGAGTACCAGGGTTTCTCTGGCGACGAGGAACGCGAATTGGTGCGAATCCCTTTCTAGACTTCTACCAGTACCTCACCGTGTGGTATTTCTCAGGAAATAGACGAGGGCGATATCCGAGTGCTCGATGCGCTCCACTCGTCCAACGCGGGAGAACGTAAAACCCTAGCGGATCTTATCTTCTCCAAACTTGAAATCAGCGCGGGTCAGACTGCGGTCGTGCGCACCTCCCATCCGTGTGAGTCAATCACTCCTCGCCTCCATGCGTTATTCGATCGACGCGCGTACGAATTACGAGCCAATACCCTGCACGCCTCACTCCCTCATTCGTGGCGGTTTCCTCGGACTTGCAACGTGAGGCAGTGCGGCCGCAGAGTCATTCATACATAGATTCCCGCGGAAATCGCGGTACTTGTCGATTACTTCGCGCTTTTTTTTTTCTTGGCAAAATGTCGTGTCCCGCGTCCTTTCACGTTGCTCAGTTGCCATTGCAACAGCCGGCGACAACGAAACCCCAGACCCTGCCGAAGGCCTAGATCCCAAAGTGGTCGAAGTCTACACAAAGTGTGTCTCCTTTCATTCTATCTACTTCACGGAACCACCCATAATGGGTGCGCGTGTGCAGAGTCGGCGAACTCCTCCGCAGCTACCGCGCCGGCCCGCTCCCTAAGCCGTTCAAAATCATCCCGTCGTTCCCCGCGTGGGCACGTATCCTCGCGCTCACCACACCCGAACAGTGGTCGCCGCAGGCTGCGCACGCAGCGACGCGCATCTTCATCTCGAATATGAAGCCGCAACAGGCGCGCGTGTACCTCGAGGGCGTCGTGCTCGGGCTCGTGCGCGCGGACCTCGAGCAGCCCTCGACGCGCAAGGACGCGCGCAGGCTCAGCCCGCACCTGTACGAGGCGCTCAAGCGCGCGCTGTACAAGCCCGCGGCGTTCTTCAAGGGGATCGTGTTCCCCCTGCTCGACGTGAGTGCGATGCTCTCTCTGGCGCTTTTGCTTTAGGTGACGCTCCACAGGGCGGGTGCACGCTCAAGGAGGCCGTGATCGTCGCATCCGTGCTGACCAAGGTCAAGGTGCCGCTGCTGCACTCGTCAGGCCGCGCTCATCCGCCTCGCAGGGATGGACTACTCCGGTGCGTCTTGCACCCCGCATCTTCACCCCCGCTTAACGCGCGAACAGGGCCGACCTCGCTGTTCATCCGCGTGCTGCTGGACAAGAAGCACGCGCTGCCGTACAAGGTGCTCGACGCGCTCGTGTTCCACTTTATCCAGGCTCGCGAACACCCACGCGCAGGGCTCGCTCCCCGTGCTGTGGCACCAGAGCCTCCTCGTGCTCTGCCAGCGCTACGCGGCGCACCTCGCGCCAGAGCAAAAGGACGCGCTGCGTGACGTCGTGCGCGCGCACCCGCACCCGCAGATCTCGGGCGAGATCCGCCGCGAGCTCGCTGCGGCATCCGCGCGCGGCGAGCCGACGGAGCATGACACGATGGATATTTCGTAGTAATGTAGCCATTTCTGGTGTACGATGGTGGTGTACACTGCATGCTGTATTTGTGTAGAGGTGCAATATCGGAGATGCAAATAGGTGACACCCTGTGATGGGCAAAATGGAAGGCTGATACAAGTTGCATGAGATAGGGAAATCCGAGGCCAGACCGTGGCGTGGGCGCGCTTGCGGAACATAAACTGGTTACTGTACTGTACGCCACCTGAGTACGATACTTAGACCGGTGACCGTTCGCTCTATGAAGTGCCGGCTGCGCTTAGGACGCTCGATGGAGAATCGAGGTTCCTCCAGTCGCTTGCGACCCCGGTTACGAGTCTATATGGTAGTAGGAATACCACCTATGAGCATTTTCTCGACTAATGCACATCAATAGGAATCGCGACCTACAGTTTTGTTTTAAAAATCGACAAATTCAAGTTGCGTCTTTCAGATGGCATAGTGACATGATTGGCGATCATTATGTGTGGCTGTAAAGGTTGAATGAGGCGCACACGACCTAAGCCTAAGTCGGGTCGTATAACTCCGAGTCAGGGAGAGGGACTTATTCGGAACCATTGACAAGGATGGACGCCGTGATTGCTGTGATCGCCGTCACTCAGTGCCACTATCATAGTACCGCCCACCAAGGTCGCCGCCCTTCCAAGTCCCACTATCATCTCCTTTTCCCCCGATTTTCACCGCACTGCAGCACTCCACGAAAAACGGATTGGGATTCTTTCGCATCATCGCTGAACGTGGGTCTCTCTATAGCACCTGCTTTTGCGCTCGACCTCGATATTTGGTTCCTCGCTCGCGCTGTTCGCACCGATTTGGTCTGATCCTGCACGACCAACTTAATATCGAAGAATGGCCTGTGTCCCCCTGTGGCGTGCACGCGCATCAATTGGGCGGGGCATCCCTCAAAAAACACCGCTGACTCGCTGTCGCCCTGTTGAGGGCCTTTTGACCTGATCTAGACAGACGTAACTTGATTGTGTGCTATCGCCGGCCTTCTCCTAGTTCCGGGGAGGTATCTCAAACTCGGCTCGGGACGCAGGAGCTTTTTACTTGCCCAGGAGAAACATCGAAGATGTGGAGATCATGATGGTATACATGACAGAGCTGGCGGAGACAAGCCAGTAGCAACTTACTCGGGGACAAAAGACAAGCGAACACACTCTGTTTACTCTCATTCGGGGTTGGGACCGCCCAGTCAGGGCTTCGTACTGCACGGCGCTGTAAATGTACCTCACGCGCGGTTAAGTTAACTGGGCGCAACCTTTGTCTCAGCATCGCACGTTCGTCTTGTCTCTGCTTGCTTGGGTCTGTTCTTCTCCTGGGCCGTACGGTAGTCGGACACTGTTCTTGATGGGTGTAGGGAAGGTCATTGTTGCTGTCAAATGGGGAAAAGACGGCGATCAAGTGTGTCCCCCCAACGCAAAAGGAAAGAGAGCGTCCCCCGCCCGGGCAAGCTTCTAACTGACGAATGAAGGATATCTGGATATCGTGCTGTGCCCTGCTGTACCCCGCCCTTTGAATCGCACATAGAATTCTAGGCACGTTTGTCCGAAGACGTTCAGAGTTATAAGGGGTCTCTCTCTCGATCATTTGAACAACTCTGCTGCTCCCCCTGCTAGTCTGAACACCTCCCTCCTACATTCCTGCCTCTCATGGTTTACATCCCCTTCTTGTCCCTGCTTGGCTTCCAAGCTGCCCTCAACCCGTTCGCCCCCAAGCCCAAGCAGGAGCCCATCTCCACCGACGCTGTGCCTTTCGTCAATCCTAATCTCCACGGGGGTTCTCTTCTTGACATGACGAATACTGGGCTCGGAGAGCCTCTCAACGTGAACATCTCCCCTTGACTTGCATAAATCAGCGCTCATGACAGATGGATAAACAGGTCATCGTATCGGGTCTCAGCTCACCCTGGGTCCTGGCGGACGGCGGCTTTGTGCACTTTGCGAACGCGGTCGGGTTGTGAGTTGTTTGTTTTGTCCACGGGGTACCCAGCGTACCTATAGTCTCCCCTCCCCAGCGGGATCGAGTGCTTCGGCGCTCACCTCGGCGATCCGCAAGCGGCGAATCTGGGCGACGGACACGGCTACGTGAATCAGACCCTCGAGCTGCGACAGGATTACGGTAACCCTGACATTGGCACGTGCTGGGAGAGCCTCGTCGGAGGCAACCATCTGCGTCTCTTCCGCCAGAACGGCCCCGGCGCCAACACCGGCGCGTTGTTCCTTGCGTACGTCTGCCAGTTCGTCTCTCCTGCCCCGTTTTTAATGGAACGGAACCAGCGTTTCCCAGGAAGAGGTGCAGTCTTTTTTTTTTCCTTCTAGATCGCCGATGCGGTTCCGTAATCGCTTTATGTGTTTACAGAATGTTTCCCATGGCCACACGATTTCTCCGAACGGTTATAATATTGGCCGGTGAGTACACGCGCAGGGGTTCAGTCGGACCCAGCTCTGATGGTGGCGCTTCCTCGGAACGTAGCGACAATTTTGTGAAGGGCGCTCTTGGAGTAAAGCGCTATCAAGGCGTCAAATACCAGATCGTCGCGCAGAACGTCACTGGCTTACTTCCGCCAGGCTCTACGGGCATAAATCATGGTATGGCGCCACCTTATCTATGCGATATTATTGTTCATCGACTTGACTCGCGATAGGCATCCCGACTGATGGCGTGACGGTACTCCTTACCGTCACAATTGTATCATGAACTCAAGAGCAAGCTCAAGAGCGATGGACAGTTGCTACGTGGGAGATGATGCATGATGTGCGCTGATCTTCTTGTTACCTAAACTCTGTCTTGCGATCTCCTCAGGCTACCTCCCGCCTCCTTCAAGTAATCCACTTACTTTTACCCGCATGTAATATACTGCTAGTAGGTAGCGATTGTAATCGATATCCAAGAGTTTCCGGTTCTTCGGCCCGCATGACGTAGTGTACGTGATTTTCTTGGCGACAAAATCATTGTTGTCACCATGTTCACCTTTGACTGATCGGTAAACATAACATCGCTCTATTTCTGTAGTCGGCCAGGACCATTACCCCAACCTTGTTCGGAAAGCTCATTCACGAGCTTCTTTCATTCATTCGGAACCTCGCCAATGTACTCAGGCTGTGGAGGTACAGTCGAAATTGTCGTCGTGCATAATGAGTTACAGCTGTTTTTATATTGATAGACTCCTTGATTATTTGAAAACAGTTGTAACACGTTATGAATTTCGACTTTATTGTTGCGACTATCTGCCACAGCCGCCGCTTCTCCCCACGTATCTGCCTACGTTGCTCGGGCTTACTCCACGAAACGATTCGAGCCTCTCCTGGTCTATCGTCGGTTCTGCCACCACTGGCTGCACTCTAGTTGGATGCGGGTCTGTCTCAGGCTGCTGCATTCCTTATTTCACACTTCCCCCCTTTCGACCGTCCACGCCGACATTGGCCATTACTTACCTCCTTGCTCGAGCTGCTACCACACATATTGTACAGCGTGATCACTTTCTGGCAAACACATTACGCTCTTGTTTGTATGGGTTATGCACCGCTAGCGCCGACACTCTGATCTTTACTCCCTCGCGACTACCTTGGCAATCTTTCAGTCCCTTTGTGGCAGGCATGGGCACCAATTGAATCGAGTGTTTCAGAAAACGCCGCTCACTCACTACTTTGACCCGACCCGACTTGATTTGCTAGTGCTTTGGCCGGTCTTCTCCCGCTTCCACATGGTCATGGTATCTCAACCTCGACTCGCAGGCAGGAGCTTTACCTACCACGGGGAACCATGCCTGAAGGAAGTTCGTTGGGAATTTGATTTGGGGGTGGTGGCATATGGTACAGTAACACATGACAGGGCTGTCTGTGACGGGGCGGCCGGTACTGTAGAGGATAAAAGTCAAGCGAACAAACCCCGTGTACTATCTCCGGTCAGAACCTCCCTGTCAGGTAACCTGTGGCAGCGGGGGATACAGCACTTCAATTCCCAACGCCATGTGCGAGTGACTCAGTCCACGTCAGTCTCGTGTCGGCTTACTTGGACCTACTTTCTCTTCAGTTGGGCCGCGGGAGTGCTGCGGACCGATGCAGTCGGGCCCAGTTGTCTAGTTTCTATTGACATAGGGAATATCGTACTTGCGGTCGAGCGCGGGAAAAGAAGGCGAGGGTACGTAAAGGGAAGAGAGCGTCACCAGCAGGTGCAAGCTTCTACGAGTGGGAGAAATCTGTTGTACCACACCCTCCCTTTTTCACGCACGCATGGACTGCAACGCACGTTTCTCGGAGACTGGATACGTTGACGATGGTTATAATGGGTGCCGCTTCTCGATCCTATGGATAACTGTGTGGCTCCTCTCCTGATTTTATCTTCCTCATGGTTCGCCTCCCCTTTGTGTCCCTACTTGGCCTCCAAGGCGCCCTCGCCCTCAGTACATTCTCCCCCAGATTCAAGCGAGAGGCGGACGCTGTGCCTTTCGTCAATCCCACTCTCGCTGGCGGTTCTCTTCTCGATAGGGCGACCCCCACGCTCGGAGAGCCTCTCAATGTGAACATTTTCCCTCACTGGTTTAGTAAACCGCTCATGACTGACTCTGTCCTTCTGTGGGTGGGGACAAAAAACAGGTTATTATATCGGGTCTCAGCTCGCCGGGGGTCCTGTCGGACGCTGGCTTTCTAACCTTTGTGAACGCGATCGGATTGTGAGTTGTTGCTTACTTTGTGGCGTGGTGTGCCTAGCGTACTGACCCGATTTATCAAGTGCGACCGAGTGCTTGGGTATTCACATCGGCGACCCGCAAGCGGCGAATCTGGGCGACGGACACGGTTATGTGAACCAGACCATCGAGCTGCGACAGGATTTTGGTAATGTCCCCGTCGGCTCGTGCTTGGAGAGCCTTGCCGGAGGCAACCATCTGCGTCTCTTCCGCCAAAACGGACCCACCGCCAACACCGGTGCATTATTCCTTGCGTGCGTCCCTACTGCTTTCGTGCGAAGGACGGACACTGACGGAACGTACTAGCGTTTCCCAGGAAGAGGTAGTGTCTCCTTGACTCGGATCTGCCGATCTGTTTCGTAAATCGTTTTCTATGTTTACAGAATGTCTTTGAGGGCCACACTATTTCTCCGGACGGTTACGATATTGGCCGGTGAGTAGACCCCCGCGCATAGGGATTCGGTTGCGCCAAGTCTGATGGTGCCCAGCGATAAATTTGTGCAGGGAGCTCTTGGAGCGAGCGGCTTCCATACCGTCGCGCAAAATATCACTGGCTTGCTTGCGCCAGGCTCCACAGGCATAAACCATGGTGAGTGGCCCGAGCACATATGACACCGCCTATCTGCGCGACGTTATTGCTCACCCGCTTGTGATAGGCATCGCTACCGACGGTGTCGTGGTACTCCTTACCGTGACAACTGCATGAACTGGTGATGTGCAGTTGCCACCACGTGGTATGTGATTTGTGCTCAACCAGTTGGCGATCTCCGGGCCACGGTTTACGTACTGCCTCCTGTATATTTCCGCGGGTTTCATCACAAGTAATGAAGTAATCATTTGTTTGTACCCCGTAGACCCTCACCTGTAACGTGCAACTGTAGTTGTTTCTGCCTGGGAAAAGGCAACGGAAGTGCTAAACTAGCTGCTAAATAAACTACTCCGGGTCTTCGGGCCGTGCCGTGTGGCCATACAGACAAACTCATCATTCTCACCTCACCTTTACCAGTCTGTCAAAACATGTCATCGATGATTTCATCGGCCATGCAACCGTTTCGTCGATATGTCACCCAGGACGACCCGCATTTGTTTGGAAAGCTCATCCATTAGCTCCCGGTGGGCGCTCATTCAGACATGTTACAGTAAGTTACGGCCCGGGTACGAGATGTGCCGCGGAACGGTCATTGTACCGCTACTACAGTAATGGTATATTATCGTGGAGTGTTATACACACCGCTTGCCGCCGCCATGTTGTGCGAGCCTGTAGAGCAACACATTGCCGAATCCCGAGCCCGGAGACTGTCACCGTCTGGAGCGCATCAAGGAGCGCATCCAACGATCTTAGGGGAAGAAGTATGTGAATGCTCCACCGGTACCTTCATTTAGTAGGTCGTCCTTGTGACACGAACTTGGAAGAAATGTTTTCACACCACAAGGCCCGATTCCATTTGAATCCTAGTGGAACGTGGAACCCTTGTGGAAGTGAAAGAATCGATATTACATAATTTGATATGCCGTACACTTGCTGGCCGTACACTTGCAGGTCGCGACTCGGAGCCCTGTCCACCACCTTTCGAGCATACTCCGAGTCCAGGGGCATCTCTTCATCATGACAGCTCAAACCGGAAGTCTCAGAGATGTCTTGCCATGGGTTTCGAGTCGGAATAGGAGTCTCAGCCATCTGATAATGCTGCCGGCGGCGCACAAGGATCACAATTAGGACATGTAAGGTAACTGTCAATCACGTTGCTCCAGCAGGCAAGCCGCTGCGAGCGCCACCTCTTTGGCCGCATGCTGTCAGGTGTTCGAGAACCACAGTACGGTCTGCCGTCACACCTTTTCTATCACTTCTGGTTCTTTGCCTTGTCACCTGGGCGTGGGGTGGACAGTGTTCGTGCCGCGGTCTTCTAGATCTTGTCGAACCGCAACCACGCGGTGCTTGCTTCTGCAGGTCACAACCTTCTTTGGATGTGTCTAGGAGCACGCAGGAGACACGGCTAGCATTGCTCGATCTCCCTCCAGGCTACATATTTGGCCTTGTAGGTGGGATGCAGAAAAGGAAATAAGGATGGTGGCGTCCATGTATGTGCCCATTCTGGTCGCTGCTGCCTTGTCAGTGCGCATGGATCTACTAGTGACTACGCCTGCGACGCAATAATAATAAGCCGGAGCCCGAGGCTCTTTCCAGTCTGCGAATGCGATTGGAGTGCAATGAATCGACGACCTCGATCGGGGTTTCCACTGAGGCTGAGTACCAGAGCCGGCACTGGCACGAAACTCTGTTCTATCAGAAACTGTCTTGACAGGCCCCCGGGCGAGGGCATGCCTCTACTATTACCTCGATTCACTGCCGATGGAAATGGTGGATGACATAGAACTTAGGAATGACGCGACGACACCCGGCGAACTACAGATTGGCGTTGCGTGGGGGGCCCTAGTGAGAAGGGGGCCTTGTTGCCAGCACCCATTTGAAAGAGATCGCCAGAATGGGCACAGTACTGGAGTTGAGGCGCTCGCATTACTCATTAGGTAACGTATTGACTTTTCTGGTGTCGATTGGTGGGTCAGCGCCGTACTCGCTCCAGGTAAGCCATATTCCCTATCTTCGTGCCGAGTTCTTGAAGGTTGAGTTGGTAATGTTTCTGATGGGGCTAGAGCGTGCGTTAGGTGGACTGTGCAGAGATGCATCGCCCGCCCAGGAAAATTTTTGTACAGTGCTCTGCAGTCGATTCCGTGAAGACATCCAGAGCCAGGGCGAATGGCCCGAGTAAGTTCTTCATGCTTTTGGCAATCGGACCATGCAATAGGTGTCAGTGTTGACGGAATCATGATCGTGACGCTCTCTACATTGTGTGAGCACGGGTACAGTCTCTCATACCTCCTTTGTATAGAATCCCATCGATCTTGTCTACCCTTTCCGGAGCTTGGTTTTTCCATTCGGGGAGTGGGCATAGATCTCGCGTGTATTGTACTGTCTTTTCAGTCGAGGAGACTGGCACAAGTAATTGAGAGCCTTGTCTCGTCGAAATTTCGCATGTGCTTACAGTCGCCGCTTGCTATCGCGTACTTTTGTACTCCTCCACCCATTTCTGTTCTGCCTCGCCCTTCGGCACAACCACAAAGCTCAAGCACCCATCCTTGACCTCTAGCCCATCCTGGACATTCGTACCACCGGCACTGGTACCGCCAGCAGCGCGGCACACATCCCGCAACGTCATCTTCCTCCCGACTTTCAGCAGCCTCTTCCTCCGCGTCATCGCATACACGACGAGCGAACCGACCACGTACCGCCCATCGACGTCCCACGGCGGGGCGGGTGCGCCGGGCGGGAACATGGTCGCGAGCACCGCGCCGAATTCTGCGTCCTCGATAAAGTCGGGCACCACGTCCGACGTCGCGTGCTCAGGGTACAGGAAGAACACGGGCAGGATCAACGTCCCGCCCGTCGCGTCCTCGGGGTCGAACCGCGGCGCGTACGGGTTGGCGGAGCCGTCTGGGTTCGGCACGGCGATGAGGTTGCGTGCCTGAAAGAGGCCCTCGTGAGCACACCACGAGAAGCGGCGGGGAACCCTCGCACGCACCGCAAACGCCGCGCCCATCTTCTTCTTTTCTTCCGAGGCACGACGCGCGCGCTCGGCGCGCTCGTCTGCTTTCCTCCGTATCTCCGCGCACTTCTTCTCGGCCCGCTCACGCAGCGCTTTGAACCCAGCGTCGTTCGCCGCGCCATCCCCGACGCGCGCGCACACGTCGAGCGCCTCGTCTGCGCGGTCGAGAGCGAGAAGCGCCAGGCCGGCACGGTAATAGGCCTTTGACGCGTGCGGGTCCAGTGAGATGACGGCGGCACAGTCGCGCAATACCGAGCCGTGGTTCTCTACCCTAACCCAATAAGAAAGGCAAAGGGGGGACGGGGCGGAAGAGAGACGCAACGTAGTTCGAGATTACACGCCGCACGATTCAATAACAGCGCCTCTCTCAGCTTCCCGTCTTCGGGCTTGGCGTCGACCCCCTGTGTGTAGAACCCGAGCGCCTCCCTGTACCGTTTCCCCCGGAAATACTCGTTTCCTTGTTCCTTAAAGTTCTGTGCGATCTCTGGCACACACACCTCACCACTTCAGCGTGGTCTGAGCAATACATAGAGGTGTACGCACCAACCGTCCGGTGTGCCTTCGTGCGCAAGGCTCTGCAGCGCGCTGAGAGCTACGTTATCTGTTGGATCTTCTGGAAGCGAGTTCATGAAGAGAGGTAGTGAGTCGAGCGATGCGATGCGCTCATCGAATGAGGGTGGCTGAGGGAGTGTTGCCATTTCTTTTGATATCCCAGTAACAGCAGATGCTAAAGGAGAGGCAGATATGATAAGGCGGCCCGGATACCCGGATTGCGTTTGGCTTTGCTTGGCCGCATACAATTCCTCTGCAAGCCGCACTCCTACTATCAACAAAGGCAAGACGACGACGACGACGACAGCAAGCCCGGTGAGTATTTTCTCTATATTTATGCCACACCATCACACGCGAGAGTATTGCGTGAGTTTTGGGAGAAGATGAGAAAGAAATAGTGGTGGATGCAAACCACAGTATCAGATGTATGTGGACGAACGATCACTCACTCCTCGACACACAGGCCCGCGTCATCGAGTAGGAACAAAAAGGAAAATACCTCGCCATGTCCGTCCAGCACAAAATCCTTCGTACGGCGAATGCGCCAACCACCCCTCCAGATGAGACCGAGACGGCCGTCGCGCAGGCACTACTCGACCTGGAGAACAGTGTCCCTGAGCTCAAGACGGAGCTGCGCCCCCTGCAGATCTCTGCTGCGCGCGAGGTCGACGTGCGCGGGGGCAAAAAGGCAATCGTCGTGTTTGTGCCCGTCCCGCAGTTGAAGGCGTTTCACAAGGTTCAGGCGAGGTGCGTCCGTCACTCCTGGGTGGAGTGGGCGCTTCAGTGTGGCCCAACTCCACCCGGCCTAGCCGAGCACAGCAACAAGCTAACTGACTGGGTGATAATTCCGCGCCACAATTTGTGCCTGGCGTGCCGGTAAACTATTTTAGGCTTACTCGCGAGCTGGAGAAGAAATTCTCCGACCGTCATGTTGTGTTTGTGGCGCAGCGCCGGATGCTCCGCAAGCCGACGCGCACATCGCGCGTCAAACAAAAGCGGCCTCGTAGCCGGACTTTGACCAACGTGCACGAGAAGATTCTCGAGGATCTCGTGTTTCCGACGGAGATTGTTGGTAAGCGCACACGCGTAAACCAAGATGGTTCGAAACTGCTCAAAGTGTGAGTGTCCGCGGATCCATTTATTTCTTTTTGAGGCTATTGGATTGGCGCTGTTGTTGCTGTTATTGTCGTTACTAGCCCGATTGGGAGTTCTCAGGATATGTGATGCGCTGACCGTATATCTTATTCAGATTCTTGGATTCGAAAGACTCGACATCATTGGAGTACAAGCTTGACTCATTTTCTTCGGTGTATCGCCGACTGACGGGGAAGGATGTGGTGTTTGAATTCCCTGTGCAAGCAGCACAAGACTAAGTACGGTAGCTTAGTTAGTCTGTCTGCGTCAGGCTTGCGTCGATGAATGTAATGATTTTACTCGATCGTTTTACCGAATTAACGACAAGGCACTATTCGGAAGACGAGCTCGAAGCAGTGAATGAGCAGAAAGAAGCACGTGATGGTTCGCGTCTTTGGTCGCCGCGGTCCCGGATCTGGTAACTTGGTGCCAGAGCGAGTGTGCAAGCGGACAAGCGGAACAGTGTCTCTCCTGCTGCCTCTCCCCTCTCTCTATATCTCTCTCTCCTTCCTCCCCCGTTCCTCCCTTCTTTCCCTTCCTTTTCTATTTTCTTCCACAGTTCACATTCCTCTCCTCTCTCTGCGCTACTCTTTTGCGCGTCCCCTCATTTCCACGTGAACCACTGCGATGTCTGCTTATCCCCCAATGGATCCGTACAGGAGGTCCAGATTCGAGCAAGGTATCGACGCTAAAGTCGTGGTTATGGGCAACAGCGGTTGGTCTTTCTCTCTTCTCGCTTCGTTTCGTCATCCCGATATCACCCTACCAGGTGTTGGCAAGACCAGCCTCCTCCAACGATACACTCAAAACAAGTTCGACCCAAAGAACACCACATCCACAACCGGCGCGTTCTTCGTCGCCAAGAAGGTCACCGTCAATGGCGTCAAAGTGCGCCTCCAGCTCTGGGACACTGCTGGTCAGGAGCGCTTTCGCAGTATGGTCCGTACCCGCCCGGTCGCTCTTCCTTTAATCGCAAATTGCGCGCATCGTCATGCTCACACGCCCCCAAAACATTCTTGGACCCACAGGCACCTATGTATTATCGCGGCGCAAACGCCGCACTATTGTTGTACGATATCACCAACCAAGCCTCTTTCCAAGACGTTCATGGATGGCTCAAAGGTGCCCCGTCTTAATTTACCCAAAACCCATCTCAGCAGCTGACCAATGTTCTCCCCGTAGAACTCAAGAAGAACTGTCCCGCAGACTTGATCACATATATCGTAGGCTCAAAGGCGGACCTTTCCCACCTTCGACAAGTATCATCAGATCTTGCGCGCCTCTCTCTCCACCAGTGGTTCCCACCTCCTCGGCCCCCTCCACCTCCACCACCGCCACCACAGCCATCGGCATTCTCCTACATTCGCCCACGCTTTACATCCTTTACGTCAATTCGATCGGCCCCTCTCAACATGTCCTCCCCGGCCAAGACATCACCACCGGATTCCCGTTCGAGCAGCCTCGATACTCCTCCGAGCCGGAATGGCGCTGCTGTGCTCCGAAGAACACAGACAGCCGTCGCGCTTCGGAACAACAACAACAACAACAACGGCCTCTGGTCCGAATCACCCGACCATGATAGCGGCAGTGGGATGGACGAATACGACGAGGATGAGACGGACGAGCGGGAGTGGGGCCTCGAAAAGGGCATGGAGCTCTTTGAGGTCTCTGCCAAGGACGACTCAGGTACGTCCCCGCCTTACCCGTTGGAGCTATGATGATTAATGCGATCGGTCGCAGGCATCTCGCAGCTGTTCGATGCGCTGATCTTGGCCATTATCGCCAAGAAGGATAACATCGAGCAGGAAAACGAACTGAAGCGACGGGACAGCGTGATGCTGACGCCGATTGCTCCCCCCACTTGGGCAGCACAGGCGGACGAGGAAGAAGCCCGCGAAAAGGCGGCCGCGCGGTCACGCACAACCCGGAGCTGCTGTCAATCGTAGCGTTGGTTGGTGCCCATGTTCTGTACGCACGCCCTGCGCCCCGTGGTTCTCAATCATCTATTTCCATCGCTTTTGCTTTAAACTTTTTAAGTCACTGCGTTCTCCCCCCCCCCTCCGCTTTCTCGTGACATGGCCTCGACTCTTCTCCTTTTTTTGTTTGGAGATCGATGATTAGATCACCCACCTTCTGGCCTGGTGTTTACCTTAGGGCCCTCCATTTCCCTCCCCTCCCATCTTTCACGTCACAGTTTCTGTTTTCGTATATGCCCCGCGGCTCGTCCGTTCCGCGATTATGCCCCCACCCCCCTGCCCTGATCACCCCTTCCCCCACGCCTGAACCTTACCTCATCCGCGACCCGACTACACGTTGCAATTATTGGTTCTCGATCTCTTATGATGACCCCTCAGCTGCTCATGTCCATGTTCAAACCCCATGACCTTTTGCATCCGTCTCTTTTCACCTCTTATATACTTTGCTTCTTTTTTTTTCAATTCTTTGTTTCCGACCCACCTCCTTCCTACCTTCCTACCCTGCCCGCCTGCCTATCTCCGTCTATATTTTGTCTACTAGTAGTTCTAGCCCTCACAACAACACATCTGTCCCATATTTCATCGTTTTCATTTGTCCTATATCCATACCTACTCGTCAAATCGTCGTCGTCGTCATCCCAACAGCTTCCGCTCTCACTTCCTCTCCATCGACCTCATCTCTTCATCAATGCTTGGCGCTATCCTCGATCCGACGCTATTATATAATCTTAATCTGGTATTTCAGCTGCCCCTGTTGTTGCCCCTTGCTTTCTGTTATCTCCTCCTGCCCACGTGGTGAGATACGTTACGACACAGGCGCGTTTTTTTTTTCTTTTCAATACCCTTTTCTCCATTCCGATAGAGTGCCACTAGTTTTACCATATGTGTCGACCTAAAATCACATTTCGGATTCCTTTCTCATCTGTCACTTGATCCCTTTTTGAGCTCAGTGGAGATAGACGTGAAGAATGTAGATTCCGTTTCCCTTCCGTCCACGCACTGCCCACCCGGGCCCCAGTGCGGGAGATGTGCCGGTATATCATTAGCTCCTGAATGACTTTGCTTGGAAGATCTAATGATAAACGGAGCCCCTACTGGGCCGGGCGCAAAATATTGACTTTCTGTCCATGCATGATGGGATCGGAAGGTGTCAAAAGACCACTAAATCAAAAAAATCAAAACAAAGGGATGGGGATATTACGGGGACCTCGTGGCCCGCCCCCCGCTGCCCCGTCGCCTTCGGGAGCTTTGTTGACCCGGGCGTGTGGAGAGGAACGAAGGGGATACGAAGGGGATACTGTATATGATCGTGGTGCGGCGGCGCGGGTGTGGCGTTGCTCGGTTCGCTCCACAGGGGGGCGCACTCAGGCTTTATCTTATCAATCAATCGATTAGATTACACGCCCCAACCATCCCACACTTCCATCCCTCACTCTCCCCTTTTCTAGTTCCCCGCCCCGGCGTCGCACACAACTAAACATGGTCCGTGCGGCAGCAGCCAAAGACACAGACGGCGACGCTGCTGCGTGCCGCCCCGAGCACGGCTTCCACGCCTTCGACGCGCTCTACTGCGCCCTGACGCGCGCGCAGCCCACCACGCCCGCCTTTGCAGACGACAAATTGTGTGCCCCCCCCCATCAATCAGTATTGACGAATAAAACCCTCACCTTTCTTGCTAGCCCGCTCTTCGTGACGTGGAACACGCGCAGGCACAGCGGCGCGGGCGGGAGCACGCGCCTGCGCGGGTGTATCGGCACGTTCGACGCACAGCCGCTCCGCACGGCGCTCAAGGAGTACGCGCTCGTGAGCGCGTTCCGGGACCACCGTTTCCCGCGCATCGAGCTGCGCGAGCTGCCCTCTCTCGAATGCGGGTGCGTGCGCCCACACCCTCCCAATATCCCTTTTTTTTTTTTTTTAATTCAACGATGGGCGGAAGGATATCGCTCCTGACAGACTTTGAGGACGCCGCGTCCTACCTCGACTGGTCCGTCGGCACGCACGGCATCCAGATCTCCTTTGCGCCGCCCGCGCCCCCGCCCGCCTCGGATGCGCCCTCGCCCCTCTCCTCGGCCATATCGCTCCTGTCGTCGCACCGTAGTATCGCCGCGGCGCGCACGCTCTCAGCGACGTACCTCCCTGAGGTCGCGCCGGAGCAGGGGTGGGACCACGTCGACGCGGTCGACAGCGCGATACGCAAGGCCGGCTGGGACGGCCGTATCTCGGAGGACCTGCGGCGCAGCGTGCGCGTGCGCCGATACCAGAGCCGAAAGTGCGTCGTTGGCTGGGACGAGTTTGTCGCGTGGCGCGCGGAGAGGGGCGCCCCCGTCGATCTGGACGCCTTGGAGGGGATCTGAAGAGTCGAGACGGTGACATGTTGTGGACAGAACAAGAGACACAGAACTTGCGATGAATTTTTTTTTGTTTTTTTGTAGAGCTCACAATTTTTGTGCTGTGTTGTTGCTTCAGATGCGTATAATATAACGACGTGACAAAAAAAAAAAAAAGGTGTCATCGTCAAGAAATAAACTTTTCACGAATACGCGCTAGCCGTCCTCCTCCTCCTGCGGTGCCGCTGGACGTCCACACGTACCCGAACCGGCCCTCGACGCGCTCGAACACCCGCCGCAGCACGTCCGCGTCCTCCCCACTCGTGCGTGCAAACGCGCTCACGAGCCAAAAGAGCGTGTTCTCGCGCGGCGGCCGCGTGTCCTGCGCCAGCTCGAGCTCCAAGAAGCGTTCGAAGAGGGCCTCGAGCGCCAGGAGCGTCCACTCGGACGACGGCGGTGTCGGTAGTGACCGGACGCCATGCCGCGCAAAACCGAGAAAGATCGCGCGGAACGCAGTGAGTCGGCTCGCCGTGGAGGTGGCGAAGGTCGAGGAGAGCATGTCGGCGAGCATCTCGAGGCACCCGCGTAGGTCGCCGTGGTACGCGGACGCCTGGATCAGGATGTGGTACGTCGCTGTGTCCGGCACGACATCGCGCGCAATGAGGACCATCTCGCGCTCCGCAAGTGCCGCCTCGAGTTCCTCCTCCTCCTCCTCCCTCCCATCCTCTCCGCATTCCCGCTGCCTCACTTCCTCCTCCTCCGGCGATGCCCGGCGCGCACACACGACGCTGGTACATCGCCCGCGCGACGTCCAGCCGGCCATTATACGCAAACGCCCACAGGACCGCATTGAACGGCACCTGCTCGAGCCCCGTGGCAGCACCATCCCGCCGCATGCGGAAGAGCGTCTCGCGCACGCCCGCGAGGTCCCCGCGCCGCGCAAAGAAGCACAGCAGCGCCGTGTGCGCATGCACGCCCGGCGAGAGCCCCGCGCGCGCCAGCAGCTGCATCGCGTGCCTCACGGCCGCGGGCGCGCCGGTGCGCACGGCATGGGCGATCAGCGTCGTGTACGAATAGATGTCCGGCACGAGCGCGTCCGCGAGGCCTCCGCCGCCATCCTGCACAGCCCCCCTCCTCCCCCCGTCGTCGCGCTGTCCGCCGCGCATCTCGCCGAGCAGCGCCAGCGCGGCGCGGAAGTGCTCCTCGCGCGGCCGCCGCCAGCCCTCCTTGCCCGCGCAGTCGACGAGCAGGTTCCACTGCCAGCGCTGCACGGTCCCCCCCGCGTCGTGCAGCGCGCGGAGCGCGGAAAGGACCTGTGCGAAGCGGCCGCGTGGGCGTGGGCCCGCGGCGCCGGCGAGTAGGCGCAGCAGGCGGTGGCGGTGCGCGAATGGCACCTTGGGCCGTGCCTTTTCGGCGCTCCGAGGGAGGACCAGCAGTGCGCGGTAGGCCGACCATGCGCTCGACGCGTCCTGTGTCGTCGCGAGGACTACGAGTAGCCGTGGGCGCAGGCTTTGCTTGCGGTAGATGCGTGGGAGCGCGTCGGCAGACGAACTCGTCGCCGCGTGTGCTTCGAGGTCGTCTGCGAGCGCCTCCAGATCCGCGCTCGTCGAGGTGGAGATGTGTGGTGGATGTTTGAGTGGGAGGCCGACGGACGTGCTTTTGCCACAAAGAGGCTTGACAAAACCATGCACCCGGGTCTTGCTCTCCTTGGTATCTTTTTCTTCGACATTGGGGATTCCCATATTCCATGATCTGGCCCCGAAGGCTATGTGTTGGTGTATGGCAGACGCGATGGCTGCAGGAGTGTCTTTTAGTCGTTCCGTTGCCGTCACGGTGGTATAACATCGACGTTCGTGAGCTTGAGGGGTCTGGGATGTGCGAAGAACGAGAAGAATGCCGCTGGCGCGCAGGTTGGATGGGAGGCTCAGAGGGTGGGCTCTGAGCATCAATGGCGCGGACAGTCATGCGGTGAGTCCGTTCGTTGCTCTCGCTGGCAGTTACCGATAAACTTAAATATCATTTAAAATATCCTTGTTCACGCAATTATTATTTTTATTGCTTTTAATACATTATTCACTCCTGAGCTCGAGCTTTCAGTGTACCCAAGAATGCATCCTTCTCTTCTTTGGTCTGGAAAGCACCATGCTGTTCAAGAAAATCAGTTAGCCAGCCATTGATTGATGCATCAAAAAGTAATCACGTACGCCAAACTTGGATGATGTATCGATGAACTTGAGTTGGACTTTCTCGAGATCACGGCGCGAGGTGTGCACCATGAGCGACTTGCGAAGTGTGATCACACGCTTTTTGGTACCGGGGATAGAACCCTTGAGTAAGACAAAGTCATTCTTGACGATACCATAATGGGGGAAGCCACCCAGAGGGGTGATTGTCTTTTTGGTAACGTCCGAATCCGTTGATGCATTGGCCGTATCCTCGCCTGAGCCAATACGGTAGATTTTCTTGTTGAGTTCTGTACGGTGGTGGTAGCCATCTGCAAGCGTCGTCAGTGTCATGCTAGGCAGTAAAGATTGCAGTAGCTTCTACTCACTCTGGCCAGCACGAGCGACCGAGTACATGACCTTGGACGGATGCCAAGCACCGATACAAGCAACTTTGCGCAAACCCTTGTGTGTCTTGCGCGGCAGCTTCTTGGTACCCCAACGGTGCGTGACGCCCTCGAAACCGTGACCTTTGGTGACAGCAATGATATCGATGACTTCGTCTTGCTCGAAAAGACTCGACACCTCCACAGGCTTCTCAAACAAACCCTGGGCATACGAAACTTTGTCTGCAATGGAGCCACCGTTGATTTGGATCTCCATGAGGTGCGCCTTCTTTTGCGTAAGACCAGTTTTGGAGATTTGGGTATGCGCGAGTATACGGACGACAGTGCAGTACTTGCGGATACGCTCGAGCTCGCGCTCGAGTGACTTGCCGCCGTCCTCTGCGTGTTTCTTGGCGTAGCGGGTGAATGCCTTCTTCTTGGAGCGGTACCAGTTCTTGTAAAACCGACGTTTGAGCTCGCTCGACAAGTGGGACGCCCAGACGGTGGTGAGGGTGCGCAATCCTCGAGGTGTCTCGACATAACCAACAGCGCCAACGACGATGAGCGGGGGTGTCTCGACGATGCTGACCGCCTCGACGACCTCGCGCTTGTGCATCTCTGCGAAGACTCAGTCGTTGACTCATTCCGAAGATGGGTGACGCACTAGATCCAGGACGATCGAGGTCACGAACCACATGGGTCATGCCCGCCTTGTAGCCCAAGAAGGCAGTCAAATGGGGGGGTTTCTTGGGGTCGTCCTTGTGCAATAAAGGTGTCAAGGGCGGGTATTACAACCAATCGGTTTGTTGCGCACCTTGGGGAAAGACTTTACTTTTCCGCGGTGACGAGCAGATCGCTTCCGGGGGAGGAAGCCAAGGGAGCCATGGCGAGGCGCTTCGTACTAGACGATCGACGCCCCACTTCAGTGGTTCCCAAGGCATGGACTGGATCATGAAAACCGACCTTACGATGACTGAAAGAGAGGTTTTTCAGTACACCGCATGCCATCAAAAAAGAGCACATACCTCATACTGAGGAAATCTTGAGGTGAGCGGGGGAAGGAAAGTCGATCAACGATGAAGCTATGTGGCTGATGTCTACTGTACAGTTATTTCCTTATATAGGTTTCATAGTTCCCACAATCACGGGGTTGAACACCAATACTACATTCGTATCGTTCCTGGTAACGGTTGGGGACGGGCGTGAGAAAACATTACCTTTCGTGACTTGTTTCGTGATGGCCGTGGAACGCGTCGAGCTAGGATGTGGCATTACCGACCAGGGTCTGCCAGTAATTGCACCGCGTACGCTTAGTCTGGGATTATTGTACAGACGCCGTACTGTTATTGGATATCAGTGGCGTACGAGACGCGTCTTGTCACGCGTCTATCATTTGTGACTGTTGAGCGAGACACTCCGAGTGTCCGACCGAGCCGCTGCGCATCGAACGGGCAGGGGCCGGCCAAGCCGTCACCTCCGGCACCTATAATCTTTCTTCTCTTGCCACCATGGGCAGCGACGACGGCCTTCCGCGACGCACCCTCGCCACTTATGGCCGGTCTCGCAGACGTGATGACGAGGAGACCGTCCCAGACTCTGAGGACAGTTCCTCACGCGCCGAACCGCGTCCACCCGAAGACGATGATGGCAACCTCCCCAAGCGACCCATCAAAGACGGCAGCGACGAGTCTGAACCTCCTCGTCCGCCTCGTGCATTCTACAGGAGTCGCAAGCGCGCCCCCTCACCACACACTCTCTCATATACTAGTGCGGCATCCACTGAAGAGGTCATCCCCGACTCAGAGGAGAATGGCAGGGATGCAGGCTCATCAGACGATGAAGACAGCGATGGGATTCGAAAATTTTCTGCCTCCAGCAAGTCCTCAGGCCTTTCAGACTGGAAACAGAAGCTCCGTGATATTGATACCGAATACGATATGGACGACCACCCGAGCGGCCCACATGATAAACCTAGCCCTGTCTCCAACCCCAAAGAAACGTCTTCAGTGGACCCCTTTGGCAGTCCACTGACTACCCATGCTTCCTCGCAACGTGCTTCGCATCGGTCGCGATCGGACGAGTTGCCGTCGTCTCCACCACACAACGCGTCATCTTCCACGAACACGACCCCACAGTTCGTATTTGGAACGCCACAGGCGCCGTCGCCTACTCCGCCGACCTCAGATGGAAAGCCGTCTCCCATACCGAAGACAAAGACAAAGGGGAAGGCCAAAGGCAAGACGCGTCCACCCGCGGAAGTTCAAGAAGCAAGCATCGATGATCAACTCGTGCCCTCCCCCGAGGTCGTGCACCAAACGAGGCGCAAGGAGAAACAAAAGAAGCCCAAGGTCAGATTCCATTTCTCATCTGTAACTCGTGTGTTGGTGACGGTCATTGACGGACGGACTTACCAGGCGCCCACGAAAAAGGAACTGCTTGAGGCCCGTCGCGAGACCGCGCGCATGCGGTCCGATATGCGCGTATCGATCCCGACGGAAGCTACGCGTCCTCTGAAGATCACTTCGCTCCTGGATCGATTTAATAAGCAGCCCGTACCCGAGGCGCGAGCACTGCAGCCACACTCTTCAGTTTCTGAGATCGAAGCGTGGCCATCCTCTTCTTCCCCTTCAGCATCGGCATCAACGCACGACCACGAACGATCCGAAGCTCGTCATGCTGAACCATCCCAACAACGATCCAAGTCCAGTCGCCGAAGCGTGTCGCCATTCCACTCGAATGGGCTCCTTGCACCCGCAGCCTCCAAGTACAAAACCGTCACTTTTGCCCCCACCGACGACCCATTCCTCGCCACCACCACCACCACCGCCATACCGCGCACGCCAAAGGAAGCGGATGCAGACGAAGCATCGAGCTCAGACGTGGAGATGCCCAACATAGGCGCGATCCTTGCTGATAGGCAGGCGCGCGAGGACAAGCGCACGCAACAGGAAATACTGCAGCAGCGCAAGCTTGCCGTGCTCGAACTGCAGAAGAAAGCTCCTGCCAATGCAGGGGACACGGACGACTCGGATGACGGGCTCGAAGTTGTCCCAGACACGATGCACTCCGTCGCGCGTGAAGAGGCCGCGGCGCGCGCCATCGCTGGACGCACCCGGCCCTCCGCAGGCCGTAACACGCAGCTACGTTTTGCTCGCGTCGCGCCGTCACCGCAGCGCCCTGTGCTCCTCCCCACCGAGTCGCCGGAGAAGCGCATGGCGGCTGCCGCTCGGCCCGCGTTCCTCGCACCCTCTGCACGCGATCATGGCACTGCGGCCGGGCGCGGGAAGCGCGGTGGGGGCATGACGAAGGCCGAGCTCCAGCAGGTGATGCTGCAGAGGTCGGAGGTGCAAAACGAGAAGATGAGGAGGGAGAAGGAGGAAGAGTGGACCCGGCGTGGAGGGCGCGTGGGGGGCGTCCTGGAGGACGTGGGCGACAAGAACCTCCAGGCTCTTATCGAGGAGGCCTTGGAGCGTGGCGGAGGCGCTAGCAGCACGCAGGATGGCGGGGACGATGACGGAGACGAAGATGAGGAGGATGGGGATTACGTCCCAGTCGAGAGGGGAAGTGAGAGCCCTCGGCCGATGGAGGCGCAAGAAGAGGGCCACGATGACCAGAAGACCGCTGCTGACGAGGAGACGGCGCATGAGGACGAACAGTCGCGCCGCGGAAGCGGCGGTGGATACCGATTCAGAAATGGAGTCGAGTGCACCCGACGACGTACGTCTACGCCGCCCACGTGCTGCACGGCCCCGGCGCGCCATCATCGGTTCCGACGACGAGGGTGCAGAGCCGGGCGCCGAGAATGCCGCGGAGGAGGACGTGCACCCGCCACCGCTCAGCCTCCCAGACCTCCCGTCGCCTGCGTTCACGTCCCCGTGGCTCTCTCGCCACACCGCCCCCGACCACGGAGACGAAAAAGAAAACGACCCGGACGTGAGCGGCAACGACACGGACAAGGAGAACCGCGCGGTCGTGTGCCACGCGCCACCGAGCTCTGCGCCCGTCCAGGGGGCACGCGTGCTGTTTGACGATCTGCTGGGCGCGAGAGCCACCGCGCAACCGCTGCCGCTGCTGCTGGGCGAAGACGACCCTTTTACG
Organism: Lactarius akahatsu; assembly: GCA_021524915.1. Lineage (NCBI taxonomy): Eukaryota > Fungi > Basidiomycota > Agaricomycetes > Russulales > Russulaceae > Lactarius > Lactarius akahatsu. Next base: position 39,492 of record JAKELL010000055.1, on the reverse strand, counting down.
TTCACGCCGTCGCCGGCAAAGGCAGGCGACGAGGCGCTCCGCCGCCTGTCGAGCCCGACGCCCGTAAGGGTGTTTGGGGCAAGTGGGAAGCGGGGTCTGTCGCAAATGTTCGAGGAAGAAGAGGACGGCGCGCCGACGCCTCAGGGTGGCAACGATGGCGCGACGCGAGGGGATGGCGATCCTGGGTTCGTAGAATTTAAGCCGGCTTTGGGCAGCCTATCACAAGCATTCGAGCAGACGCAGGTACGAAGACTTTGGTACAATACGCTAACATACCACACTCAACACATACGTACGCAGGACATACAAGGGTCTGCCACTGGCGCCGCAGGTGGCTTCGCCGCTCTGCGGCGCGGCGCAGACGAGCTTTCGCTCACTTTTGATGCATCAGGCTGCGGCTCTGCAGCCCGCACTGGAGGTCGACGACCGCCTGCGTGCGGAGGCAGCCGCGATCTTTGAGAAGGAGCAGGAGTACGTGATCCAAGCGGCGCAGCCCGCGTCGTCCCGTCCGAGACGCGAGTTGTACATCACGGAGAACGGGTGCGCGTCTTCGTTCAGCATCACTGTCCATCCCGCTAATGCAGACGGGACCGTTGTCGCGGACAGGTTCCTGACGCAGACCCGCCCTGAGGGGAGCTCGAGCCCGCTCGTGTACAGACCGTCGCCGTCACAGCGCCCGTATGACGCGCTCCTGCGTACACACTCGGACGGCGCGCTAGGGACCACACACTCAGGAACCGCAACGTCGAGCCCGCTCGCCGCGCGCCAACCACTCAGCACGCTCGCGGAGACGTCGCCCGTGTCGTCTGTCGGGCGGGAGCCGCTGCGCCGCCTGCGCCGTGCGCAGACGAGCCCGGAAGCGCCGGTGACGGGGTCGGCAAGACGATATGCGTACCCGCGCGGTCAGTCGTTGTCGCCGTCGCCGTCGCCTTCCCCTGCGAAGGCGAAGGGTGGCGCCGGGCCGGCGGCGATGATGATGCAGGGGCGGACGGCGTTCTCCGAGCTCATGTTAGGCGCCAAGACGGCGGTGCATCGTGAGGGCGAGAAGGCCAAGGCGAAGAAGCGTTCCGAATTTGTGGAGGACCAGGCGGTCGAGTCGGACGAAGATGACATGCTCGGGTTTGGAGGGGCGCGGAAGAAAAACGGCGGCGACGAGGATGAAGAGGGCGACGAACAGGATGTGGACGGTGTCGTCAAGGACCTCGTGGACGACGCGCAGATGGACGAGTCGGCGCTCGCCAAGTCCAAAGTCCTCGAGAAACACCTGTGTGTCTCTCCTTCTCTCGTCGCGTGTCGCGTGCTCACGGCGTGCGATGCAGGGAACAGCAGAACGAGGACGACGAACGTCTCGAGAAGGAGGTGAACGACGTCGTCGCGGGTAAGCGACGCACGCGCCGCCGCCGCGGTGGCGCGGGGGGGCTCCTGGGATCAGACGCGTCGGACGACGAATCATCGGACGACGAGGAGGCGCGCGCGCTGCGGCGGCGCCTCGCGAAGAAACGACGCGTTGAAGGGGACACGCTCGACGCGCTCGCGCGCGACCCGGCGACGGCGCCGTTCCACGCGACGTACCAGATGGGGCTCGTCGACGACGCGGACGAGTTTGCGCATTTGGACCGAGATGAGGGCGAGGACGGCAGCAGTGGCGTTCAGGAGAAAACCCAGGATGATCGCGATGGGGAGGAGGGAACGGGAGACGGTGAGAAAGGCGGGCGTGGGGGAGACGCAGACGACGACGACGACGTGGAGATGGCCGCGCCGGACGATGCCGGCGAGGAGCAGTTATATGCCGCAGACCTGCGCAAGCAGCTGCAAGAAATTGCGCGCGGAAAGCAGGTACGCCTTCTTTCTTTTCACGTCCACATTCGATCGTCTGACCAACCTGCGCTTAGGAATACCACGAACACGACCCGGAGGACGTGTCCTGGGTGGACCAAGACCCCGACGAGGGAGCTTCGGCGCTGCACATGCGCGTGCGCATGGCGTCCTCTGCGCCCCACAAAGCGCCACTGCCTGCGCAGCCCATACCCGTAGACGCAGACATGGACGTACTCTCTCTCGTACGTTCCCCATCCTCACCTCGCTTTTCCCTTCCGTTTTTATTTATTTATTTATATCTCCAGCGCCGTATACACGCCGACGAGCAGAACGACCCGATATTCGCACAACGCATGAAACGATGGGCGAACGACGAAGGCGCGAGCAGCCGGCACCACCGATCCGGAACGGGCAACGCTGCTGGGGCCGTCACGGGCCACCACCGTACACGTGGCGCTACCGCTGCCAAGTCGACGAGGCAGCCACCAGCCAGGAGGGGCGCAGCTACGGCACCAGCACCTGTGCGCAAGACGGCGAGTGCGCTGTCGGCCGTCGCGGACCGGAGTGCTCGCTTCGGCGGCTGAAGCAATCTTGTTTTGTTTAGGTTGGTTGGTTTTATATGGAAGTTACAGCATTGGCCGCGTTCCTGGGTCACTTGGCCGCCTCTCCTCCTGTGAGGTGTGCGGCTGTTGACCGGCAAGTCGTGGTGTGGAATTTTCTTTCTGTGGCTCTGATTCATCTGATGACCTCGCTTTCGAATCGCTGCTACCCCAAAAACGTCTTGGCATTGATGATTCCATATCACTTTTTCTCGTAATTACCCCACTCATGTAATCGCCTGTTGTCCCTACACCCTAGTTCTCTTTGTCCACATCACCTAACGTTTTGTCACAACAAAAGGCTGTATTCCCATTTTTTTTTTACTTGCTCTTTCAATAGCAATTCGCCAATCCTCCTCTGCGCAGAAGTAAACAAAGGGACAACATGGGAAAAGAAAAGATTCGAAAACAAAATAAACAAAAGTCCCGTTTTACAGTCGCATGTGTACATGCCCCGCAAGCCAAAGCGTGAGGGCAAGACTTGAGCATGCGACGAACCGAATTGGGCAAAAGAACAATATAAGTGAAAGCGTCGTAGCGTAAATCATACAAGGACGGGATGTGAGAACAAAATCATCACCGTCAACAGTCAACCAACAATCTCTGGTTCAAGGCAGGGGGAGGAATATGGGGACTTAGGTCTAGGGTGGCGGGTAAGTAAGATTTGGGTATAGAATGAAAAAGAAAAAATTTCGAGATAAATAGGAACAAATGGGGAGGGTGGCGCGGGCATCTTAGATGAGTTCGTCGTTGTCGTAGGTCATAGCGTCGAGGACCAGGGATTAGAGGGATCGGCTAGTGGTGCTGCAGCCCGAAATGTTTGGGCATGCGCATCCACGGGGCAGCGCGCTGGCGCTGTGCGGGCAGTGCGAACTGGCGTGGTGCAGAGCGTGGTGCAGAGCGCGGTGCAGAGCGCGGTGCGGTCGCGCTCGTGCGGCGTCTGCGTGTGTTTGCCTGGTTCAACTGCGGCGAAGCGAGCGTAAGTACGCGCGGGGGATGCGCACGGGCAAAGGCTTTCGTACTTTATGACGCATCATGATGAGCTTGGCCATGCATGCCGGGGGGCCGCTTTCACGGAAAGGGTTGCCTGTGGGGTACCCCGGGGTAAGGGGCGCGGGTGTGAGCGCCTCGTGGAGGGTGGAGAGGGAGCGGAGTGGAGAGAGGTGGGACGCACGAGAGGCAACGACGAGGCTGAGCTCGCGGGCATCTGATGGCTCGTCTGTGGCCATGAGCGCGAACCATACCGAGGGGACCCGGATGCATAAGATGGCAAAGGCTGCCACGAGGAACGCAACGAGCATGATGAGCATCGTGCAAGAAGAGGGTGTCCGAACCGAATCACCGAAGGACGGCAAGGGGAGGGGGGTGGTGGTCAGGAGAAAGAGAAAGAGACAAAGTGAACAGCCTCCGTGGTGACGACGGGGGACAGTTTCGCTGCTCCGTACGTACCGTGAACAATAATTATGTAATCAAGACAATTTAGGGCGCAACACCTGGAATTGTAATCGATCCCAATGTCCGTAATTGTCCGAAAAGTCAACTGCAATGGTCCGACGTCTCTCTCTTCGATGTGGGTCATGTCTTATCATGTTCTCGAGTGCACGAGACAAGTATCGATGGGTCTTGGCAGCCGCCTCCGCCATCTTCTGACACAAAGCCCGGTCGGCTATGGGCCTGGCCACACCGCAAGATCGGAACTTCTTGCTTAATTTAGTAGAACCGAAACGTGGGCAGATAAGTTACAAAAGAGGGAGAGATCGGCGGGTGCGTCTGTCTACAAGGGTAGCGGGTTCTTCCCTAGATTAAATGGTAGCCACGCGGCCACTGCCGCTTCCAGCAAGAGTACGAACGATTGTCCCTCGGGACTGTGTGCCCCAGGTAGGCTTGGCGTCGAGAACAGTCTCTGGGTCGACCGTGTCGAGCAACCACCCTTGATCGTCGACGTTGATCCGGATCAGCCGCAGCGCGCGGGTCGCCGCGGGGATGTGCGTGTTGTTTCTCGTGATGCTCGCCCAACGGAACGTCGATGCGGCCAGCAGCGCCGTCGAGGACGAGTCGGGGAACGAATCTGGCTGGTTGAGGTAGTTCAAGAGGGTACCATTCTCCTGCTGTTCGAATGCAAGAACCGACTCAGAGCGCGGCGGGCACGAGAGAAACGACGATACACACCTGGAACTTCCAAGCACCGTCCAGGATCTCCCCCACCCATTGTACAAGGTCACTCTGCTGCGATTTCATTGCGCGCGCCGCGCTCGACCGCTGGATAGTCGCCAGCACGCGCAGCGCACCCGCGGCGGCCCACCCGTTGCCCGTGCCCCAATACGTGGGATCCGTCCCGTTGCCGAGCGCGATGTGCCGCCAGAGCCCGACGCTCGGGTCGTACAGCACTTCCCTGTACATCCGCACCTGGTCGTACGCCGTCTGCAGCAACTCTTGGCAAGAGGGCCCGTCCTCCAGCAACGCACCGTAGTACGCGATGAACGGCGGCGCCATGTACACAAAGTCAGCCCAGAGTTGCGCCTGGCTGTCCCGGTGCGAGATCGCCCCGTTTGGCGCTCGCGGCGCGACGTTCAGCAGGTAGTCTAGCTGCCCCGCGGCGGCATCTGCGAACGTCGTGTTCCCGGGGTCTTGCAGCGTCCAACTGCGCAGAAGAACGGAGACGCCAATGCCTGCGCGCGCGTGAGCCCTGGTCAACGACCGTGGGAAACCAAGAAGTGGAGAATGGCTTACTGGCAGGATCGCCAATCGCACCGTCACCGTTGATGAGTGGAGCTGGAAGTGCACCTGGTGGATTTTCCGCGACTACCCTTGAGGAAACCGCCGCCAGTGACATCAGTATGACGGCCTTTCTCATCGGGAATTGATGAGGCAGTGCTCACGTACGTCTCAGCGATTGACAGTACGTCCGCTGCCTGGCCGTGTGCAAGCCGCGCGGGGGGCGGAATGGAGCGGGGTGAGAATACTCCGAGCCTCGGCCACTCAAACTCTGTCAGCGTCTCGGCAAGCGTACCGAGTTCCCAACTGTGGCGACATCCGTTATTTTAACTGTAACGAGAGGAGCAGCTGCGAATGAGCAGACCTATGAGTGGAGATATTGATCGCGTTGGCCCGGATCAGGCTCAGTTTTTTAGGACTCAATGGCGCAGGAAATGGAGAACTCCATAGCGCCGCGGGGGCGCAGTAGGGGAGGAAGGAAAGGTGCAGCCCAACGGCGAGGGAAAGGGCGAAGAAGTGCATCCTGAACGCCTTTGCGCAACTAGCTGGCGAGTCAGCGGGCACGGATGGGGGGGGGGTAACAACTATATATCTTCCACGCCGGTCACTTTAGATCATTGAGTTCCTAAGTTGGAATTGAACCGGGGGAGGCTAACAGTGGCCCTTTAGAGCCGGATTGGGACAGAATCCAAGCCAGAATGTCGTCCTGTGATTGTTATACAGTTAGCTAATGCATATACTAGGCAGACATACTATTCCGCGGTATTGCGGCGGCCGACAATGGGGATGGTAACATATAGCATCAAACCTGGTTGGTTCGCAATGACGTCTGGCGTGGTAGCGTGGGGCGGACGTGGGAACAAAGAACGCCAAGCCTGAGAGCTCGCATGTGCCGACTCTTAAGTCGAATTCCGAACGCATGTGTTCCTTGTGCCGGTGTACACATGCACATAGTTGCTCGTGTGGGACCAAGGTTGGCCCGTGCCGCTAGGAGAAATGGCTCCAAAACAGAAGCAATAAAGGCTCTTCCCAAAATCGAGAGCGGAGCCATCGAAATTTTGATATAAAGATATGCCACGCCACATTGACACCAGAAGTGTGGTGTAAGTTATATGACAGGCAGCTCTTCGGTCGTGTCCCAGGTGGCATAGCGGTGCGACAATAACTCAGTTTCGTGAATGCGGGGCGCGTAAATGGCAATATCAACTTCCACTCAATAGACCGATTTGCTAACGATGATGCGCCGCACACAGGAAGCCAGCTCTGAGACATGATGGTGCCAAGTGTCCAGTGACAGGAATTTAGTTAGTACCTTTCGGAGGAAGTGTGACGCGACACTCATGTAAATGGGTCTATGTCGGACATACAGTAAGACAGAACCGTGCCCTGCGTGTATGGGATCAACTGGTCTGTAACCGGCTAACCCGAAGTCCGGCAATGTCCGAGCACGTGAGTAGAGACACCAGCACGCTCGCAGTTCACTGCCGCACGGCCTCGCCCCCGACATTTAAACGGGCTACGTACTTGGTTTGGCTACAGTTTCTTCTACACCGAACTCCGCTTGTGTCGCCGATGTACATAACGTTTGTACGGACATCTTCAGGATCGTCGGTTCCTCAGTACTCAGCACTGAGTCCTCGGTTCCCGGGTTTTCGTTTTCTGTTTGATGTAAGTCAACCACACAGTTCCTGTATTGGCCGACGATATCGTGGGAGTTTGTCGAGTATTTCTCGGCCTAGGACTTCGCCGCGCTCGTCAAACGGGCATATCACTCCGAGAACACTCGTCACGGTTTCGCTTCTGGCCCATATTCCATATACTGCTACGTAAAACTAGATGTATCTGCACCAATCTAAGTTACTCGCGTTTCTTCGCGCACTTCCGCTCGCTCATGTACTCGCCCAGGAGGAACTAGTTGGGACGGACCGACAATGCGCGCTCGACCACGGCGGCTGCGGTGTAACCACAGTTGTAAAAAAGAGTCACGGTCGGATGGCGATCTTAGTCCGATCGCAAGAAAAGTGACTGTGGAGTAGAGGAAGATCAGCACGCAGGAATGAGTGACGGAGGTGATGGCCGCAAACGAGCAAACGAAAACACGCCGCATCAGGGAAAGCCTCCCGAGTTAATTGGCATCGTGCTATTCGACGACAGCCTCGATGAGCTTGAGCAGCCACCCTCGCAATTGTCCTCACCGCTTGCCCCCCGGTGCCCCGCGCCGTCCTCGCACTCCTTCCGATCCTCCTCCATACTCTGCGCCTCTGTCGCGACAGCAGCTCCCGAGACGGCGCGCTGCTCCTCGGCCTTTTGCGCTGCTGCTGCTGCGGCGATGATCAGGGCCGTCTCAGCCCTCTGCGCTGCGGGTGTGGCGGTGATGATTGCGGCTGTCTCGGCCTTTTGCGCTCGAGGCGCTCGAGGCACGCCTGGTCCATCATCTCGATCTGCAGGAACACACTCTTTCTGTGTCCGCGGTAATCGTGCAGCGTGGGTTTGCGGTAGTGGGTGCTCGGCCGCGGGGTCATGTATGCGACGAGCGTGGACCCCGACTCAACGAGGTCGTCTAGCTTTGAGCGCTTCGGGAGGCGGGGACGGTGGGGACGCCCAGTCGTCGTTTGTCTCCTCGGCCGCGCCGTCCTGAGTTGGGCGTAAGTGCTACGAAACGAGAAGGGAGGAGGAAAACTGCACCTTCAAGCGCTTTGATATCCGATAGGTAGTCTCCAGGGTATTCCACTGGTCCAGGAGCTAAGCCCGCAGCGAGGTTAACCAGGGACGACGATGGAAAGGACAACCTGAGCTGCAACCTGAGGTCCTGAGCTGCTTTGGGTTCTGGGAGGTGTGGTGCCGTGCTAATGGTCGTGCAGGCCTCCGCACGGCGCGTAACTTCGTATAGGGGATCGCTTCGCTTCGATCGGAGACGCGTCGCTCCGAAGTTTTTAAGGGCGCGCGATGGTGCGGAACGCAGGAGGACGCGGAAAACTGGGGAACTGGACCCTATAGAGCTCTGAAGCCCTGAGGGAAAGCGCTAAGATTGACTGGGGATTGAAGGTCTACAGTAGATACAGGAAGTATTCATATTGGAAAGCAGAGAAACTGGTAAAGGAGTCCAGGGAGCAACCAAGCGAGGTTGCAAAACCAGAGGGAATGCAGAACTGAGGTTCGAAATTGGCCAAAGTGCGAGAAAATCAGGTCCGCCAGAGCGGTGCGGGAAAAGAACTAGAACAAGTAAGAGCGGTGACGAGAAACGACGCCGTCCGAGGTGGCGAGACTGAGCGAATTGACAACAGAATCAATGACGAGGTTAGTTGCAAGTGCCCTCGGTTGGGCCTGAATTCGTGCACATGCCACTCGGCTACCCCCAGTTCCGACCATGTCTCAAGTACACCGAGGTGTTGCTGCTAGGCGAAAGGGCAGGTATGTATCGCCGTAAGAGGGCGGTAGAAGAGAGTCAAGACAAGACAAGACAAGAGCACGAGCACGCGTGTGCATATGCGTATGGGCGCGCAACACGTCCCCCCGCGTTCAAAGACAGTGCGTGCGTCGTCTTTTGAAAGCGCGATCGGGGGAAACGGTCGGAGCCGCGACGGGCCATGTCAAAGTGGGGGTTTGTGCATCAGGGTAGTTGTCCGGCTTGCATGTGCAAATGGAAATACGATCTAGTCATCTTGCGGCAGGCGTTGGCACCCAAAAGACGTACTGACAAACGACGACTCGGAGAAGACGCGATACCATATGCCCATACGCAAATCAGAGAGGTTGTGAAGACGCGAAGAAGGTCGGTTTATGAGGCATCCGAGTCGATATAGGAACCAAAATAAGCGATTTCCGTCAGGCTCACAGAAATCGGACCATTGAAGCACCTACTCTTTTCCATGAGACGGCAAAAATGACAGAAGGCGGAAAGCTCAAGATATCAGGTGTAGGCTACAACTTTTTTTCTAAGTTGTTCAAGCGTATTGTGTAGGACCCGCCTATCGTCATCCTTTGTAATCTTCAGGTCAGTGCTATCTCGTCCATTTCTCAACTCGGAAGTGAGCCGCACAGACGGATAAGCTGCCTCCCCAACCCTGCCTCCCCAATCAAAGTCGATTAGCATCACATTTTCTCCTTCGCAAAGGATATTTGACTCGCGCAGGTCTCCATGAACCATGTCTTTGTCATGAAGGCATTGCACGAGCTTCTGCAACTTGTCTATCCAATTATTGCAGAGACGGGAAAGGTGAGGCGATTGGGAAGGGTGCACAGACAGCATGTAGTACTCCATGGCAACAGCAGACCAACCTCCTGGGATTTCCCCAAAGCCGATAAGGCCTGGGGCTAGCCCACGTTCTGCACAAAATGCATGCAATGCAGTCGAGTACGAACGCGTAAACTTCACAACGATTTGCTTTTTTTCCAAAGTTTCGGCAATGTACAGGAGGCGGTTGTCGGGATGGGACCTAAGAATCCGGAATTGAACCTTCTGGTTAGGAGCGCGATACTTGGGCAATGCCGAAATATACGGAAAATTAGGGTCCGCAAGTTGGATCGTGGGTAGTGCGCTGGTGAGGCTTCTCGCATCTTCATCTATGCGACGTAATAGGGCCAATGCGCCAGTGAAGGCAGCATAGAGAGCCTTTCGGTCATCACCTTCGCATGCAGATGCGAGGCACGACAATGTAGGGGTGAGACTAACAATGCGCCACTGTTGAAGGAAAATGATGGCGTAGAACGTAACACATGGACCTGGTAGAATGTAGGTCGTGTCAAACACGTCTATGTGTTTGAAGACCCAGATAGTCAACTTACCGATGACAGTCAGGCCAAGGAACGGTGTCCTCCAACGGCTATCCACCCCTTTGAAATGTTGCATCAATAGATCGCGCGAACGCGCAGCGTAGGCAGCAAGGTCGGCCACAGGCGATGAGCTGATATCAACGAACTCGTTTTTGAACCAAACAAGGCACGATGCCGCATCGTATGGTTTGTTGTGGTCACTGTCCGGATGGGCGGTATTGATGTCGACAGCCCTCAACTTTTTACCGTCATCAAGGGTCAAAATATCGTTTAAGGCATTTAGACCCCCAAAACTCCTGCTGCCATCGTCGGGGTAGAAGCCAGTCATTTCATCCGCAAATGCATCGACACCCAATTCCAGGTCACGTCGTTCCTTACTCACGTCAGATACGCCTTCGCGACTTCTGACGGCGTCCATGAAGTAACCAAAGCCATCGTACAGAAGAGAAACGGGGAGGACGGGATCTGGCCCAGGACGGTCATCCAAGATCTTTGCAGTTGGTCGTCGTTGCAAAGAAGTATAGCTCGGCGTCTCGCCAGGTACGGGATTAATGCGTTTGGAATCCTGGACAGAATCAAGGTCGTCGACGACATGGGATCGCTTGCCAAAGACAGTCGCTAACGAAATGAATGTCACTTGCCAGTGAATAGAGACCTAAATTCTCTACTCACTGGGTACACCAACGAAAACATGGACATAACCATTGAGAGGTTTTGTTGACCATATTTCGGAAATTACTTCTGTTGAGTCATCGAGTAATCTAACACCCACATTATTTGCATTGGGTTCGAATTTTCCAGCCAAGATATCACTTTTACTCGCTTCAAGGTCGACATTTACCTGCAAGACGTGACAAGCGAGCAAGGACAACGGTCAAATCAACGTTCACATGATGGTTCCTGATACAGCGCACCTTTGTGAGAGCGAAATCTGCAGGTGGACATTTCGAGAGGGCCTCGACCCCCTCCCGAGAAATCAGTTCCTTCAGGTCATTGACTGTTCCAGTAGGTGAAATGGAGACTGAGAAAGGGTGTCGATCGTGTTCAACAAGACAGTAGAGTTCATAATGCGTTTCGGTCATTTCGACTGTTCGAGGGAGGGGTGGTGAGTGGTCTTTCGAGGGTTAGATGGATCAACCAGTTGGATCGTAAACAAAACAAAAAAAGAGTTGGATCGTAAATCGTAAAACAGTTACCATGTGACGTCACTTAAGCATACCAGCGTCATCTACTCCACGGAGAGAGATGGTTCCAAAATTGCAAGTATAGACACTAATCGCAAACCCCAACGAATGGAGGGCGAAGTACCGACCAGACACATGAATGACACAGGAATGTGAGTTGAATGTGATTTCTTAGGACTCGGACCGGCAGGGACCCGGACCGTCAACGACTGTCACGGCGTTCCGCCCTTGGTGCAGTTCGTACTTGTGAGAAGCGAAAGGCGAACTACGATGAATGGCAGGTGCGTTTCCAACCCTGAAGCGGCCGGAACGCGGACGTGACGCGACACGCGTGCATTCATTTATTCCGAGTCCATTCCAGTAAGCTGCGGCGCCACCGGAGCCCGAGGCGGCGTTTCGCAGCTCAGACCAAACCAAAGGGATGGCCACAAAGGACACGGTTTCCTTGTTGTGTGGTGCAGAGGGTCCGCGGTTGTGCCTCACCGCATATAAGATTCGAGCGCCGAATGGTGCAACAATCTTGGCCTGACCACGCGCCTTTCCTAGATGGCCCGCTATTGTCGGCCCTTAATCGCCAGTGCATCCTTTGGAGCCTGAGTGTGTCTGCGAGAATCACAAAGTCAACCCCATCTCTTCTGTGATGACTTGGACTTTTGATCGTTCCTGTAGTGTTCTGACAATGAGAAGCTCAGGGACGACTGCTGCACACCGTTCGTACGCCGTTCTCACACCGAACCCGAAGAACTGCATGCTCGCGCCTCGTGTCCCCGTAATCGCCCCAGGGCTGTTCTTTTGTATCACTTCTCATGAATGACTTGCATTTAGCGTGCCTGTGGGTACATGAGTGATGGACCGGTTGTACGTATCACCTCTGGGCATCGCTAACGTGTCAGTGAGCCTACCTATTGTGATGGTCTTATGTTGCGGAAGGCTCATGCCCGTCTTCCGTTCTTCCCTACTCAACATAGAAGCAAAAGAACACTCACTGTCTCGCGTTATGCACACGGGCCGAAGTCTGTGATCCCATGGCTTAATATGGAATGCTGTGATTTTATCGTAGACAAGCAACCTTTGTCTGCGAACGCTACTGTTGGGAACTGACATCCTGTCAGTCGTCATAGCCAAGCCCCATTTGCATTGGCGCTTGAGCTGAACACTGTACCGGATCTCAGACATGACAACAGCGCCACATTTGGCGTCTTGGAACCCCTAACTCATAGCGGTCAGATGACAACGGCGGTGTTTGTCGATTGTCTTGTCGCTTGTCGTGCATAGTAACCTACAATTGATACAGTATATTAAGGCCTGATATGAAGGCTCATGAAGGTGGAAATGAAACTGATACCGAGCCTACTCGGTGCATGTTCGATGTACTCAGTCCAATAATCACTCTCCCCCCCTTAGAAAATCCTGCCACCGTTTGGCACCGCTATATCGACTTCAAAGTCTCCAAAATTTGAATCGCGCAATTTCAAACACGCGATCAAATGAATTTGAAAAGATTTGGTGCACCAAATCATCTCCGTACTCCAAATACCGTATACTACGATACTACGATGGGGTTTGATGTCCAATCGACATCGCAACCTTTTTGTCTATTATTGGAGGGCCCTGGGAGGTTTAGATATGGAACCCAGCAAAGGCGAAACAGTACTCACTCTCACTAAACCCCAGAGGTCGTTTTTTCGCAGAATTTGGAATTTTGAACCCGCGACTTTGGTTTAGAGTCGAACAGCTGTAATTAGTCTGCACCTACTTTAATTCGGGCGATCAGGATGCCTGATTGTCTCTACAGCACCCCTCGGAAATATTCGGCGCTGCTACTTCTCGCAGAGGGACCTGAGACCGCAGTGCAAGCCGCAGTGTCAGGCAGACGAACACTACTTTCCTCCAATCGATTGCCGTGCTGGATGGAGTGACGGAAAGTTTGGAACTGCGTGCGCCACGCACTTTCCACGACATCGGTCCCACGGTCAACACTGCCAAGAACACCAATATATCACTGAATGATTGATTGCCAGTATTTTATAGTCCACTGTTCCATTTAATTACTACGCTGTAGCGAGTCAAAGACGCTGTGTTCAGTGAGTTTTGACATAGGTCAGCGGCTTTTTAGGAAATGAAAAAAAGGCACGAGGAGAACGGCTATCAGAGAGATATGGGTACTACATGAGTAGTTGTGTTCAGGTAGCGGTGATAGTGGTCGGCTTCGAGCCTAGCACAAACAAGGTATCCCTCATAACGCCATCGACCAGCGCATCGGACCACTACGCTCGTTCACACACATCTAGTAAATACAGACTTTGTCCGCTGATTATGTGGTCCCGGATGGGCGCTGTGCCCCTCGCACCATGCCAACAGCTTACAACAGATGGATTACAATGTGAATATGGGTATGTAAGATCGATAGTACGCAAAAAGGGTGAAGGATGCAGCGCACAGGAAGCAAAGATAGGGGTAGTGCCAACAAGGTAAAAACAAGTGTGGAGATGGCCAAGTCCGAACATAAAGAGGTTAGATGTCTGGCAGAGGGACCGCACGTGAATAATCGATATCAATACAAACGGAGAGTGTGAAAAATAGAGATCGTATGAGGAATAGAAAGAGCCCGGAGTGAGACGAGAGAAATGAAGACCAAAAGATCTCAGTCAGCATAGAGGACGTGTTTGTCCGTACTCCCGATCCACCGTAGCACGTCGTCGTCCTGCTGCAATGGCACGTAGTCCTCGCCGCCCTCACGGTACGACAGTCGCGCGACCTGTCCGCCCAGCCGTTGCTGTATCTTGTCGAGCAGCTGCTCGTGCGTCACGCGCGGGTGCACACGAAAGGCGATGATGTCGTCCTGGATCCTGTCGAAAACCTTGACCTTGATGAGTGCCGTATGCGGGTTGCTTGCCGAGGTCGCAGGTGCCCCACTCCCGGCGCCGTTCGACCTTAGGCCGGTCTTCTGGGACTTCTCGACTACGTCGTCGGCTGGTGTTGGAAGACTATTTATAAACACGGGTTCCGGGTCCTCCGGGGGATCGTACCAGCCAACTTCCGCCATGCGATCGTACTGCGGAACTGTGTCCTTTTCAATGTCGCCCGGTTTTAGTGTGAAGAATTCCCGCGTCAGACGGTGTTCGAGAATGTGGCGCGCAGTCGTGCGGTTAAGGTGGCAGAGGCGGCGCAAGTAGTCATCGAGCTCCGTTTGTCGTGTTGCCGAGAGACTATCGTCGACATGGTCACTCGGGCCAGGTATGAAAGGGATCACTCTTGGGTACCTCTGCTCTCGCCCCCCTTCACGTGGGAATGTTTCAAGGAGAGCGATTTGGAAATCAAAGAAGTCGTTGTATGCTCGGAATAGCACGAGATCTTTCGCGGGTGGAAGAGTAGATGAGCCGGAGGGATCGAATGGCTGATAGAGCGCGTGGAGGCGGAACCAATATTCATCCATTTCGTGATGGAAGGACACCACATTTGCTGATAGAAGGAGGCCATCGGGAAGCGCAGGTGGGCTCGGTGGCCTATTGGCAGCCACGGGAGTCGGCGATGGATCCTCGAGAACGCCGAGGGCGATGCTATTCGCTCTATAGCTGAGCATTCGCTTCTTCCAGTCCTCGACACGAGGAAGAGTACCGTTGTCCATGAGAGCGCCTACGTCGGGTATAGGTTTGCCGGTGGCAGGATCACGGACCTCAACGAACGAAACGGGAATGAGACCTGGCCTACCCAGGCGACCAATAGGCTTTCCAACGAACCACTCGTGGGATGACTGTGCAACAAGCAAGATGGAGTCGCCCGCTTTGGCATCAAGCTCATCCGGACGTTCGGCAACGAAATCATGGAGGACTACGGCATAGAATCCCTGCGTCTTGAAGGTTGCGGAAGGTAGCGGGGTTAGTGTGGAGAGAGTTCTGAATGGACGAGACAGTGACGGTGCCTGGGAGTTTTGGGGGTTGCTGCTATGAAGTGTGAAGATTGGCAGAGATGAAACGAAGGGAGACTTACGAGGGGGCATCTTCATTGGAAGCCTCGAGCGTGTCCCTTGGCACAAGCCCACTGGTCATGGGATGGTGTGCCTCGTACCAAGAGCCACCTTCAGCGTCCCCGCGAGTAACTTCGAGGCCGCCTTGTTGGAATTTGGCCTCTGAACCTTCCTCGATTGTGGAAACTGCCTGGGAAGCTACCGAGAATGGGCGCATCATCGACGTTCCGCTTGTTGAAAAACGAGGAAGTCCTTCAGATTGCCATGGGAATCCGCCTAAACGTGCTTGCGTCTGAAAAAGCTTCTGGCCCAATTCCATGCGATATTGGCCCATTGTTATTTTGGATATTGATAGCGTTGGTAAGAACTTGTGCTGACGTTCTCGAAGAGCTTCATCACTGACAGCCGGAAGTTTGGCCGCGTTCAGTGCGCCCTATATCACATGAACGGGTTTCCACTACTTACAAACAACAAGAGTCACCTCGAAAGCATCCAGTACTGAACAAAGAGCACGGAGCACACGGACGACCCGCTCAAAGTCCTCGGCCTCCACAAGTGATGCTCGTAGGTCCTATTGTAAAGGTCGAAGTGGACCGAGGAACGAAAGCCCCTGACTTGAAAAGGATATCTTTGAAAGTTCTGTTGTTTACATGATGATCAGTAACCATATATGTGCTACAGGTCAATGCTTACTCGTGTAGGAGCTCACAGGGCCCTTCCAGCTCTTTAGTACCGGCAGCGCCTCTGAGAAAAATTTCACGAGTTAAAACGAGAAAGAACTCAGAGCAACGATGGCTGCTTATCATTCATGTTAGACGGTCCCTGTGAAAGATCTCCCTGGGGTCCCACTGGCAAACACCGGAGGAGAACCGTTGCTGCCGGTACTAGCCGGGTCTCCGCGTGCGGTAACAAGGTTGCACAAAGGTACCGGACATCCCAGATCAGCTATGCATATGCAGAGATTAGGATAATATATTTGGCAGCGAAATGAAGGAATCGTACGTCGGGTGAAATAATGTATTCCGGTGACACAGTAACCGGTGGCGGATGCGCACGGCGCGGATACAAGACATTCTTACGGCTCTTGTATGAGTTTATTGAGGTCACTGTATAAGGAAATGACAGATTTGAGGACGTCGTGGAACTTCTGTATACTGTGTGGGTTGTTGACGATTGCGAAAGAGACGTATCTGCAGTGTAGAATGACTGGAGCGATGAACGCGCACTTCCTAGTATCTCGCTCTGGGACGCGCGCCGGGACTGGGTGTCGGATGGTGATGCATCAGACCTGAGCTCAAAACCGAGGTCAGAGAGCCATGAGCGCCAAGATGAACGTTCTCTTCGCAGTGACTTGGTCGAACTCGAAGTCTCCGGGATGGTCTCTGTGTGCATTCAGCTGATGGTGGTTGTCTTGGTGGTCGTACTAATTCTTTCGCTCTAATGCCATTTGTCAATCTGAAACGTAAGCGCATAAGCGCTTGACAGTCTTGGTAATTCCGATACTGCCATGGGCCCGTCGTCGACAAAATACGGAGGGATTCATGCATATTCATGGACGGCTTTGCGGGGGCTATACGTGGACAGCCTGCTGGCCCGGGTATGCCCGTTCACCCGCATGGGTGGTCGTACGTACCTGCTCACGCAGACGAGCCAGCGCCCCAGACTGGAAGTCATCCACGTCGACCAGCTCGTCGACTAACAACCTGAGAGCGTGGTGCGCCCGCTGAGCCCGGCGACGACCAGTGGAGCTGATCCCATTTCCACAAGCGTCGCGTAGCGCGCCGACCGTGCCGGACGAGCTGGCCGATGCAGGCCCGAGGAGCCCTGTGGGCGGCCCAGCTGGCAGGTCATTGGGATGCTCCCACTGTCGTCGCGGTGAGCAGCCCCAATATATTATTGACGTAGGTCATCTATAGTGGAGAGTGCTCCGCGAGCTAAGGGCATCGGTCCTGGAAATAACCTGGTTGAGACGATCTTGATCGAACCAAAGCGGCGCAAATCGCAGCCGTTCATACACGGTGGCCAAGCCCGCTCTCGCTGCGTATGCGTCGCAAGGACCTCCCTTCCCCGTCTTCGAATCGAAGTCAAATACGGTCACCGTGAGCGTGCTTAATTATACAGGATCGACCGGATTTGGAGATTTCTATGTGCAAAAGTTGGTCGGACGATGTGGTATGTACTCTAGACGTGGAAGATGCGGAGGCCTTCGTGAGCCCTCCGTGGGCCACTCAGTTAAGGGGAGCACGGCCCGGAGAAGCAGTTCGTCACGACGGTTGGTTCCCTCACCGTCCCGTCCATCGCGTGTCCAGGCGCCCATTCGTTTTTAAAACATAAAAAGAACTGGTGTACGATACAGTCATCGGGTAATATCCGGACACGTTCACCGCAGCAGTGCTACGCAACCCGGTCATCAGCTCTCAGCCAGCGAGTACGTACATCTCCGAGTTCGGCGTGCGCTCGCCCGTCCTGCTCCTCCTCAGCACCGAGGACCGCCGCGTCGTCAATGCGCAAGGCGAGGTGCTCTTCTATGCACTGCTCGCGCTAGAGAGGGAGGTAGAGCTGCTTGCGGCTGAGTCGGAGGGACACGCCCCTCGACGGGGTCTAGGTGATCAGGGCGAAAACTAAAAAAAGAACTGATTTTCCGCATCTTTTTTTAAAACGGTTGTCTTCGCTGACACATCCCTTGGAATTAGCTATAGGGCCCCTGCGGTGCAGGTCTCGCCTGAAGTGTGCTTGCGAAACAAGGCCCGACCGTTTGCCCCACAGATGCTAGTGTGTCTGCCAGAGTCAACCCCATCTCTTCTAGATCTGGCTTTTGGTTGTTCCGATAATATGCCGACAACGAGAAGCTCAGGGTCGACTGCTGCACGCCGTCCGTGCGCCTTTCTCACACTGAACCCAAAGAACCGCATGCTCGCGCCTCGTGGCCCCGCAATCTCCCCGGGCTGTTCTTTTGTATCACTTCTCATGTATGACTTGCATTTAGTGTGCCCACAGGCACATGAGTGATGGAGTGGTTGTACGTACCACCTCCGAGCGTCGCTAACGTGTCAGCGAGCCCTACGGTCTTGTGTTGCGGAACTCCCCGTCTTCCGTTTTCCCCCACTCAACATGGAAGAAACAGAGCAACCCGCTGTTTTGGCTTACGCACACGGGCCGTAAGTCTGTGGTCCCATGGCCTAATGTGGAACGCTGATCCTGTTTTATATTTATCGTAGACAAGCGACCAGCCACCTTTGTCTGTGAACGCCACTGTTAGGAAACTGTCATCCTGTCAGTTGTCAATCAAGAGTCGAACCTCCTTTGGTCGAGAGGAAAACTGTACCGGATCTCAGACATGACAACGGCGCCACTTTTGGCGTCTTGGAACCCTTAGCTTACAGCGGTCAGATCTCAGCGGCGGTGTTTGTCGATTATCTTGTATTGCAGTAACTTGCAATTGACATATAATAAAACCTGATATGAAGGTGGAAATGAAACTGAAACCGAGCCTACTCGGTGCCAGTGCACGTTCGATAGTTTTTGTATTCAGCCCAGTGAATATCCTTCCCCTGCCACCGTTTGGCATCGGGCCATCACTACATCACTCCACTGTTAGTATGGAACTCAGGCTCAAAGGCGATACGCCCGCTGCGTTTTCGCAGAATTTGAAATTTGAATCGACGACTTTGGAAGGTCGGCGGATCGTCGGCGGACTAAGTTTGACACAATTGTACCCACTTTGAGCGATCAGGGCGCCTGATTATCTCTTTGAGTGCTATCAATTCGGAAATCTTCGGAGCCGCCGCTTCCGCACTGCAACCGAGAGATCGCAGTGTCAGGTCAGGTCACACTGGCATGCCTACTCCTCCAATTGGAGCTAGCGGGAGAAAATGGCGACAATGGTGCTGATGTACGTTAGTGCTCTGCTGATGGAGTGATAGAAAGTTTGGAACTGCGCGCGCCAAGCACTTTACACGGCATCAATCCCACGACCAACGCGGCCAATTAACACTCCAATGACTGAATGATATACTGCCAGTTATAGAGTCCTCTGTTCCATTCCACCCATTCAATTACTACGCTCGCTTGCACACGTCTAGTAATTACAGATTTTGTCGTCCACTGATTACATGCTCGTAGCATGGTCCCTGCTGGGCGCTGTGCCCCCCGCGCCATGCCAACACTTACAACAGATGGATTACAATACGAATGTGAGGGTGTGAGATTGATAGTGCGCACAGATGAAAAAAGAGGTGAAAAAGGGGGGCAGCGCCAAAAGAAAAAGGTAAAAATGAGTGTGGAGATGGCCAAGTCGAACAAAGAGGTTAAATGTCTGGGAGAGAGGACCGCACGTGGAACAATCAATGTCGATGCGAACGGGGAGAGTGTGAAAAATAGAGATCATATGAGGAACAGATAGAGCCCGGAGTGAGAGAGAAAGAAAGGAAAACCAAAGGAAGATCTCAGTCAGCATAGAGGACGTGCTTGTCCGTGCTCCCGATCCACCATAGCACGTCGTCGTCTTGCTGTAGTGGCACGTAGTCCTCGCCGTCCTCGCTACTCTCACGGTACGACAGTCGCGCGACCCGCCCGCCCAGCCGCTGCTGCACCTTGTCGAGTAGCTGCTCGTGCGTCACGCGCGGATGCACACGAATGGCGATGAGGTCGTCCTGGATCCTGTCGAAAACCTTGATCTTGATGAACGCCGTATGTGGGTTGCTCGCCGAGATCGCAGGTGCCCCCGCATTACTTGCAGCCCGACCGCTCCGGGTAGATCCTCCTCCTCCGGACGTTGACGACCGTATGGGCGACTCGGCCCAGCGAGACGAGCTCGACGCCGACGAGCGCGAGTATGCGCTGTCCCGGTATGGTCCATTGTTGGCGGTCGCACCATACCCGTCCCCGTTCCCGACGGCGCCTAGGTGCTGATTGCCCAGATGTAGAGAGCTTGGTGCGGGAGGTGGAATAGCCACGTGAGCGCTGCCGCTGCGAATAGCCGGCTGGTTTGGAGGACGCAGCGACCGCCTCGGAGTCGTTGCCATAGTCTGACACTTCGCTGTCCGAGTGGCGGGCGCCGTTTGACCGTATGCCGATCTCCTGGAACTTCTCGACTACGTCATCGACCGGTGATGGAGGATCATTTAAGGACACGGGCTCCGGGTCGTCCGAGGGATCGTACCAGTCGACTTCTGCCATGCGATCGTACTGCGGATCTGTGTCGTTTTCAATATCGCCCGGTTTTAGCGCGAAGAATTCTCGCGTAAGATGGTGCTCGAGAATGTAGCGCGCAGTCGTGCGGTTAAGGCGGCAGAGGCGGCGCAAGTAGTCATCGAGCTCCGTTTGTCGTGTTGCCGAGAGACTATCGTCGACATGGTCACTCGGGCCAGGCATGAAAGGGACCACCCTTGGGTGCTTTCTCTCTCGCCCCCCTTCGCGTGGGAATGCATCAAGGAGAGCTGTTTGGAAATCAAAGAAGTCGTTGTATGCTCGGAATAGCACGAGATCTTTCGCGGGTGGAAGAGTAGATGAGCCGGAGGGATCGAATGGCTGATAGAGCGCGTGGAGGCGGAACCAATATTCATCCATTTCGTGATGGAAGGACACCACATTTGCTGATAGAAGGAGACCGTCGGGAAGCGCTAATGGGCTGGGTGGCCTATGTGGTAATTGCTCGTGAAACGAGGCGGGTGTGGCTGGCTGCATAGATATGGAAGGACTGGTGATTGGAGAATTGGCGTTCCCGGGAGTCGCGAAAGTTTGCGATGAATCCTCGAAAACGCCGAGGGCGATGCTATTCGCTTTATAATTGAGCATCTGCTTCTTCCAGTCCTCGACGCGGGGAAGAGTGCCGCTGTCCATGAGAGCGCCTACGTCGGTTATGGGCTTGCCGGTTGCAGGATCGCGGACCTCAACGAACGAGACGGGGATGAGGCCTGGTTTACCAAGGCGACCAATGGACTTTGCAACGAACCACTCGCGGTTCGACTGCGCAACGACTGAGATGGAGTCTCCCGCCTTGGCATCAAGCTCGTCCGGACGTTCGGCAACGAAATCATGGAGGACTACGGCATAGAATGCCAAGGTCTTGGAGGTTGCGGAAGGTAGTGGGGTTTGTGTGGAAGGAGTTCTGAATGGACGAGACAATAATAGTGCCTGGGAGTTTCGGGGGTTGCTGCCATAAAGTATGAAGAGTGGCGGAAAGGAAACGGAGGGAGAAGACTCACGGAGCGGCGCCTTTATTGAACGACTCGAACATGGCCCTGGGCACAAGCCCGCGTGCACCAGTCATGGGATTGTGTGCCTCGTACCAAGAGCCACCTTCAGAGACCTCGCGGATGACATAGAAGAAGTCTCCTTGTTGGAAAGAGAGTTGCTGGGGAGCGGGGGAACGATAACCGCTGGTAGCGCGGATGACTTGCTGAGGAGGGGCGATAGCAGTGGGGGGCTTTGAGAGAGGAGGTAAGGGAGTCGAGATGAGCGGTTGATGTGAATCCTTGCTATTGAGTGATTTCCTGAGAGCCTTCATAGCTAGGAAGGAGGGGAGGCGTAGAAATCGTGGTGGACGTAGGAAGAGAAGAGCAGACCAGCCGCGAGCTAAAGTGGATAGGCGAATGGAGCGAGGCAGAGGCCCTCGGACGAGACAAGAATGAGCGCAAATTAGCTCAATTGAAGGTTTCTCACGCGGTCTTTCTTGCTTATTGTTTTGTTTTTCACCTGCCTCGTTGTCTCGGAAAAAAAACAAACACTACTATTACATCCCAATACGTTCTTTGCTTTGTTTCACGCCCCAACATTGACTCGTCGTGGCGGTAGTTCAGGACTCGTGTTCTCCACTTTGATACCCTTCCCCGCCGATCAGTTGGACAGATGACGGATCGAGAACGCCATCATCACTGGGTCCGGTAATGGCTCAAAGAGCACTAGCGTTGTGATCGCAATGTGAGCGGGCGTGTGGCCGCATGTGCAACTGAGTGCTGTCACTCTGTCGGCCACAAAAACTTGGAACCGACTTGCCGCATTTGGGTATCGAGAAACAGGGGTATTCGGGGTCCCGTATTTGATTACATAATTAGTGACGGGGGTCGGTGTCACCAATTCGCAATGTGCCAGACCCCACAGTCAACTTTTATCAGCTACGGCCACAACATTCACCATGGCGGCGAGAAAGTTACAAAGTGCGCACCTGGATTCACCAATATTCTAAAATATCTGAATATCTCCTCTGTTTGCAGCGGAAATTGACAGAACACTAAAGAAGGTCTCAGAGGGTGTCGAGCTCTTCGAGAGCATATACGACAAGATGCAGGCCTCGACAAATCAAACACAGAAAGAAAAGCTCGAGACAGATCTCAAGACACAAATAAAGAAGCTACAACGTCTCCGAGATCAGATCAAGACATGGGTCGCGAGCAACGACATCAAGGATAAGTCCGCACTGCTTGAGAACCGGAGGCTCATTGAGACGGTGCGTGCTTCCACGGCTATCCCTGCGGACTGGTCCGCTGCTCTCTCCCCGGCATCCACTGCTGTAACTCGTTCTGGGAGACGCTCCCAAATTCCACGTCGCGTGCGGGTTTAATGCTTTCTTTCGCACGCGTGTCATTCTCTCGTACTTTCCCACTGACTCCAGATGTCCACAGCAAATGGAGAAATTCAAAGCCTGCGAAAAGGAAATGAAGACCAAGGCTTTCTCCAAGGAGGGTCTCATTCAGTCGGCCAAGCTCGATCCCAAAGCAGCAGGAAAAGCTCGAACACACACAGTGGTTACAAACCTGCGTGGAAGAGCTATTACTGCAGGTTGAGACAGCTGAAGCGGAGATCGAGACGCTGCAGCAAGGCGGTCGCAAGAAAGGCAAAGTTGGCGCTTCTGCACAAGACCGGTTAGAAGAGCTCGAGCGACTGAATGAACGGCGAAAGTGGCATATATCTCGTTTAGAGATCATGCTTCGATTGCTTGACAACGGCACGCTTTCAACGGATCAGGTGCAGGGGTTGAAAGACGACGTGAACTATTTCGTCGAGGATAATGCGGTGCGTTGCGAGCTTCTTTTCCGCGTGCACGAGCGGCAGGTCTGAAACTCGCGGAAAAGAACGACGACTACGACGAAGACGAGGGCATGTACGATGACCTCAACCTTGATGAGGAAGAGGAGAAATTCGGTCGGTTAATAACGGAGGACCACGATAGTGATGCCTCGGATGATGCTAGTGATGGTGTGTTTTCCTGCATACATCTGCCGCGACCCTAATACCCTCAGCCTCAGCAGCCGATCTCCCTCCTCGAACCCCATCAAAGAAACATGACGAGGAAAGCCCGTCGAGCAGTAAACGCGAGGAGAGCAGTCCAATATTAAAGAAGGCAGGCGCAGCGTTGCAACTACGCAGTACGTTGCCCCCTTTACTTAGGGTTGGGCTTCGGTTCACCTTTTTGCTTTTATAGAGCATTCCACAGCAGGCGAAGGTGTGCCGCCCTTTCCCTCTCTTCGCCCTTTGCAGTTCCTTCACCTATTCGCTTACGATGCGCTCGTACTTAGCACCCAAGCCACCACCAAATCCAAATTTTGCGCAACAGCCCATGTCGAGTATACTCAAGGCTGGTCTCCCGCCATCACAGCCACGGCCACCATTAAAGTATGCAACTGCGGCCGCTGCAGCAGTCACACCTTCCGCGAGTCAGCAGAGCAACGCGTCGTTAACGTCACCGGCGCCGATATCAGCACCTTCTGTACCCGTCTCCGCACCCGCACCCGCGCTGCCGCCGCCGAAACCTGAACCTGTAGTGAATACGGCATTGCAGGACCACGCCACAGCCGTAACTTCTTCGCCAAGCTTGACACAGATCTCGACGTCGAGCCCGTTTCTGTCGTCGACTTCTGCATCTGCACAGCAGCCTGACGGCTCGTTTGGCTCACCCTCGGTATCTGAAGCCGAATCGCATCCCGAGGCCGCGTCTGTCTCCGCGCCATCACCACTTGGGGCAGGCGAGTTCTATTCGCTTCTCATTCCCCCAACCCCGTTCATGAATGAAACACGTGCTGACTGCCTGGATCTTTAGGTGCGGACGAGCCGCCACAGGAGGCATCTGCACTGGTACGTCGATCACTCATAACGGGAAACTGGGCACTAATCGCGGGCGGACAGGCTGCAGCGCCAGCGCCCGTAGACGAACAGGCAGGCAGTGCGTGGCACACGCCCGCAGCGCCCGTGATGACATCCGCTGGAGTGTCAAGTACCTCACTACTTGAGACCGCGCGTTCGCCTGCGCCATTACAAGTGCAGCAACAACAGCCTCAGCCCCACCACCACCAGCAACAGACGATTGGCTCGTCACCGTTCCCCCCTGCTGCGCAGGCGCAGGCGCCGCAACCGCAGCTACCACCAGGCGTCAAACTGGATACACAACGCCCGCCATCTGCGATGCAGCAACAGGCGCAGCGCAACGCGTTCCCAGGCTCGCTCTCAGATCTCGTGGCCTCCTTCGAGAATGTGAAGCAAAAAGGTGAGCGGATACTCAGACCGAGATCGTGCTCCTCGTGCTTACTGGGAACGGAAACAGCGGCACATCGGATGACAAATTTGGACCAGGTGCACAAGTTGCTGGACGGCGGGTACTCGAACATGCCGCAGCCGCAGGATACTGAGAAGTGCGTACTCCCACTGGGTGTATGCCTTGCATGCGCCGACTGACGTGTGCATATACGTGCTGGGATGGGGGGAAAAGGCCCAAGTACTACGTGCCGCGCAATCCGTACCAAGCACCGACCTACTACCCGCAAACGACGAACCCGATCCTGAGCTCCCCGCGGCTCTTTGCGCAACTCGACGTGGAGACACTCTTCTACGTGTTCTACTTCTTACCGGGCACGTATCAGCAGTGAGTGGTTTTTGCTTTACTTTTCCCGTCGACGGGGCGGTTCCCGGACGACGACGATGACGACGCGATGTTGAGTGCAAACACCGACTCAGGTTCCTCGCGGCGAAGGAGCTGAAGCGACAGTCGTGGCGCTTCCACGTCAAGTACCTCACGTGGTTCCAACGGCACTCGGAGCCGCAGGCTATCACGGAAGAGTACGAGCAGGGCGTGTACGTCTACTTTGACTGGGAGGGCTCATGGTGCCAACGCAAGAAGAGCGACTTCCGATTCGAGTATCGGTATCTGTCCGAGGATTGAGCTCCTCCCTTCCACCCGACTGCACTCCCATTCTCCCATTCGTTCTTCACGCATTCGCATTCACATATAATGGCACTGAATAGTGACCACATCCCAACAACTTTCCTCCCCAAGACAATTTTTGTTTTTTGCTCATTGAATTTCACTGTCACTGTCGTCGTCCACCTCGTTTATTTACGTTCGACACCTTTTTTGTACGTTCTTAGGTCGATTATTGACCACGTGCGTGTGCGGCGCAGCTACACGATGATTAATGGCATAGTCTGCGCATGGCAATTTGTGGGTGTATGTGCGTGAGTGTACGGTAGGGTCTAAATATGAGCAACACTGGCGAAGGCACCTGGGTAGGAACACGTCTAATCCAGGACGACCACAGCACCGTGCGCCTCAAACACCTTTTTAATCTTCTCTGCATCCTCCTTGGGAATACCCTCCTTGATCACCTTCGGGAGAGACTCGACAAACTTTTTGGCCTGTATAATGAACAAAATATAATGAGTGTTCGCCCCGGGGGCGACCACACCCGGAAAGGACACGCACCTCGATGAGGGTGAGGTTCGGCACGATCGCCTTGACCTCTTTGATGATCTTTGGCTTGGCACCGGCGTCGAACGACTCGAGCCTCACGTTGAAAATCGTCTTTTCTTTCGGCTTGGCTTCTTCCGCTGGCGCCTCGTCTGCGGCGCCCGCACCCGCGCCAGCAGCAGGAACCGCTGCACCCGCTGCAGGGAGCGCGATTTCTTGGATGTTCAAACGCGTCTGGAAATTGATAGATATAAAAAAAAACAGTGTTTCTTCCAAGGGGAGAGCTCTCTCTATACCTTGAGGAGCGTGACGAGGTCCGCGGCCTGGAGCAGCGTCAGAGCGGATATGTCGTCCACGAGTTTGTGCAGCGCTGGGTCAGACGGTGGCGTCGGTGCTGGGGCTGTGGCCGTTGGAGGCGGTGGCGGTGATGAGGAGGAAGGTGACGCGTCCGTCGTCGTCGCGGCTGTTGCGAGCGCACGCGTCGCGCGCAGACCTGTCGTCGGGACGGATCCGCGTGTGAGAGGCCTATTTGATAAAAAGAGGGTCAGAGAGACGGAAGAAGAGCGCGTTGGAGGTTGGGTGGGAAAACGCACCATTGTCGCGTGGCGGTACGGAGAGCGAAGGACAAACGACTGTGCATACTGTTTTGGAGGTGTGAAGCGGAGACCTGCTTGCGCTGGCGTCGGTGTGGCCAGCGGATTCGCCGTGCCGCCGTCCGGATATTTGCTTGGTCATGTTTGGCTCAATTGGACGTCCATCCATCTTCGCCAGTTCCTCCTACAGTCCCTGTGGTACTGTACGGCGTAAGTGGCTGCAATGCTCGATTTCCGCGGAACTATGGATGATTGGTGGCGTGCGTTTAGGAGCACCGTCCTAATCAGAGCTAACCCATCGCAGAACTGCCAAGTTAGGCACCTCGTTCAAGTTTTTTTTTTCTTGTTCTTACCTTGACCCTCCGTCCTTCACCCGGGTACTGCACTGTACTTGGTCCTCTGCTTTGTTGTCAGTCCCCGTTCGTGCTCTGGCCCACTCTAGCACCGCCTAAATGATATCACGCAAAGCGCTTGCCAGTATACTGTAACACCGCCCACAAATTGCATGACGGCACCTCGGTTAACCAATTATACAGTAGACCTTCTTTTTCGCCCTCGCCCGTCCATACTGTATGGGCTGACTACGATTCCCCTGGGTACCTTCCCCCAAGGGCACTTGGCCCTAGCGACTAGTGGTTCCTGTTCTTGCACGCTTACTGCATTCGCCAGAGTTGAGGCATTTCAGGGCGACACCATCCTCATGGTCTCATGTCGCTCTTTATCTGTGCCACTTAGGTAAATGCTCATGGACCCCGCGAGCGATTTTTGCGACCTTGCCACGTAACAATCGCTGCTAACGAGAAGATCAACACGGTGTCCTAGCAAGGACAATCAACTTATGCGGACGTTTATCTACTCTAGTCCACTAAGTTAGGATCGTATACGGTACCGCCGGAACGTTAGACCCCCCCGTACTACGTGCCACTGAGCGCCGTGGAAGGAAATGTACCAAAACAGTAAAGATTCCTTCCACCCCACCCCACTGGTGACTTCCATGCGGTCTACGCCACCGACTATCAGCATCCCGAACTAGAAGCGCTGTTTTTTCCTGGCCCTAACCTGATGTGGTACGAGACCGACCGCCTTTCCCAAGGATGCCGTTGTGTCGTTTGTAATGTATGAATGGTCGCTCTGGAAAGGGTGCATCAGCATCCCCACGGGGCGAAGAAGGCGCTCTTAGAATGTGCTGGGTACAGGTACCATACAACCACTGATGCGAATACTTCCCTTGGCGAGCGCCGGGTCTTCAAAGCGATGGAGCGAACCATAAGTTACTCGTGGCATGAGAAGCGGACCTTTGTTGCCTGGGAATGGGTCTATGTCAGAAAATCTTTCCATGTGGTGTGGGTGGAGTAAAAGATTTGAAATTGTTTGTTGTGAATGTTCTCTTCCCACAATGTCTCGGTTGGGTTGTCCACGAGGTGTTCCTAAATTCCTGGGTGCAGTGCATCCAGTTTCATGAAGACGGCCAGGTGATTAAAGAGACACAGGAGCGGTCGTGGCGATGGCGACCAAATAGCGGCGGCTATTCTCAAGTCGCTGTTGACAGGAGAATATTCCACTGAGGGTTTGAGAACCAAAGTAAAAAAAAAAACTGAACTGAATGCTTGACATCAAATCCCTGTTGGCTACGAGAGGTGGATACACTCGCTTCACCCGGTTGTCAGCTGTAACGTGGAGTTTTGTTGACCCGAAGCGACGCCTAGACCAATCCATGTATCCTTGAATGTGTCAAGAAGGCGCAAAAATCTTCCGTTTCGTTTCATTTCGTAGCAAGAGGAATTACAAGTCGTGTCGTGTCATACATGATTGGATAGAATACCCCTCTCATTCGCCGACTTCTACGGGTAGCGACTTGATGAGTGCCACTGCTTGCTCGGAGCGGGGCTTGATGGTGAAAGGGAAGGGCATTGGGTGGCTATGCGGTGAATTGGCGGCATTCATTCGGGAACTACGCGGTGGGTAGTTTGAGGAACACACCTCATTAAAAAGCTGGTGTATTGAACTCTCGGTTCTAGGACGGCGCCCGATTCGTCCACCGCTTTCGAGATTTGGTACGTCGCAAGGGTCGTGGCAAAGTACAGAAACAACGACGCCTCGGCGACCCGAACACCTGTTTCGGCATTCGAGAACGGTACAGACCGTCAGTAAGTTTATGCATCCCCAAGTGAGATGACGCCGTACCGGGACATACTCTGCGTTCCCGCCCGACT
Organism: Lactarius akahatsu; assembly: GCA_021524915.1. Lineage (NCBI taxonomy): Eukaryota > Fungi > Basidiomycota > Agaricomycetes > Russulales > Russulaceae > Lactarius > Lactarius akahatsu. The sequence continues at coordinate 10,952 of JAKELL010000055.1, read as the reverse complement.
ACGGTGAGCCAAACTACGTCCGTTCGTGATAGTGAAAACTCACCGTCGTCCGAAGCCAAAGCATGCCCGCGGGTCGGCCTCAGCTGACTTCGTTTCGGAAGCGATAAAGCGTTCTGGGTTAAAAATCTGTGGATCAGAGTAGACGCTTTCATCGCGCATCACCCCCCTGGAAAGATATTCAGTTTTACTATTGGGAAAGTAAAAGGCACCTGCATCAGATTACCAGACGTTGACGAGAATAGTAGTTCCCTCAGGTATGAGGTATCCGCCTTGTTCGTCGTCTCTGGTCACTCGATGGGGGCCAGCTAAGAGAATGGTGACTGTCAGTAAGCAGAGCAGGAGACATGCGACGTGGGTGCAACAAACCAAGAGGTGTCGCTGGACCCCAGCGAAGAACTTCCTTGAGAAGCGCATTAAGGTACGGGAGCCTATCGCGGTCGTCAATGGTTGGCAGGCGATGAGTCCCCACAACTGCATCGAGTTCTTCTTGAGCCTTCCTTTGTGTTTCAGGGTACACGGTCATGGCAAGGAAGAATGTAGTGACGGTAGAAACAGTCTGCGATGAACACGGTCACTTTTTGGCTATCCTTGAACGAAAGTCAACACGGCTATACCGTATCTGTGCCACCTGGGGGAGAAACACGTCGGTCTAAAGCCATTAACCCTGAACTTTTGTTCACATACCCATGGTGATAGCATTACCCGCCCACTTGACGAGGTCTTCTTGGTGCTCTGTCATCCCTTCCGAGAAGTTTTCGTCCGTAAACGAAGGTGCTGAGACACCAGCCGCCTGGATAAGACCGGTTCGCACAAAAAGGCAATGCAAGGCGAGATAGCTACGCACCCTTCGATCCCTGACGAACTCAAATGGTATGTCGACAAGAGCTCGCACATTTGCTCCCCACTCACGTCCCACCCGTTTCCAGCCAGTCCCCGGGAACCAGCCCGGTACATGTCGTACTAAAGTGAACAAAGGACGGGTTTAATGATCGCTCGAACAACGTTAGCGTTTGAGACGTACAGAATGGTAAAATGTCGACGACAAAGGAACCTAGCATCGATGCACGAGCGAATTGTTTGCTCGCCAATTCCGTCAGTTCAATAAGAGGGTCATCCAAGCCGTGCACTTTATATCCGTACGTGAAGTCGAAGGTAGCCGCATTCACGGCACTACGCAAAGACGCAGTCAGGACCAACCTCGGAGGCGACAGGGAGTGAAGGTGCAGACATGCCTCCGCAGATTCTTGGTGAATTGGTCGGGTGGTGCATCCAGAAGACGCTGAAGGAAACGATGCACCTCCCTCTCGATCACGGGAGTGAGTTTGGTGACACTCGCTGGCGTGCCCATCACCTGATGCAATAGACGTCGCAAATCCCGTAACCGCTCCCCGTAACGGCCGACCGCAACTCCGTCTTTCCAACCCATCATCTCGCCCAGAACGACGAACGTGGGCCTGTCCGAATATATTGTGCTCTTGGCATCAAGCATCTTGACAGCAGTGTCGAACGAATTTATGACCAAATAATGTTGTCCAAACAGCGTTAGGTGCGTCAAAGCGCCTGTGGAGCTTTGTCGTCGGCGCTAGGGGAAGTAGGCGACATGAGTACTTACCCCACTTCTTTCCCCAGTCGTAGAACGTCTCCCATGGGTGCGATGGGGGTATATCGAGGGCGTTACCGATCAATGGGAGGCCGCGAGGACCGGGTGGGAAAGGCAGATGCGACCTGCGGCGGTTGAATCGCACAAAAATGGCCAAAAGACCCACCAACATGACTGGGGCCACATAGACGGCGGCTGAATCCATCGAGAAAAGAGGTGGGCCGGAAAAATAGTGCAGTGAGAAGGGCAAAGTGCTGATCCATTCTTATAGAAGGCAACGGTCCACGGTCCTGATGAAGAATAGTGCCGAATCGCCTAAATCCCTTAGATGAGGTCGCCCTAAAATTGAAAGAGGCGCCGTTCCAGGACCGGGGAGCGAAAATTGCCAATTGTACTGTACTGTAGGGAATGCCTCATGTGTGGTGGGTAAGGGCCATAAGGTATGAACCCGAGCCCCAAAGAGAGAGGTGATGGTGTCAATGACAACTCGGAGTCCCACAGGGGTGATGCGATGACTCGGATATCCATTACCATCGATCCCATGGCTTCGTGTCAGCAGGCCCCACTTGAGCCCATGGCTGAATAATTCTAGTTCAGAACTTACACTGACAGCCATTTCATTTTCCAAAAAAGGCGACATCATCGATCAATTAGGGCATGCTAAATGGTCCGAAGGTAACACGTGGCCTTGAGTATTTGATTTGTTGGCTAGCAGATCTAAAGCTCTTTTTCTACGATAATGAGCTGCCTACATCCTGCGCCCCGTTTTTCGCCGCATGTGCGCTTTCCACCAGGACCCAGCGCGAGGCCAGGTCCCGTAAGCGGCACCTCACCCATGTCCTACCGCACCGCTTGTGCGCCCAGAACGCGGTCGCACATACGTGGAGTGCCCGCTGTCCCGAGGCGCAGGAGCAGTGTGCGCAGTGTGCTGCGACGTGTGCCAGAGTGGGGAGGAGGTGCAGCCTAGTTAGGGCTAGCAATGATTGGCAAAGAGATCAGACCCATCAGAGCGAATTGTGCCACTTTTCGCAGCCTATAAGTCGCAGCCCGCACCAGGAAAAAAGCGAGTAGTATTAGGGTGCGCGTTATGATGACGCTGTCGTGGTTGGGGAGATGGATGGATTGCCGTGCGGCGCTCGGGATCAAGATAGGGTGTTGGCCCGGTAGGCCGCAACGTGCCGACGACTCGCACGAATAGTCCCGCGCGCCGTCGTGGCGCTGTGCGGTCAAGGGAAGGTGTCGTCAACGCACGGCACGTTCTGCAGGGGCGTAGTGGATCACAGCTCACGGTGCATTGGGTGAGAACTTGCAAAGGATGTCCTGCCGTGTCAAGCATGCGGTATGCGCAAGTCAACTTTATCTTCTAGATAGAAAAGATTCAGGCCGGTCTCCGAAGCCTCTGACATGATGTAGGTTACATGTCAGTGTGGAAGAGAATCACGCAAAGGATAGAATGGGAAGGTGGAAAGGAAGGTGAGTCGCCGTTGATGAGGGAGTATTAACATTTCACCAGGGGTTCGAAAACCAAAGAAAAAACCGAACTGAATGTCTAACATTCAATGGTAGACGTTTAATCCATCGGCTACATTATGCTTCTGATGGGCCCAAACTTGAAGTGACAGAGATCGCCGATGGGTTCACCAGTGCCCAGGAATCGGCAGGGCGCCGACTCCCCCGTGGGGAAATGAGGGACACCTAGACGGCTGAAGTGTTGATATGTCCGTGACCTTGAGATGATGGGCAGGTGAGAGGTGGATCCACACCCGGGCTATTTGTTCCACCCGGTGGTGATGGGAAAATCATCTTTGACCCGAAGCATCGAAGGGCGATGTCTGGACCAATCCGTATAAGTATTTTTGAGCGCGTCAAGAAGGCGCAATAATATTCCATTTCAATTCGTCTCACTAGCGAAAATAACAAGCGCGCGCGTCATACATGACTGGATACTAGGATACCTCACTGACCGTCTGTTACGGGTAGTGATTTATCAGCGCCACTGCTTGCTCGGAGCGGGGCTTGATGCTGCAAGGGAAGAGCATTGGGACGAATTGACGGTATTGGCTTTGGAGGTACGTGATGGGTGATTGGAAGAGACATACCGGATCAGACGGCTAGCGTATTGAGCTGTCGTTCCGGGACGGCGCCAGATTCGTCTACCACATTCGAGATTTGGTACATCGCAAAAGTCATGGCGAAGTACAGAAACGGCGATCCCTCAGTGACTCGGACACTGTTTCGGCATTTGGGAACAGCGCACGCCGTCAGTTGGTTCATACGTCCCCGAGTTCACTCAGGTGAGATGACGCTGGGACGGACACTGTGTTTCCGCCCGACTACCATGAGCCAAGCTACGTCCGTCCGTGATAGCAGTGAAGCTCACCGTCTACCGATGCCGAAGCATGTCCGCGGGTCGATCTCCACCGATGTCCTTTCGGAAGCGACGAAGCATTCTGGGTTAAAAACCAACGTTAGAGTAGAGGCTTTCGTCACGCAATAACCCCCTGGAAAGATTTTCAGTTCTGTGGGGAGAGTGGGAGGCGCCTGTTTTTGATTTACCAGACGTTGGCGATAACGATAGTCCCCTCGGGTATGAAGTATCCGTCTTGTTCATCGTCACAGATCAGTCGATGGAGGCCAGCTAGGAGAACGGCGACCGCCTGTGAGCAGAGCAGGAGACATGCAACGTGGGTGCAACAGACCAAGAGGCGTCGCTGGATCCCAGCGCAGGACCTCCTGTTGAGGTCCAACGCACTAATGCGCGACATCGGATGACCTTTAAGGTTTTGCTTCCGTCTCGCGTACTCTAATTCACTTTAGCAATACATTTGTCTCTGTCCTGTCCCCCTGAATCTACCTACTAGTATGACAGTCGTACGTATTAGACTTTTGACTCCGTAGTACAAGTACTTTCGTTCCCTCGTACCTAGCACCTCAGACATCGCTCGTACACGCGACTTCTGTTCTATCTAGTTCGCCTCGCGCGCTGCTTCCGAGCTCCCGAAATCATCCATAACTTACACCTCCTTGAGGAGAGCGCTGGGGTATGCCAAGACTATACCACTGGCCGCCCACTTGACAAGATCTTCCTTTCGCTCTGTCATTCCTTCCGGTCCGTCAACGAAGGTCCTGAGGCACCGGTCGCCTGGATAAGACAGGCTGACCAAGGCAATGCAGGCTAGATAACGGCAACGTACCCTTCAGTCGCGAACGAGCTCGAATGATGTGTCGACAAGAGCTCGCCTGTTTCTCCCCACTCTCGTCCCAACTGTTTCCAGCCGACGCCTGGAAACCAGTCCGAAATATGTCGCACTGGAGAGAACAAATGACGATGATGGCTCCAACAGCGCCAGTGTTTGAGACGTAGAGAATGGAAAAGTATCGACGATAAAAACACCTGGGATCGATGCGCGAACCGATTGTTCATTTACCGACTCCGGTCAAGCGAACAAGAGGGTCGTCCATGTCTCGCACTTTATGTCCGTACGCGAAGCCGTGGATGGTCGCATTTACGGTACTACGCGAGACGAACTTCGGAGGCGACGAAGGGTGAAGGCGTAGACGTACCTCCGCAGCTTCTTGGTGAATTGGTCGGGCTGTGCGTCCAGGAGACGCTGAAGGAAACGGTGCACCTCCCTTTCGGTCACGGGAATGAGTTTGGATGATGCTCGCTGGCGTGCCCATCACCTGATGCAATAGACGTCGCAAATCCTGAAATCGCTCCCCGTAATGGTCGACCACGACACCGTCCTTCCAACCCATCTTTCCCAGCCTGTCCGAATAGATCATGCTCTTGCCCTCGAACACAGTATCGAGCGAATTCACGACCGAATAGTGTTGTCCAAACAGCGTTATGTGCGTCATAGCCCCTGCGTGACTTTGCCATCGGCGCAGGGGGAGCATGTGAGACATGTGTAGTACTTAGTTCATTCCCCCCCCCCCCCCCAGTCGCTGAACGTCTCCCATGGGTAAGATGAGGGCAGATCGAGGGCCTTGCCGATGAATGGGTGGACGCGGGGACCGGGAGGGGCAGAGGCGACCTGCGGCCGTTGAATCGCCCAAAAATGGTCAAGAGACCCGCAAGTACAACTGGGGCCACATAGACGGCAGCTGAGTCCATTGAGAGAAGAGGGGGGTTGGGGAGGTAGAGTAAGAAGGCCATGCCGATTTGATCTTATAGGTGTCAATCCCGATGAAGGGCCGGAGAATGGCGCCAAGTCGTCTGCCAGAAATCCCTTGATTTCAAGACGGCGGACATGAGGATCCTCCCCAATTCAGAAAGGAAGGCGTGGCCTAATACATGGCGCCAAGCCTGCGATGGGACACGGAACGTGCGAAATTTGAATTCCTTGTGCAGGCCATGGGTGGAGGAAACTAAGATAACAGCCACACGTAAGGAGCTGCACCAGCGAGCAGCCTAGTGCGTCTGCTCGCACTCAGCTATGCTGTAAGCCATGGGCACAAGTCAGCTCCGAAGAGAGAGATCTGATGGTGTCAACTCGACTACTGTACGTGCCAATGGTCACAGAAGGAACAAGAGAGGGAATCCCACAGAAAGCGAAGAGAAGGAGAAAACGTCCCCGTTATCTGGTGCGCATTGAATCGCAAAGCCTCCATATATGGGAGTTCCTCGACTCGGTGCTTTTAACCTCAAGGGGAGCGAGGAGAAGTAATTTGATAGGACTATGAGATCAGGAAGGTGCTGACTCAGCGCCAGAGATGTTTGAATATTGCAGCGGATGGAACCGGATCCACACTTATGGTTCGGAGAGGGATACAGTATGCGAGAGCCTGGAAATCTGGCCTCGCCATATGTTCGTGTTTATGTTCGCTGATAAGTGACAAATATAGATAAAGTGTAAACCTCGGCCTTCGTGACTTAAATCTTCTAATTCTCTTCGGCGTATCCTCGTGCAGTGGGAATGACACTTCCGAGTCAAAATTGGGGTGACAACAAACGGTTCTTTTTTTTTTTTTTGATCCATTTTTATCACTGGGATACATGTCCGAGACACAGACCAGTCGTAACTATGGGACTTGTTACAATTATGAAACACATTTGTCCTAGTGTAGGGTTGAGTGCGAGTAAGAGAGTGTCGACCCAAGGGGAAAACGTAGACGAGAAAGGAGTTGAAGTGAACACGAGGCCGGTTCGGAGATAGAGCGCGGGAACGCAGAGCTGGGATCGGCGCGAGTGCAATGTGCAGATCGACGTTCACAAGATATCAGACGAAAGGCTTCGGAATAGCAGATGAGATGAGACAGGAAGACAAATCAATTAGGTAGCTTTCTTCTGAGACACGGGAGCCGAGGTTATATACATGAGAGACAGGCCACAGGACACAGAGTGAAACAATAGAGATACAGGAGAATACAGTGGACGCAGACGCAAACGGAATACAATGGACGAACGCAAACACAGCAGTCGGGAACCGGGTATCGTGGCCGATGTGGCCGAGTCGTCGTGAACGCACTGAGCGTGGCCGTTTGGCAGTGTTGCGCACGCAGAGCGCATGATGGCCTTACACTAGTAGAAGGTGGCCCCGAGACGAGAAGCGAGACGCGGAAACACGACCGGGTAGGTTTAAAAAGGAGGAGCGACCGCAAGGGTAACTCGGGGTACGAAGCCGAGGCGAGTTCAAGGGTGCGGGTGAGGCACAAAATTTTTGTTAGATCACACACGAGGGGCGAATATAGGGGAGACATACAAACCCCGGGTTCGGGGGACTCAGTCAGGTTCGGGGGGCACATATGGCAGGGGATCGGTTTCGGGTTTTGAGAGGGCGCGCGTGTATTGTAGGAATTTGCACATCTTCTCGGCCCCTCCTCGAGTGGAGAAGAAGCGGGAGTATTGGAGGAGGGGGTGGACGGGGTTCCACGCCGTGCTGAGGATGGCGAAAGAGATGCGAGGCTGGACGAAGCGCGGGCAATGGAGAAGGATGTGCTCCGCGGAGCGGGTGGCTTCCCCACAGGGGCAGCTGGTGGTTTCAGGGCGGGTCGGATGGACGGAACCGCCGGGCGTAGGTGCCTGTGAAAGCGTGGTCCGTGGCGACCTGTAGTGCCGTGGAAGTGGTGCGCCGTGTGAACTTCGGCGTCTTTGGTTTCTTTCCGTTGGCGTCGCGCTCCATGTCCGTAGCTGCGGTCCAAAGGGGATGGTGTTTGTCGTGGGAGGGAGGAAGGGGGATAAGGTAGCAGTGGTGATGTGATAGGGTTTCCTCCCCGAGAACACGACGGTTGAATGAGGTTGTCGCTCAGCCATTTGTCGTTCCACTGTTGAAACGCGCGTCGCCGCGCCCTGTCCTTCTGGAACGCTGCAGACTGAACGCGATCTAGCCCTTGGGGGGGATCGCGTTTACAGGCCTCGGTCGCCCTGTGCCGTGCCACCTGTTGTCCTTCCAAGTCCTCGTCCACCGGGGTCCAGACTAAGTAAAAGCGGACGTTACCGTGGCAAAGTGAGAGGGTAGTAAGGGATTGGTGAAACATGAGGGCATGCTTCTGGGCAGTGCGGTTGCGTGGGTTGCGCGCTGCCTGTAATGCGGGAGAAGAAGAGGAGAAGATGTAGAACTGATCCGGAGGGACCACCTCCTCGGTATAGTACATCGCGAGTGCCTCGACCGCCTTGGCGATACCGAAGACTTCGGCGTCGAACGGGAGGACTTCTGAGCCCAACGTCCAGTCCAGACCTGTAAGGGCCTGTCCTGCTACTGAGAAGGTGGCTGCCGCCGCGCCCACCAGTGTTCCGTCTTCTCGCCCTGCCGCCGAGATGCAGCCATGGACGAAGCTGATTCCGATACTGAGACCTTGGGCGTGACGGATTAAGTCGCGCGTCCAGTCTTTTCTCGTGTGAAGAGAGCCGGTCCCCATGTAGCGCAGTTGCGCCGCCCAGTTGGGTACCTCCCAGGGGGCAACTGCCGTGATGTCGACGCGCGGTCCCGTGGAGGGGACGCGCGCGGCGAGCGCCTCCAGTGCGGTGGGGCGTCTAGTTCGTCGACCGGGCACGACGGCTGAGCCAGTGACAACCAAAGGGAAGTCACCCCGGCCCGGGACATACCACTCAGGGCCGAGGCGTCTGAGGAGTTGGGAGCCCCGGGATAGCCTGTAAAGTCGGAGCGCGGAAGTTTGGGTTACCTTTTCCAGGAAGATGCCCATATGGAGCATCCTCATGACTTGGAGAAGGGCGTCGCGCGGCGCGGTGCGGAAGGAACCGGCGGCCTGCTTTACCATCTCGTTCTGGACAGCCTGCAGCTTCTTAACAAGCCGGGTTGTACCCTTGGGTTTGTACCATAGACAACAAACGGTTCCAAGCAGTAAAATTCTCACTCAACCAGATTTACATCACGAATCAAGGAAATGGCCTCCGAGGACCTGGGCTTAATAGAACACCGGAAAGGAGCAGGATGGCTGGTCGGTCGTCTTGATTAGCCAAGGAGTCAGTTTAAAGTATGGTAGCACCTCACCTAACCAGGCCACTAGTAAAATCAGCTTTGACTTCAATCACATGACCACAATCATCGACGGCTTTGGAGATGTCGAATGCTGCGAGTATCGTGGCCATGTACAAAAACATAGACGCATCCGCAAAGTGCATCCCTGTAAATATCGGCACATGAGCATTTTGACAACGTCGTAGAGAGAGAAGATGTTACCAGGGCAGGACCTAGAAAACAAAAATCGTTTACCCAAATAAGATATTGCATGGAGATGTAGGGCGCCACCTTACCGCCTTCCGTAACCGAACAAAATTCTGTGAGGATCCAATTCTGCCGCCCTCTTCTCGGTCGCAATGAAACGTTCTGGATCGAAGATCATCGGGTGGGAGTAAATCTTCTCGTCGTGCAAAAGTCCCCTGCGTTGGACCTTAACTAAATTGCGAGAAAAGCGCAACACCTGGTGACCCACCATATATTCACGACAATAGCGGAACCAGCCGGGATCAAAAACCCATCTTGAACATCATCTTCCATTAGACGATGATGGCCTCCTGTGAGAACGAGTCATTTCGTTGGGTGCGGTACTCCAGAACTCATACGCACCAAAAGGTGTTACGGGGGCCCAGCGCAATACCTCTTTTAAGACCGCGTTAAGGTAGGGAAGACTCTCCCAGTCCGCGAACGTCGGAAGTCGGTGGGGACCAACTACTGCATCCAGCTCGGCCTGAGCCTTTTTCATGACATCTGGGTAGAGTGTCATAGCAAGAAAACAAGATGATGTCGAGGAAACCATCTGCAGTAGGGAGGTAGTCAGAACATTGTGTCGTACTTGTTTGCGTGCACCACGGCACTTACGGTGTCAGAACCTCCTATAGCGAAAGCTATTCATAATCCGTGTCAGACGCCAAGATTGCGACTCACCAAAATAGATTGAAGCTGCTCCCCATTTCAAGATATCCGCGTCCTCCTCAGACATCCCATCATTGCTGTACGCATCCACGAACGACATTCCAGAGATGCCGGCTGCCTACGATGAAGGACCAATTCTCTGTCAATCCCCGTGAGCGCGCACAGATAGTCAGATCGTACCCTCCGCTGCTGTGTGTGCTCGAAAGGCGCATCAACTACTTTATAGGTATCGGCGCGCCATTCACGGCCCAACTTCTTCCACCCGGCGCCAGGGAACCACTCAGGGACATGGCGCACTGTGGTAAGAAGTCCGTCATCAGGGCCGAGCAAACTGGGACCGTGCACATACAGAAGGGCAGGGAGTCGACAAGGAAGGCACCAGGAGTAGCGGCGCGCGAAAACTCGAGACTTGCCACCTCGGCGATGTGGACGATCTCGTCGTCTCGCTCTTTTACTTGGTACCCGTAAACCAGGTCGAGAACGACCGAACCTGCCGTTCTATGGCCAATGTCAGGTCAGAGCACAGCACGGTGACGGCGAACGAATCGTGCTCACATACCCGCGTAAGTGCTCAATGAATTTCTCCGGAGCGTCCAGGAGACGCTGTAGAAACCGGTGTGTGTGCCGCACCACAGTGTCGTGGTGATGGGAAACGGTCGTGCGCGTGCCCATGAACCGATGCACAAGACGACGAAACGCACGGAAGCGCTCCCCGTAGTGAGAGAGCACCAGACCGCGATCCCAGCCCATGGTCTCGCCGAGCATGGGGAAAACGGGGCGGTCGGAATAGATGGAACTCTTCGCCTCCAACATTTCCAGGGTCGTTTCAAGCGAATTCAGAAGGACAAAGTGTTCGCCGGCCATGTGAAAATAGGTGATCGGACCTGTACAGTACACCGTTGGTATTCGTGACATCAATCAACGGACTAAAAGAAAACCCACCATACTTTCGGCCCCACTCTGTGAACGTTTCCCACTCGCGAGAGGAGGGCATGTCGAATATATTGCCGATGAGT
>JAKELL010000549.1:0-25961 GCA_021524915.1 Lactarius akahatsu | reverse complement strand
AAAGCCGCCTCGATAATGTCACGGAAGAATTGCAACAGACGACGCGCGAGAAGGATGACCTGGAAATCCTTCTGCGACAGGCGAACACTGAACTCTCCCGTGCCACCGACACTACGGAAGACCGAGTCCGTGAACTACTTGAAGAACGTGATGCTCTCCAGGAGAAAATAGATCAAGCCGAATCCCAGCACGCAACAGAGCTAGTTCAAGTTCAAGAGCGTCTGCGGCGATTCCAGACTGAGGCCGATTCCCTTCGCGAGCAGCTAGACAAGGCCATCGCGGACACCAAACGCATGCGTACCACTTTCGAAACGGAACTCCCGAGAATCTGCTGAGCGTTGGGAAGACGCTAGAGCACAGCAAGATGCCGCTCAAGCCCAATTGACCTCTCTTGAAGCTGAATTCGACGATTATGAGACCCGTCTTCGGTCGTCGAATCGAGGAGAAGGACGGCGCTCTGAGGCAAAGACACCAATCGAAGTCCGAAATCCAGCGCACTCTCTATATGCAACGTTATCTCGATAGGCCAGGCTCAAGGACAGGTCTGCCCCAAGTCCCGACCTGCCTTGTTTGCCTTCACTGCTCACACCGATAATTTCACAGAGCTACAATGAGTCCACCGTTGCAAAGGCCAGAACTCGAGCGAAGTCAAGAGAAATTCGCGCATGCCGAGCACGAGATGGAAAGCAGCTGAACTACGGGACTCACTTTCGCAGGCCGCACAGCACGAATCAGAGCGATGGGCCTCCCTTCAATGTCAGGAGACTCCCAAATCTGCAGGCAGCATCAGGCAAGACGATAGGTGCTTCCAAGAATCGAAGGAAAGATCGTATTATATGGATGCATTAATGGCTCCGAAGGACGCCAGGAGATTGAAGAAACCGATGACCGCCCGCTTCACTTGAGTAAGGTGCCTCGAATCGCTTGTCGACTCATGCCGTGATCAGACATGTTCCACTCTTAGACTTCACAAAGAGAAAAAGAAGTTGATGGCCAAGGTCGAAACACTCTCCAGAAAGGTGCAAACCTTGCAGATCAAGATAGTAACTCTCAGAGACAAGTGCTAACAATCAAGACCCCGCGCAACATATCTGCCTCCACCTCTAAACAAAGGCCATCTCTTGGACAACCCTTTGCGAGCACGCAGCACACCAAGTCGTCATCTCCACTTCCAGCAGTCCCGTCCGGCTCTCCCTCTCGTTCTCGCACCATGTCAGGCCCTTCTGCCCTTGTTAGTCGTAAGACCCCTGAGGGTCGACGTGCACCATCTGTGTTCCGCGCGAAGACACCGGAACCTGCGAAGACGACTCCCCCTGGACAACAAGACGCGCTCCCGACAGTCGCAGTCGCCGGTAAAAAGCGAGCCGCACCAGACGATGGAGACGAGGCTGTACCGTCCAAGGGTTCACGTCCGAAGGGGTGCTTGTCAAGGAGCATAATACTGCGACTACGCCGAGGAGGCGAAAGAGCCCTCGCACGGGCTTACGCCAGTTCGAAATACTACGGCTCGCCCATGACGACACTGGTGGTGCCAGGGCCTGCTGCTGCTGAGGCCCTCACGCCTCTTGTAATTTCTGATGTCACAAACAGCCCGCGAGGACAGCCGCCAGCTGATGCTAAGGTCAAGCGAAGCTGGTTGGGTGCGCCCATGTCGAAACCTTCGCAATCCAGTGGCGGTTGCGACAGCTAGAGTAATTTCAACCCGGCCTGGCGCCGCTGAAAGAGGTCGTTGACCCAGGCTCGGACATTATCTGCATGGAGCTTTGGGTTGTTAGTCTCATCGTTGTCGCCGCATGTATCGTTATCCGTCATGTTATATTTATTTCCTATCAATCTGCAATACACATGCATGTATCTACATGCACACGGCAATGGGTGGTCGGGTCATAAACACCCTGAGAAGACCTCAGACTCTTTCCATACGCGTTGCGAGAGTGCTTGGACCAAATACAAGGATTCTGACTGACGGTTGGAAATATGCAGCTAGCTTGTTGAGTAGGAGAGTAGGGGATGCGTGTGGAATGCAGGCACCTTTGCGGAATCGATCACGGTTGTGCTAGACCTATTAGATGGGACAATTGGCAGTCGAGAGCCTGAGGCTGACTCGGATTCAGAAGCTCTCGGCCGCCACCCGGTTCGCAATGTGCCGAGCGTAAAGGGAATAGGGGTTACAGTACCCGCTGCGCAGTGCATGCCGATTTTGAGTTCGATTGCCCCACGTCACTGTGGATATTGCCTGCCCTCTGGGGCTTACGAGATTTTCGGAAGATTTCTGCTCCCCTCTGTAGCAGACTCCTGCCGCTATCTAACTGTTGCTTTCGACTTTTGCGATCGATGGCAAGGAAAAAGAAACACTCGTCTCTCGGCGGGCCCGGCCCATCTACCAAAGCCCGGCGCAAATCTCAGGCTTCACCCATGGCCGTTGACCCACCCGAGCCGATGGCGGCACCCACTGGCACGGACGTTATGAATGACGAACTCTTATCTTTGGCAAAAGTTTTAACACCAATCCTAGGTTGGAGGAAAGATATTGAGTTAAGTAGTGATTCCGCCCTAACAGTAGTCCATGGTGTCGTCCTGTCAAGTTTGGAATCACGCCGGGGGGATCTAGTCAATTCAAAAAGAATGTAACCAAGACCAAGATTAGTGCCTCAAGGTTCACTGAGTTGTTGAGACAGGCGTTCGAGAACCCAAACGATCTAAATTTTTGGCGCCCTTTCGCTGTCCATGGTACGTCCCTGATTCATGACGGACCAGTTTGTCGATGGGCTCATTTCTCAATTCTTAGATATTTTCTACGTCGTGATGCCGGATGATCCTTCGAGTAAGGAAACCCGAGTCCCCCGTGAATTGGAGGAAGAAGGTAATCTCGCCCGTTCACACTTGGCGTGTAATCCGAGTCAGACTCATCCTGTACTTTTAGTCGTTGAAAAGTCCTGGCAGGCACCATTCATCGGAGAACACGCGCTCGAGGCTCTTGAGCTACATGTCATTGAACAGAAAACAAAATCGGAGTCATATGGCCCGTACTGTTCAATCGTCCAGTCGTCTGGGATGGGGAAGTCGCGCCTATTGGATGAATTCTCGCGATCAAATTTCCTGATTCCTATCAACTTACGCAAGCCAGGGACCGAAGGTACGTATGATCCATCGTTTTTACCCTTATGGCCCGTCGCACCCATCTTCTAGGTTTTCCTCCTCTTGACGAGGCCATTCGCAACCTTCTTCTCACTGAATTTGGGAGCGGTGTCAAAAACGGCGTATATGATCTAATGCTCCATTTTCTCTTAGCATTGTTTGACAAAACCAGGCTTGTCGTTACCGATATGGCTAAATCTCGATCCGAGCGCATAACAAGATTCAGGGACTTCATGGCGGATGGACAAACTATGGGCAGCGTGGGGGAAAAGAGACGGAAATTTTATGATGAGATTGTTGTTACTGTCCGGGAGGTAAGCCATATCTGCTGAGTAAATTTCATATTCTTACTTTTTACAGGCGATGAAAATGAGTGAAGCGACACCCCAGTTAGTGCAGGGTGCATTGGACGAGCTGATCGAATGTCTTGGTCCGCGACAAACCGGTGGAAATGCCAAATTTCCAGACGTCTTCGCTGTATTTGATGGGGCAGCTGCATTGACGGAGGTTAGGACGTCTTCAAATCGGTCTTATTTCATCGAGCTTTGCTCGGTTCTTCATGATTTGGGAAATGTTTCCTTCTTTGCATTGTTTCTCTCTACTACCAGCACAATCTCGCAATTCGCGATGCCGAAAGGCATCAATAATTCCCATAAGGTGGAGCTCAGGAAGCTCAAATCGTCGCTTCCTTTTAGCGATCTCGGTTTTGACCACCTGATGCATAACCGCAAGATTTTTGATAAATTCAAAACTATTGATGATGTCACCTCCACTGAATGTATCATGTACATGGGACGTCCATTGTAAGTCCTGTGTCCGGATTCTTTCGGCACCCTGTTTATAGGTGGGGTACAATGTATGACTACGGCAATGGACGAACCCGTGGCACCATCCTCCCCTTTGCTATCATGAAGTTACTCTGCAATGATGGTGACCCTCACAGTCTATCCTTTTCGGTTGATCAGCACTGCGCCGTTTTGTCACAGCGCTTGGCTCTCAAGGCTAATTTGTTCAAAACCCGTTACTATGACGTGCGCTTCCGGATCAAAACACCTCCGAACTACTCGTCGCGTATCTACTTTTCGCTTTCTCTGTCTCGTGCCTTTTGTGAATTACACGGGAAGGTTTTATAAGGTCTGCTTTTATCCTACAACTTGGTCATTGGAGTGTTATCCACCGTCTCGGAGACGGTGGGGCTAGTACGACGCCACTTTCGTGACCACTTTCGGAAAGCACAGCTTACTCAACCAAACCCCGACCATGGCATCAGTCGGCAGGTGTGATAAACATCCAATTTCATTATTTGCGACACAGTAGGATTTTGATCTTAAAAACACTTGGAGTATTAAAAGATACTGGATTCTGTATACCTAATTTTGTAAGGAGTGAGCGAGAAATTTGAGGTGTCCGACAACCAGGTGCTGTCCGAACACTGGGTAAGGGCAGGGGTAAGGGACAGTATTGTTCAATTATGCTGAACTTTGCTAGCCTCCTCAGCAACCTCCCGATCCCGTTCTCACTTTGAAGTACTACGTTGGTGGGAATACCTCGACCATTACCGCAGTCACTAGGGGAGAAATAATCATAGATGTTCAAGACCATAGGCCGTAGTCTCACGGATCTTTCGATGGATTTGCGAGAAAGACAGGACTGGGAGGTCGGGACACTCAAGGCCCTCGACCATCTCCTGAACGCCTCCACTTTTTCTTTCGACCCTGTGACCAGTATACTTGCTATAGGTGAATATGGTCATTCGATTTTGTTCAGACTGTATTGAGCACAACAGGTACATTTGACGGGATAATCCGAATATTTGGTGCCCCTGGTGTCGAGACAAGCTTGTCGCTGGCGTCACCTACACCTGTCAAGTTCTTACAATTTGCGACGAATTTGTTCAAGCTCGCCTGTATCGGTGAGAAATACAACGTGTGTTTAGCTGTGGTCCCGTTCTGAATGGATGTTAAGACGGAAATAACAAGCTGTATTTATGGGATCTTACACCTCGTGGACAAATCAAGCTAGAAACTAGCACGCGCTTTGACCGACCAGTAACGTCAGTTTAGACTCAGGTCTAGGAAATGTATAAAGCTGAAGGTGTGCCATCGCTAGCTGCCTTACGCTTTCTCCCTCCCATACCCATGTCGGTTCTTCAGTCACCTTCACGCCTCGAGCCTCCCTGAAACCTTCGCCCTCTAGGCGTTCATTGGACTCGAATCTGGAGAAATCAAATCTTACGATCTTTTATGTCGGCGTGTTTCTACATATGTCATCCCAAACGCCTGGGAAGTCTACGAGAAGAAATTGATCACTAGTGGGATGTATGTCGATGCCGAATCGACGTCGTGAGTGTGGGCATCATATAATCTCAAACCATCACCGACTTTTTGCACAGGAGGATCCCTGTCGACGTTATTGTGCATCCAAGACACCTCAATTTTGTATTTATTGCGTATGGAGGTACTCGTTCAATGGGGTTCGTTTGTTCCCTGGCTGAGATCTGCATTCCCCAGGTGGTGTCGTGTTCTTTGATCTTGTAATGCTTATATCACGTTGCTTCGAGGCGATATATTGATGGGTTGTTACAGAAAGAACAGAAGACGTTAGGTACATATGAGCTTCTCGTACCTGCGGGGGCACCAGGAGGTTCGGGATATACCGACCCTGTGACTCATCTCTATCCTCTCTATTACGCGGGATCACTGAAGCTTCCGTTTGTTAGGACCTTCTCAAGCACCGGAGGCCCAACGTCTCTTCCCTCTGTGTGCATCCTGCTGGCCATTTCTTCGCCGTCGGCCACGTGGATGGGTCCATAGCCTTCTGGGCGGTGGAAGACGATACGCGGCCACTCATGGCTCGGACCTTGGATGAGGTCGACGTTCTCAAAGTAGATGGCGAAAAATTAGAACAGTATCTTTCTGATGAGGACGGTCCTCCAAGACATACGAGTAAGCCTCATGAGCCCAGAGAACCTATCTTCAAACTTGCTTGGAGCGGTTATCCCAATTCATACGACCCAAGAGGTGGAGAAACCTCTCTCACCATTCTTGGTGGTCAATTCAATCATGACCCCCCCGGAATCAACGTTCTCTGGCTCCCTGCATTCAATCCTCCCGCCCCACCGTCCCCTTCTAATGACCAATCTTTGCACCTATTTTTTCGGGACGCAATGCGGGAGTCTCTGACCCCGCTTAGCGCATACTTTTATCCCACGCCCGGTCTTGCTCAGGACTTCTTGCTCATGCCACGAGACAGCCCGCATTTTGGCGGCACCTGGAATCCCACGGCCATCTTGATGCTTTTTGAAGGTGGGGAAGAGACCCGCGCTCTTGAGGCGCAACAATTCCCCCCTCTCGAGTTCCTCGCAAGTGCCCCCGCGCCGTCTCAGGATACAGAAGAAATGACGGATGGTGACGAAGAAAGTCACGAATGTCTTGCGCAGGACCTAGCTACAGCTTTGCAGTCGATGACTGTGAACGAAGAGCCCAAGAAGCTTCTTCTCCCTCCTTCCTTGTGGACTGGGCCAGAGGCTATCGTCGATGCCGATCTCTTTTCGCTAGATCGTATTGCATATGAGACACTTTCAAGATCTGGTGAGCCCAGGTCAGATGATCTCCTTCTAGGAGGCGGTATATCTACTCCAGACGAAGAAATCGTCACTGCGATCAAACACGCCAAGGTAGCTGCTCAACACAACAATCCCCACTTTTTAAATCTGACGTGGCAGCCACGCAGTTCGAACCTCACCGCATTATTATAACGCGCAATGCGGATCTTTCGATACGTTTCCTGGACGTATCTGTGCAACTTCTTATCCCCTCTTCGTCGTCGCCCTTCACGTCCGCATTTCCTCGCACCCTTCCTGGTCTTTCTATCGACGTCCTCGCTATCATAGGGTCACCAGAGATAGTCGCACACGGACTCGCCAGCACTGCAGGGCAAGCACGAGTCGATGATGTCCAGCTTGCCACCGAATCGCTGGAAGTCGCTCTCGTGCTCAGTGGAGGAGAGGTACTGCTCTATAGGATGACAGACCGCCAGGGTGCCGTTGCAAGGGAGCTTCTTGACAATCAACTCGTGTCATTAGAACACGTGCCGGTTGCTGAAGGTCTGCGTTTCAAGCCCTACTTCTTGATCAAAGCCGAGGGGCCGGTCACCGCCTTCTCAATATCAGATGTTGGTGAGCATCCTGTTCCAATTCGCCTTTATTGTACTACATATCGTCGACAGGCTTTGCTGCGGTCGCATATGCGAACGGGTCGCTGTCTGTCATCGACATGCGTGGCCCACGGGTGATGCTACGGGCCGCCAAAGCTCCACAGTCCACCTACCGTCATTCATTCATGCACCGTAACTCAAGCGGCACTGACCCAGTATCAAGTCTCGCGTGGGCGATCAGTGGGATCAAGTCAGGTGAATATCCTCCGTTCCTCGGAAGGCATTCTGAAATTCCATCCTCCGTAGACGCAACACCGCGAATACGGCTGGTAGCCGTCCGTGCCTCTGGTCACATCCACGTATATACGCTTGCGCGCGAGGGAGACGGTACTTGGTCGATACCCTCGGCGCCATCGGAGGCAGAAGGCGTGTTAGCGCCTCTGGCTCACGGCACGTTCGTCCTCGATGCGCACACGGGCGCGCCGTGTAGGGCCGACAAAGCCCACCTTGCCGTCGCGCTTGAGTTCAAAGCATCCAAAGATACTTCTGAGGAAGGTGTGCGATGCCTCTTGCTTGTGGTAGGCGCGAGAGCCGTACGATGCTTGGCGGATTTCGGGGATGACCGAATAGCGAAGACCGAGTGGGGCTCTAAAGCGGGTAGCGCGGTAGGTGCGCAAGTTGTCGACCGGAACGGTGATTATTCTACAGTATCTCACCCGCATATGCCAATCGCTGATCGGCGCACTTTAGGGTCTTATGCACTGGCGGTATTTACAGACAAGCGCGAGGTCCTCGTCTACTCTCTCCCGGCGCTGGAATTCCTGCATACACTGCCATTGCCTGCTGCCTCGTCGATGTGAGTGCACCCCGTGGTTATACCTTCCACGGTATCAAATAATATCATGCATTAGCCCTCCCTCTGTGGACCACACGGGCGACTTCCTCACGCTCGTCCCTCTCCACGACATCGCGCACACCCCTGCGTTACGCGCGGCCTCCCCAACGCCTTCCCAAACTAGTGCTGCTGCCGTGTCCATTCTGTCTTCCAAGACGGCCAGCATTGCCCCGAGCACCACCACAGCAGATTCCATGCCTCTGTCCCCAGTCGAGTGCCTGCGCCTCGATTCTCTCTTCAACATCAGGCGTGGATACCACGTGCCGCTCGTCTCGCTCACGGAGCGCAAAGATGGCGCACAGCCCACGGCGCCGCCTGCGCCTACACCCGTGAGCCTCGGCCCTGCGGACTGGCGGTCCTGGCTCGGCGGACTCGTCGGTTCGAAGGTTGTGACTGGGGACCAGATCGACGCGCTTTGTACGAGTTCCTTTTTTTTTTCTGTTATTGTTCCCTTTTTCGTTGGTGATACTGACACGTTTTTGTAGTGGCAGGACCAGACAGACCCGTACCGGAAAAGCCTGAGCCCCGCGTTGCTCAAGGAGGCTACGCCGAGTGGAAAGCTGGATCGAGTAAGACTGGAGAGCTAGCCACATCCACAGCCCGCACGAAGGGTGCCCTGTATGAGAGGCTGCACGCAGCCGTTTCTGAGCGCGGGTAGGCATTTTTCTTACTGTCTTACTCGAGAGACGCTCGACCCCGGTATCATTCAGGGAAATGCTTAATGACCTAGAAACGAGCGTCAACTCTCTAGAACAAGGTAGCAAGAATATGTTAGCGCAGGCTAAACTGCTTGCAACGAAGCAGACCGCCAAGAGTTGGCTCCCCAAATTCTAGCCTCTTGGAGATAGACTGACGCGAGGGCACCGCATTGAAAGAGAGGCTAGGAGTAGGCGTACTCGGATAACGATAACGATACATAACTGACATCTCGATTCCCTGTGCAACAGTGTTAACTGTGTAGGATGCTGTACAGATACAAGTACAGATACAATAAATGTGCTGGGCCACCAACCAAACATCACGCCTTTGACATGAATTCTTTCGTCAGACCAGCGGTCATCTTCTTGCGGTGCTCATTAAGCATGCCAAGGAAGCCATCGTCGGCGGTGGCTTCAGACTTGTGATTCCATTCTTCAGTATGGCGAATGACCTGATGTGTGTCGTCGAGCTGAAGGGTAACAAGCGAGTTGACAACCTAGGGCAACTCAGTCAACCGGCGTATCACGGCAGCATAAGGAAATCCCCAACCTTGAAAGGAGAAGCGGTGTGGGCATTGCGGAAATATGCGACGTCTTGGTCAATGAGGAGCAGGCCAGCTGGCGTGCCCGGCGGGTTCTTGAGGACACGGAGCTTTTGAATGTCGGAGCGCGGGAAGAGCTATTCAATGGTGGTGTCAATGACGTACGGGGCGCTTGGGGTGCGCGTATGGATGTACTTTTGGGAGCGCGTCAAATTGCGCGCGGATGGCGTCTATCCCGCGTGCGGTACCGATAGGACCGTGGAAGACCGCGTCGTGAGTATAGATCTCATATGAGATCTGCGAAAATGAGAGAGTTCAGGGGTTCGGATGTTGAATATGAAAGAGGGGCGGCGGGGACGCACCTTCTGAGATTTGCAAGAATACAATTCCCGGAGAGAACGCAGGATGCGTGCCTCTGGGCCGTCGGGATCGATCGTGCGTTCTGGGAGCGCAAGCGTCTGATCTGGGGTAAGGCCCGACGCATTGGGCTTTTCGTAAGGTATCGCCGTGCTGACGAAGGTGATTTGTTTAGGATCACATTGGAAGTAGAGGGGTGGTTTTGGATTGGATATGCGACGGAGGGAGGCGGTGCGGGTCATTTGGAGGTGAGGGGAGGGGGGTTGACAGAGAACCATGGTGCAAATGGGATGGAGGGTAGAGAGGAGTGTAGAGGGGCTTAAATGGGCCGATGGATTCAGCGAAAGATGCTTCCGACATAGCCTCGGTAGGCCATTAAATGGGAATTGAAGGTGGCCAGTCGTGGTATAGAAGTTTCCATCGAATCGGCTGTCCGTCGTGAAATCTGGCCAACACACACAGCAATGTGGACCGACAGAGCACTGTAACGAACGTTCATAGCTGCGTACAATGTTATGTAATCATACACACCCTCTCTCATCCATGGCCACCTACGATTCATTGCACCGGCAATGCCGTACTCTCGAGTCCCTATTCGACGCAAAGCTTACTTCATATGCCCGTCTCGCAGCATCGATATCTCGCTCAGGAGCAGAACATGACCTCGAAGCCGGTCCATCCTGGCGTGAGGCAGAGAGCGAAGTCGAAGACCTTCTCGAAAAGGTACGAGCCATATGCTCCAGGCCCCTTTGGCGAAAACGCTAACCGGAACTTGCGACGAGCAGCTGGGCGAGACTAATGCGGCGTTGGGTGCTATCACCCAGGACTCGGACAATCCCCCGTCGCAATCGATGCTGCGTGCCATTCAACGCCACCGAGACGTGTATCAGGACTACGGGAGGGAGTTCAGGCGGACAAAGGTGCGCACCCTCCCGCTCTACCACCGCCCGCTCTGTTTGTCCTCATCCGCGACGCCTCAGGCAAATGTACAAGCTGCCGTTGATCAGGCCAACCTGCTTAGCGGCGTACGCAACGACATCGAGTGCGTGTCTTCTCTGCCCTTCGGGCAATGTCGGTGAACTATAATCACTACAGTGCATACAAGTCCTCTGCCGCGGAGGCATTACTCGCGGAGCGTGGGCGTGTTGACAGCTCACACCAGATGATCGATGCTACATTAGAGTGCGCTCTCATTCATCTATTGCCTTTCTCCTCGTGTCTTCTAACACACACTTCTATTCGTTTCTTCCAACGCTCTCTTCGATTGATGTGACTTCAGACAAGCTCACGAGACCCGTGCGGAGTTTGCACGCCAACGCTCCTCGCTTGGTTCCATCCAGACGCGTATGGTCGGGGTACTCAGTAAGCCCTTCCATACCTCCCCTCTTCCAGCGTGGCTGCTGATTGCTTTGCTCGTGTATCAGACACAGTACCGGGTATAAACAACATTCTTTCCATGATTCACAAGCGCCGTAGACGCGATGCATACATCATTGGAGGTCTGATTGGTATATGTATATTCTTCCTATTGCGTTACATGTTTCGATAGTTCATAGCATTCAGGGCGAGTTGATGTTGGATACCATTAGGTGCTCTATAGTGAAATCAGATTTATTACTTTTCATTGATGGCATCGTACAAGCTCTCGATAGACATTACGTCTCACCTTCGTCTTCTGTATCACTCTCCACTAAATCAAGACTGTAATCTCGTCTCCGCCGTTCTCGCGACCTTATTCCTCGAATCGGCGCCACATGCCCGCCTTTTACGAATGTGCGCCAGTTCGACTCAAGCCGCCTGATTACACCCCATTTCGCCTCGTCTGAGGGCGGCGTATCTTCCCATGTGTCCTCAATTGGCCAGCCATGAATTTCCGCAACCATGCACGCCATGTCCCAAGTGCGTGTGGGTGCGTCGCGCGCATCCGGCCAATCGGACTCGACAAGAAGTCGGGTTGGTGCACACTCACGAATGAGGGCAACGAAATTCGGTATGCCGCCATTGATGGCCGTCGAAAGCGACAGGTATACGTTCGGGTGATGATTCTGAGCGGCCCCCATCAGCAGACAGTCCTCCCCTCCTCCCCGGAGGCGCTGGGGAGGGGAACCGAGCGCTAGGTGAGAGGGTAAAGGAACGAACGCACCCCAATCTCGCGCCACGCCTCGGGGCTGAATTTGCAGCTGTGCACATCGACGCTGATCGCATACCATGCAGCACCGTGCGCCGCCGCCATGCGGTCGAACAGCGCGCGGGTCTGGGCGGGCGCTTTAACGCTGTGCATGCTCACATTGCGCCGCAGCTCGACGGCGAGGGCGAGCTGTGCCTCGAGGACAGCGAGCTGGTGTGCGAGGGGCGTCAAGAACGGCGACAACCCGCGGCCATTTCCGTTTCCGTTTGCCCCATCGGCGTCATCGTCGGCGTCGGGCGCACTGGGACCGGCAAAAGGGACACGCGCAACACGGTCGATGCCGACTTCGCCGAGCATCGCAGAGGGAAACTCGGTGAGGTGCGCGCGCACGTCGGCGAGGACGTCGGCGAGAGGTATCGGCGGCGGGAGGGCGGGGAGCAGACGCGCAAACGCGGCCTCGAGCTTGGCGCTTGGGGGCGACGACGACTCGGAAAGAAAGAGCGCGCGGTAGTGGGCGGCGCTGTCTGGGACTTCGCCCGCGGACGCGCTCAGGGATATCCTGTGTGTCCACCAGGGGTGATAGCCGAATGCGGGGACGACGCGATCGGGGTGTGCCCGCGCGAGCGCAGCGACTTTGGACTGGTCCCCCGCCTGCGTCGACATTGCGCAGAGCGTGCATGGGAGGGATTCTACAGAGGACGCTGTGATAGACGGGGCGTCCGTCGGGTGGCAGTGGACATCAACGAGGTGCTCAAGGACCTGGGGTGCAGGCGACATGATGGTCGCGATAAGATGGACATCGGACAGCTGCTGCAGCCTTGCTTACATACGTCTTATACAATACGTCTTGCATTCACGCCAGGCTAGACGGCCACCGCGCATGTTCCTTCGCTCCATTGTGCTGCGCTATCCACGGTCATTCTATAATTTTGGCGCAGACACCATGCACAGAAATATTACCATAGACACGTCCCCGCCCCAAGCGCGTTGGATGAAGGACACGCTCGACCGCAGCGCGTTCCACAGAACAGTTCCTGTACTTGCTGCGCGCGTGTCCGCAGCCAAAACGGCTTCGGTACTCAAGGCAGAAGCGATGCAAGGGTCAGCCCATTTCCTCACCGTCGGGATATTCAATCGAAAGGGGTCACTGCCCCCATTCCTTACTCACACGTCTTGTTCTCGAAGCTTCCTCATCAATCTGCGGAGAGTACCTAGCGTGATTGCGGATACCGAACATCCACGTGGCGATAATAAACTTGTTTTGTTCCGTGTACAACAAGAAGGTGCGCCTGGAGAGAGCTCCTACCTCGTCAATCCTATAATCATCATCTTCTGTGACACGCCGCCGCTAGTGGTACTGATTGACAACCAAGCACTTTAGCTGACCTATCTACGGATGCTCGGTCATATTTGACTTCACAAAGTGCAGCTCTGACGACACACAATATCGAACTCACTTATGACTATTGGACCGCTGGTACGTTGGACTACTCTATGGTGTTTTTCAAGCTGACACCCGTAGATGATATCCTGAACGTAATTCTTCCGGAGGAACTCCTTGATGGTTCTCCATCAGGTTTTTCGGCCACAGGGCATCTTGGTAGATTTTTCCTGTAGATCTCTGCTGCTTATCCTTATCGTGTCACGCAGCTCACATGAACCTCAACAATGAATATCTCCCATACAAGCACATCATTGGGCAAGTTATCCTCGACGTGAGTGAGCCTGCTAACGACACACTTTCTTCTGTCAACTTGCTTTGTAGAAAAATAAACGCTTGCGAACGGTTGTCAATAAACTCGACTCGATCGACACCCAATTCCGGTTTTTCAAAATGGAACTCTTAGCCGGAGAGCCTGACTACGTCGTTGAACACGTCGGTTCTCCACCCTTCTTGCCTCAACATGTCTGATTATTCAGGACAGAACGAATCCGATTGTCGTTTCAAGTTTGATTTTTCACGTGTATACTGGAATTCACGGCTACACACGGAGCACGCACGTCTTGTGAATATGTTCCAACCGGACGAGCTGGTGGCAGACGTGTTCGCTGGCGTCGGCCCGTTTGCTTTACCCGCGGCGAAAAAGGGCTGTGCGGTGTTGGCAAACGATTTGAATCCCGAGAGTTACAAATATCTCGACGTCAACATCAGAGATAACAACGTGAGTTAATCGCAACGTCCACTGATCCTGGCTGAATGCATTGACCAGGTCTCTGATCGTGTGCGTGCATCGTGCGTTGACGGACGCGAGTTCATCCGCCACGCGCCGAGATGGATCGCAGCGGACCCTCTGCCTGGGTATTCAGGGCCGCCACTTTCACAATCACAGCGTCGTGCACAGTCAAAGCAGCAATCACGCGGTTTTCCCCTTCCGCCACGGCCATCTCCGCGCAAGCGCATTTCGCACTTCGTCATGAATCTTCCCGACTCGGCTATCACGTTCCTTGATGCATTTCGTGGCATATTTGCGCCATCCTCAGGGTCGGTTATCGATCTGCAGACCTTGTATGATGTGATGCCGATGGTGCACTGCCATTGTTTCACTCGCGAACTAGAGCGTGATGCCGCCGAAAGAGATATTCGACAAGTACGTATCTCGTCGATTTCGTGAGTTGACCACGTGTACTGACGGGCACAACCGGCACGCATGACAGCGTGTTGAAGAGCAGTTGGGATGCGTGTTGAGTGCCGAGAATGAGGTTGGCCTGCATTTAGTGCGGTCAGTTGCGCCAAATAAGGACATGTATTGTATTAGCTTCCGTCTGCCTCGCACGACCGCATTTGGGTAACCCCTTGAGCCGATCCCGTAGGGGATGCAATTCACGCTCATCCCCATACTGCATGCTTCCTCGGGATTTGACCTTGACCCACCCTGCTACCCGATATTCATGGCGGTCACACTGGCCCACCTACACCAATGGGACAGGTACTGGACTGGTACTGGACAGGTGTGAGACCGGGTTTAC
The DNA here is from genome assembly GCA_021524915.1 of Lactarius akahatsu. Lineage (NCBI taxonomy): Eukaryota > Fungi > Basidiomycota > Agaricomycetes > Russulales > Russulaceae > Lactarius > Lactarius akahatsu. The sequence goes on along the minus strand of JAKELL010000549.1, from coordinate 11,081 downwards.
TCGTGCCGGTTTAATTGTTTACGTCATCTGAACAAAAAAAAAAAAAGATGCATTGGCGAGAAGACGCCCTGACGCAAGTTTGCCCCGCACCCTCTGTTCTCTCCCGTAACTCGAGCACACAACTACTCTACACCACGCTATACCAACTAGAACCTAGACGAACAACATAGACTCATACATTATTCACCTCTTCGTATTTTTTTCGCCATCGAACCAGTACTTCTCATTCCCGCTTCCTTGCAGCGCCGTCGACTGAAAACACATTCGCAGTCATTAATTGACAAACCATGGCATCCGCCGCCAGTCCTTTGTCTACAGTGCACGCAGACTCCGGAGATACCAAGGGGGGTACCGCCTCACGCGTCGTGCAGTCTGTCAAGAGTGCCGTGCGTGCACAAGAGTCGGAGCTGAAGCGTTGGCGTCGGACCTTCGACGCGAACGCAAAGACCGTTGTTAACGGTGAAAAGTACGTCCCCTTCGTCCACCTGCTCGTCTCCGAAACTTCGCTGAACGGTGTGCGTGCGACGCGGTGGCAGACTCTTGGATCGCGACCAGTTCGTGAACGCGATCGCGCCAAAGGGCGACCTGACGCGTATCAGTCGTGCGCAGTTCGCCATTCTCTTTCGCGTCGCGGACGCCGCGAAGCGGGGCCTTTTGTCTTGGGATGACTTTATGGTCTTCCAAGCCCTGCTCAAACGCCCAGACGCGGACTACTACATGGCCTTTCAGTATTTCGACGTGTATGCGCGCGTCCACACTCTGCGCCAGGTCTGACAGCTGATTCTGGACCGCAACATACAGGGATGGCTCTGGCACTATCACCTTTGATGAATTCAAGAGCGTTTTCTCCTCCCACATCGGCCCAGACGCGATTCCGTTCGATTTTGACTGGTTCGCACTTGCTTTTCTGTGTGGGCGCGGGGCGATACTCATTAGTTAAACGCGTGTTTAGCGACTGGGTCAAGCTCTACCTAGGAAAGAAAAACGGGGCACACGTGCTCGGATGTGGGTGCCTTCTACACAATCGTTATTGGAGGTGGCGTTGACGAATCGTACAGACCACGAATTTACCCAGCTGATGAAGGGCCTCCAAGGCGAACGACTGCGTCAAGCGTTCCACTACTTCGACAAAAACCAGGACGGATTCATTCGGCCGGACCAGTTCAAACGCATTATGCTCGTGCGTTGTTCCAGGGTTGTTATCCGGCTTTATGGTTATGGTGACATTTTAATCCGCAGGAACTTGCAGGGCACAAGCTTTCCGATGTCGTGATAGAGCTCTTGCCAACCCTTACCACACTGTCACCTGGCGGCAACATCTCATTTTCTGAGGTCAACGCGTGTCATAACGTCATCAGGGGTATGTTCTCAGCTTAGATTGTCCGGAACCTCTACCACAACCATGCAGAGATGGACATGATCGAACGCGTGTTGCATGAAGCCACCGCGAAATCCAAAGATGGGCGCATTGACCAGACGGAATTCCTGAACCACGCTGCGTCCACCTCACGGCATTCGCTCTTTACCCCCATGGAAGCATCCATTATCTTCCACTTCGCCGGTCGTGGTGCTGCCGGCCAGCGTCTGGCCTTCATCGACTTTGCACAACTACTCGACCCGCGCTGGCGTGCGCCGGGTGACAGCGAGGACGCAATGGTCGACAAAGCCGAAGGTGTTACAGCATCGAGTGTGCTGTCGAACATCGCGCATTCGGCCTATAACTTCTTGCAAGGCGGTACGTGCATTCAGATGTACAAGAACATTGCATTGAGGTCCGATGGAAGGTATGGCGGGTGCGTTTGGAGCAACTATCGTATACCCAATAGATCTTGGTGCGTTGTCACGATAGCATGTTTATTAAACCCGATGCCAACTGTACCTTGTTGCTCAGTAAAGGTATGGGTGACGCAATTTTCAAAAAGAGTGCTTGACCGAGGTCCCCGGGACTCTTTCGCTGCCCGATGTACCCGTTGTAGACGCGGTAAGCACCATCATTGTGCCTTGGATATACCTTACCCGCTGATGACGTACACTTTTTTTACCAGGATGCAAAACCAACGGAGCACTATCGTTGGCCAGCTCCTGTACAAGAACAGCTGGGACTGTGTCAAGAAGGTATTGCGTAATGAAGGCTTTCGAGGGTTTTACCGTGGTCTTGGGCCCCAGTTAATTGTAAGTATCGCATGATATTCGTTCACTTTCAAGCGTGGGCGCTGAATGTGGTTTCCAAGGGCGTTGCGCCTGAAAAAGCGATCAAACTTACGGTGAACGACCTTGTCCGTGGAAGGGCGATGGACCCGGAGACGGGCCGGATATCACCGTTCTGGGAAGTCGTGGCCGGTGGCACTGCCGGCGGTTGTCAAGTGGTGAGTGCCAATCGGTCTAGACCCTGAAACAATCCAAGATATTGGGCAGGTATTCACGAACCCGCTGGAAATTGTGTACGTATTATTGGGGCGGTGTACAATCTACGTCTGAAGATGCTTATACGAATACGTGTAGGAAAATCCGACTACAAGTGCAAGGCGAAGCGGCCGCAGTCGAGGGCGCTGCACCACGCGGTGCGGCACATATCATTCGCCAACTCGGGCTTTTAGGTCTATATCGTGGCGCTTCTGCGTGCCTGCTGCGTGACATACCATTTTCGGCCATATACTTTCCCGCATATTCTCACCTGAAGAAGGACGTCTTTCACGAGGGGTACCATGGCAAAACGTTGTCATTCTTTGAAACTCTGACCTCTGCAGCTATAGCGTGTGTATTTGTCTTGGCACGTTTCAGGGTTACCTGACTGACATCAACGGATTGATGGTTCCGATTGACGCGCAGTGGCATGCCCGCAGCCTACCTCACAACGCCGGCCGGTGCGGAGCCTTCATGTGGATACCCAATAATGAACAATGGCTGACATCCTATTCGCTGGGACAGACGTCGTCAAGACACGGTTGCAAGTTGAAGCTCGCAAGGGACAGACGTCTTACAAGGGCCTTGCTGATGCATTCGCTAAGATTTGTACGTAAAGTTGGGTCCCCTGGGTTATCGTGTCACCTTTACCATGAACAATGTAGATCGTGAAGAGGGTTTCAAAGCACTGTTCAAAGGTGGAACAGCACGCATACTCCGGAGTTCGCCCCAGTTCGGGTTCACACTCGTGGCGTATGAGTATCTCCACAAGGTGACGTTTTCTATTGACTCAATGACACCGCACATATGATGCTGATCGCAATGTTGATCTTTCGTGCATGACACTGAACAGTTTCTTCCCGTAAGTCATCTATCACATCTGTGATATGAACATCGTGGTCTGATGGTATATCGTGGTGGCAGTACCCGTGGAAAGAGGCGCCTCGGGAAGTGGAGACGGCGCTTACGACGCGTGGGGAGGAGATCGCAAAGACACGGGCACGGAATGCACTGAAAATCCTCCTAGACGTTCATGGGGACATTGGGCGGCGAACACCGTCGGCCGCATAAAGTGGGGGGATGGGACATAGAGATGGGACACGGTTAGAGACAAACACCGTATGACTCTATACCTTTACGGGACTGGCATCGTAACCAATTGAAATTAGTCTTCATCATTTAGGAAATCACCTTAGGAACACAGCCAAGCTTGCAGCCAAGTCAAAAAAAATAATCTCGATCTAGCAATCCGGATCACCCCGCCCGCCATGCCGCTATGCTCGACGTGCTCAAATATCCTGCTCCATTCCCATGCAAATATCTTCAACCTTCCTTCCCGTTTCTCTCTGCTTTCGATTTTTTTTTTTTCGCTTTCTTCCCTCCTTTTTTCTCTCTTCGTTTTAGCGGTCAGTATTCTCTTGCTAACTGTTCGTATTCTCTTCTGACCTGTTTCTTCGCAGTGCGCTTGCGCCGTAACAAGCCTTCTACACTTTCAGTTACTGCGAGACAGTACATCAGCGTAGACCGCTACTGTTGCCCTTTACTCTGTTCTACAGTCTTTTTTTTTGCGCCAACTTGATCAGCTTCTCAAAAGCCCTACAATCTTTTCTTCATGTTTTCCTTCGTAGTGTGTGTTTCCCTCGTGTCTTTCGCGACTGGCCAGGTCATCTCTATGGTCCCGGTGCCCGTGGCCATGACGGATCCTGGCTCTGTCACTTCGTCGTCCTCGTCGTCCTCATCCTCATCATACCCTTCGTCCTCGTACTCGAGTGCACCCCCTGCCATCACTTCGTCCTCACCCAATGCCTATTATGGCTCTTCGTCTCCGTCCTACTCAATGTCCCCCTCCTACGACAAAAACCCTCCCCCTCCCTACAACCAGTATGGTTCATACTCGCCTCCTCCTGCGCAGTATACACCACCCCCGCAAACTCAAGACATGCCTTACTCCTCGTTCATGGCCGGAGGCTACAAGAGCATGGATTGCGGGTATGGTTACCAGAAAGGGTATGATGGGAGCTGCACCAGCACGAAGTCTTGGGTGCGTATTCGTATTACCACTCTTTCCGCATCCCATTGATCCAGCTACCAGTGGGCCACGTCTGGCTGCTACCAGCAGCCACAATCGTCGTAAGCATCACATCATATAGGCCGTGAATCGAACTCTCATTCACAATTGCTGCCAGTTGCTACCAAGCGCCCCCGGTCACCGTCACTAAAACTATGACGGACACGAAGACCATGACAGATACAATGACCGTGACGGACACCATGACCAAGGTGCGTCCCTTGTCGTGGGTTGAAGAGCCTATCCAGACTAAAGATGTGTAGACCGTGACCATTCCTACTACGGTCACTTCGACGGTCACGAATTTCAAGACGATGACGGACGTGGAAACAATTACAGATTTCATGACGAAGACGCTGGTCATACCCACTACTCGTGTCTGGGTCTCTACTGAGATTATTGACAACGCGAAGACTGTTGAGCACACGCTCACGGCGACCTCAACGCTGACTTCGGTCCGGACATACGTCAAGACCGACACGAAGACGCTCACAGACACTGAGACTAAAGTATCTGTTTCGACTCTGACGGATTTCGTGACTAAGACCTATGTGACCACCATGGTCGAACCCACGACCTATGTCAGTACGCTTATCAGTACCCGGGTTATTGATAACGTGCGCCCTCGGTTCCTTTCGCTGTTTTGAAGATTGTGCTGATTCGAGACTCACGCATGTAGACAAAAACTGTCGAGGAGACGGAGACAAAGACGATGACCGATTTCCGCACATACGTTTCAACTGCCACTAAGACAGATTTCGAAACTGTTACTTCCGTCTCTGTCAAGACAGTCGTCGAGCCCACGACCTATGTCTCGACTCTCTTGTCGACTCGTGTTATTGACAACGTCAGTCAAATTTCATTCCATTCTTTCTCGATTCTCGTGCTTATAGGCTTGATTTTCAGACCAAGACTCTCGTCGATACCATGACGAGGACAGTCACGGAGGACCACACGAAGTTCCGGACTTTGACTCAGACCAACGTCGAGACACAGACTCTGGTTACAACATCCCTGGTGGCTGAGACCGCGCTTGCCCAGTGCCTTGGCAAGTGTCAGACTAATTGGGGACTCTCGGCGGGTAACAAATATGACTACAACACATACGCTTCTCCGTCGCCCTCATATTCCCGGTCAACCACAACCACCTCTGCTGGCTATGCATACAAGACGCAGAGTCCCGGTTCTTACTCAAGCATGGCTTCATACTCGCAGAGCCCTGATTCTTATTCGAGCATGCCCGCATACTCATCAGCGTCGAGCGCTCCTCCGGCCAAAGCCACGTCAGGTTGTGCGGGTTGCAGTGACTAGGCAATTAGCGTCACATGATAGGAACAGTCAGAGAAATCCCCAAGGCCACGCCTAATATCATTTTGATTTATTGGTTGATTGGACTTTTTTTTATTGACCAGCTGTAGGCGCAGTTCATTCCGATTGTAGTGTTCATTCTGTTGCGCAATTCTCCCTACATCGTCATACTCGTACCTCAACGCATTGATTATTTTGTTCATGGTTTTGTTCTTTATCAGGTTGAGTGAATTGAATTAGATTCTGCGCTTACATAATGCGCTACTGAGTGAGTCGCTGAGGACGATCCTGAACGTCGTCGTACCATAATGCCGCTCGACACGATCGAGGACCCCTTTGAACTTTCCTCATATGAGAGTGTCAAACATAGTTTTGTCATTTTCTACGCTAGTCGCGACGATGATGGCAAGATGTGGTGTCCTGTAAGTTGTTTTACTAGTACATACCTCCCCTAGGCGAGACACCGCCATGCCGCCCACCTAGCGCCCCAAGAAGGGCTAGGCTCCTGCGTGCGCGTCTCACCGCATATGCTCATTCACCGGCATCGCCGCCACCAGGACTGTCGTAACGTGGAAGAAATTATCGAACGCACTTTTGCACCGGCCGATGGTCCAACTGGATTGATCGTTTACGTTGGACAGCGAATAGAGTGCGTTGATGCTTATCATCCTCGCTCCTTCCCCGTCTCCGATCGAGGGTGCTAAAAAAGAGGGACGTACACTTATTCATATGGCCTCATTCTACCCCCTTGCCTGCGGACCCGGCCCCAACCGGCGTTTGTTTCCCCATCACAGATGGAAAACGGGGGCAAATTTCTTCCGCGCTGCTCCGTGGCGCATTCGATCCATTCCGACCGTCGTCAAGTTGCAGGGTGTACGTGTTTTCATTCATCTGGGGACCTCGGGGATGTTGACTCCCCCTCCCCCAACGGCTTCGCCGGGACCGCGATGGGTCCACGATTTTGGGTGTTGGTCGCAGGCAAAGGAGGCTGGCCGGCTCGTCGAAGGCCAGATTGCCAGCGATCTCCCTACCTTCGTCGGTTCAGCTGCTACCACTTCGCCTACCAAGGATGAACCGCCCGCCAAGGACGAACCTCCCATCAAGGACGAAACTCCCATCAAGAATGAACCGCCCACCAAGGATAAATCTCCCAAGGATGAAGCTCCCCCCAAGGATTCATAGACACCGACGAAAATAGCTTATCTACGTGCGCAATCGTGTGTTTAATGTCATGCTGAGTCATGTCTCGCTTGTAATCTCGGGGGCTCGAGCGTATGTTGCTGTGTCCTATCATATCTGAGTCTTCCAAGCTTCGAACAAAAACATTGGCAGCTGGACTACGCCCAATCTTTGGTCATGAGTTTAATGTGATGTGAGGGTTAGCTCTTTATCCTCTTTTGTTTTCGTCTCCGTGTTTGTCTACAGGCACGACATACAGTGCCCCAAGATGCGGACCAAGATCAATCGAGTTACACGTTCCAGCACTGTATTACATTATTCATGCCGGCCTACTTGGCAACTCTTCCTTTCCTTTGATTATGCAGCACCGAACCAAGGGTGCGCGTTCGGTCTTAAAGCCATATTGATGACCACTTTGCTTTGGAAGCGAACGTGACCAAATCAGACCTTCGCTCGTTTATAGCGGAGACTGACTAGTTCCGCGATTCATGGAGTGAAGAGGCATCTATACTGTAACGGGCTCCTATCTCCTGTTTGCCACACTCCTAAGGGCCCCTAGAGGCTATGCTGCGTGTTGCATACGCGAACGAGCGTGACTAATAGCGTCAGCACGAGACCGCGGTGAACTCAAGGGTGAACCCCTTCCGGTGGTGTAACATGTCGAGGAGGTGGCGTTACCTTCACAAGTGGGCGCAGTCTCGAAATGCGTCGGTTAGGCCCGCGTTACTGCAATCGACAATTCGCCATCGCTAGATTTTGCCTTTTGGGCTCGCGACTGACCTCACTTTGTGACGTTGGTCCTTCCGTAAGGGCTGGGGTGCGGCCTCCGTGAGAACCACACAATTTTCGTCCGTGTTTAATTGGTGGCGTTAGGCGCAGTATGTTGGCGCACGATAATCGAACCGTGTACGGCCAAGGCTCGATTTCCACTGGACTCTGTTTTTGGTCAGCGCGTCGTTTACTCAAGCTCCGGGCCCTTTTCCCATGCCCTTTCACAATGAATGTCGCATCAGACAGCGCAGATCGAGCTTTGATGGCCATCCCTGCCCGCCCCTGTCACATTGTTGGGGTGCTCGTTTGATCGTTGCTACAAGCCAGTTTGGCGGCCCGTGGGATGGCAGTGGCACAGACGTCCTGCAGCTTCCCACAGCCCACTTAGATGTCCGTATAGGTCGTCGTCGTCGTCTGCGATCAGTAAAGTATCTAGTACCCTATTAAGACCCAAAAGGACTGAAACTATCTCCGACGTTGGCGCGGGTAAGTTGCAAAGACCTCGGGGCACAGAGCAGCCAATTAGGAACTTCATTTCCGGAGCCATCATTGGTTTTCATTGTACAAAAATAGGATCCCGGACCCCAGTGACTTCGTCTACGTGTACTAATATGAGGCTTATTTCCCACCAAGACGGCCAGGGGGTCTGAGGTTCTGGGTAGGCATACGGGGTAGATCCCTGAAGATGCACGCCCTCTCCCGGTTGAATTTGATCTAATTGGGCCTCAAACGCACACGTTCCGAGAGTTCATCACCGCTCATCATAGGCACCGGAGGAGATCTCACTGACCCACTCGTGACCGCCAATACCCTTGGCTTCGCCCAATGGCGGTATGCTGTCAACGCTCCGATCGTATCGTACTACGTCTAGCACCGGCCCCTGTGCAGTCACGGGAACAGTCCCGATCTGGTATATCTTTTATTTCATTTTAGTTTTGGGCACGAGCAAAAGGATGGATGACGAAGCGCGGACCGCCACGAGCGGGACCAGAACGTTGGGAGGCGTAAAGACGCTAACCTGAAACAGAAAGTCAATGTGACCGTGACGGGTACTACAACACTTCTTGTCTTGTCATCAAACCTTGCACGGCTCCCCGTCTCATTTGCACACCCGCCGGGGACGCGCAGTGGTACAGTATAATGTTCTTTCATACACAACGTAATCACTTGCACTCACTTTCTATCTTTTATGAATGTAGGATTTCCTTATTCGACTTTGATGGCTTTAGAATCTTGATCTATTAGTTCGACCTTGCTTTCATTTCGCTTCCCGTGGCCCCAACGTGTCCTCTGGCAATCCCTGTACAGGGACACAATCGAATGCAGAGCCAATTCGTCGGTATCGGAGGAGTCAGAGTGAACTGTATTTCAAACAAGGTCTGTGTTAGACTTCCTAACTCGTCCTTACTCACATGGAGTTCTTGCACAGGAAATAGTTCTCCTTCAGATTCTATGAACTACCGGTGATGATTCCAAGAATGGAGCACTGGCAACAAATACTTGTGGCACCGCGCGGGTATTTAAGGCGCCCCGCATCTCCATGTCCATCTAACCCACTACCAGTCTACTCTCTAAGCAAACCACCCTTGACTCTACTTCCTAGACCGGTGATACTGTACCTGTTCACTTCATAATGCCCGGCCTTACTCCTGTTCGTCTATCTGCAAACACGCTTGTCGTTCACCACGACTCTGCTGCCGACTTCCTATCTGCAACATTCCCCACTCTTCGTCGTCACGAAGAATCCGCAAATATCGTGTTTGCACATGCCTTCAAACTTCTTGGAAGTGAAGCGGCATTGACTGGGTTCCATTTCACCAACGAGTCCGACGTTAGCAGCTGGTGGAAACAAAGGGCGCGAACAGCTCAGAGTGCCGTGGCACGTCCCAGGGTCAAAAGCAATGAGCCCTTTTGGCTGACAGTGTGGTCCTCTCCCTCCCCATTCATCCCTCCAACACTTGACATCGTCCTATCGTGCGTCAGCGGGACGCTAGGCGACTACCCCATATTTCTTTGGACACCAAAGACTCCCACTCCAATATCACAGTCGTGGCTAACGCCGCGTACAGAACTTCTCGCGGAGCATCTTCTTGACATTGTCCCCCCACGGCGTGTCTTCTCCATTTTCGGCACGACTGCCCTTGTCAAGTCATTTACAAGGTATTGGTCGGATCTTGTCAAATGCGCCATCGAGCAGGAGCCCTTCTATTCCGCTCATTACACGTACTGCAACCTGGATACGTTCAAGGAGGCGATTGATCCTCTTCCTTCTGGCGATAAAATTCGCCGAGCAGGTGTTGAAGATCTCGCTGCAGTTGCCCAGCTCTGCAAAGAATTCGCGGATGAATCGGTGCGCCCATCTTGGCGTACGCCATTCTGTTGGCTCATTGACTGTTCCTTTTATAGGTGTACTTCCCACTTGAGATCGATGCTGCGATGATTGAGGCACGAGAACTCACGGCCGAAGGTCTCATCTGGATCTACGAATCCGAGGGGGATGTTACTTCCATCTGTGCTGTCACCCGTAGCACCCAGAATGTCTCTGCAATTACCAAGGTTTTCACGACTCCCAAATGGAGGCGCCGGGGATTTGCAGAGCATCTCGTTCGAAACATAACCAAACGGTTCGTCCCTAGCCCTTATTATATAACGTACGTCTAACGATAATACATCATCAATAGACTCCTGGTCGACTGTGGCAAGCGCAGCGTGACGCTTTATGTCGGCCATGGCAACAGCGCCCAGCGTGTCTATGATCGTATCGGATTTGTCGGATTATGTGGGAAGGAGAAGACAAATGGTGTGGAAGACTCCCTAGAGCTCGGCTTGGTGACTGGTTCCCCAAGGGGTCACTGGTGACCGGTGACCACTTAATCAACATTGCACCCGTGGATTCATCATTTCATGAACTTATCCGGACTATTTTCCCATCCCCTCCGTTAAAGATAGTTCAGTCAGTGGTCCGAGTCCCATGTATCACTAGTCCCACCCCTGTTTAGACCCATTTTTGTTACGTATAGTTTACAGTTTAGTATTGCGTACTCCCTACTAAGTTATGCCAGTGCTTGCACCATGATAACTGCTTTGAGAAACAGGCAATTCGTGGATCATCGACTTTCTAGAGACCGTTGGGGCAAGCCGATCATAATAGGGAAAGTTCCCCAAATGAATACAAGTTCCAGAGGGCGTCAATGAATCAATGTAGTTCTTCCGAATCTCTATGTCATGCACGCACCGCACCATTTTCACGAGGTCATAAGTGCATAAGCTGAGGCGCTCTTTGAAATGCTTGCTCTTCTAGAATCTGAAACTCTTGCGGAAACCTTGGCGGAAACTGGCCGATACTGATCAC
>JAKELL010000548.1:0-26005 GCA_021524915.1 Lactarius akahatsu | reverse complement strand
CATTATCTTGAAGACCTACAACAGTGGGCATATATTGACTATTCCCCAAAGAAAGGACAGTGGTACACTATCAGTATAGTACCCCAGGCGCTTGGAGCCGGACCCCTGACGACTCGCACCACCTCGGGCATTACCATCAACGACAACCCATCGCCCAGTGTCACTGTACCCACAACGAATCTACCCACCCCAACGACTCACTTCCCAACTTATAACATGTCTCAGACACAACAAACTTCAGCCAGCACTACCCTCACCAGTGGCGGAGGAGGAACCCCTGGAGCGTCAGGCTCAGGAGGAGGCACACCAGCACCACCATCAGCAGCAGTGGTGGCAGTGGTGGTGGTGGCGGCGGCAGTGGTGGAGGCGGTGGCAGTGGCATTGGAGGTGCCCCAGGAGGAGCCACGCCAGCCCCTGGAGGAAATGGATGGTTGGGGGGAAACCCCCCTCCCGAATTTACTGGAGTGAGGGATGAGAGCAAAGCCTTCTTGCTAGCGTTCCAGCTCTACAAAGGGATGAACCCCACTGTTGACCAACTTGCCATCCCAGCTTCGTGGGCCATGACGTTCCTGTCCTACATCCGTGGACCACTAGTGAATGACTGGGTAGCCGAGCAAGCACAGTGGCTGGATGACCAAGTCATAGCAGGGGTCGACCAAAGCAACGAAGTCCTATGGATGACCATCAGAGATCGGTTCGTATAGGCCTACACCAACACCTCAGAACAAACCAACACGCGTAAAGCGCTTCAGACCCTCATTATGAAAGGGGGAGACATCGACACATATATCGCAACCTTCCAAAACCTCGTCATGAAAGCAGGATACAATCCTGACGAAGCCACAACGCTGGAGCTGTTCCAGGATGGGTTACCCAACCAGTTAGTCATTAACGCTGTCCGCTTCCAGCACCCTGTCAACTGGGAGCAGTGGAAGGCAGCCGCTCGATTGCAGCAGGCTGAATACCTTGTTCTTAAGGATCGCCTCAGCAAAGGGAAACCCCTGCAAAAGAAAGGAGGTCAAAGCCAAGAGCAGTGGGTCCAAGCCCTCAAAGGAACCTGAGACCCCAACGCCATGGATGTTGGACATGCCCGAGCCTCCATGGCTCTTGCCAACACCGATAAGGCCCAACTTCAGAAGGAGGGACGATGTTTTTAGATGCTGTGCGCAAGGGCACATCTCGCATAACTGTCCTCAAAAGGGCGTGCAAGTGGCTGCCACTACATCTACCATGGCACCAACCCCCGTGTCCCCACGATCATCAACCACGACTCCCTCGGGTTCAGGTCTACCAACTCCTGCCATCTCTTCTCTCCCGCCATACAATCTAGTCGTGTACTATCGAATGAAGAGCAGGCGGATCTACAGATTGCAGCGATGAAGGCACAGACCCAAGAGGTGCAGGACCTCATGATTGACAAACTGTTCGGACGAGAGGATTTTCTCAACGCTTGAACCAAGTGGCCTGGGCTAGAGCATTAAATTTGAATGTGTACACTAGCAGATACCGATCCATGCGAATCCCAGTTCTCTTCACATCTGCACACGCTGTTGAAGCGCAGAACTAACAAGCGAGATGTTAATAGCAGAGATGCTAATGAGGACAAGTTAACTTCAGAGGTGGAGGGAACTCTATTACAACTGCATACCTAATGAGGACAAGTTACTATAAAAGGAACATCCTATGAGTAAAGGGTAATAAGAGAGGTAACGAGTAAGGAACTTACACTTCAGAGGTGAAGGGAACTCTGAAGTGTAAAGGTGAAAACAGCAGTTCTTATATACAGGATGCTTAGATAAGAATGGTCTGTGCGCACTGGTGACTCAAACAAAATACATGTGGTCTGTGCGCCAGAGGGAGAAATGCCATTGGAGGGCAGAGAACAAAGACTTGCTAAAGCAGATAATTCCGGTATCTTGAGAATAAAGAACAATAGAGTCACATGACGACTCTAATAATAAAGATAAACAAAAGCGGTCCGTAAGAGTCCGGCCAAAGTCCAATCAGTCCATAGGGGACAGATACCATATTTAGCATGTGGGCTGACTCAATCAGATCCCACGAGACATGTGACCTAAGTCGCGTCTCAACATCCCTCCATGATAGAGGCAGTCCATATGGCGAAGAGCCAAGAGTTGTGCAGAAGTTCAGGATTGAGGTTGAATCTTTAGTCCTGATAAAGGACTATCTTCTGCAGAGCAGATAATGTTCAATCCGAAACAGTTCTTACACCCACTCCATGATTGTCCTATAGAGGACTACTTTTTGAAGTCTGAAGGTCCAACTCCTTCAGGGCTCTAAGAAGGGTTTTTCTTAGTTCTCTTAGATCAGAGAACATGTTGTGCTTTACAGGACAATGTGACATCCTTGTTGATAAACCAAGGATCGACGACCATTGACTGTGTAGAAACACCTTCTTACACCATCCCTAGATCAGTGACCATTTTGTCAAAGGGTTCTCTGGGCAGTGACTTAGTGAGTCCATCTGCAACCATTTCCCCTGTAGGAGTACAAATCAGGTTTATAACCTTATTTTCTACATACTCCCTGACTACATGGTGTTTGATCAGGATGTGTTTGGACCGCCTTCCAGTGACAGGGTTTAGTGCCAAGTCAATGGCGCCCTTGTTGTCACAGTGTAGGGGAATAGGGGAGGTAACCTCATACCCTAGTTCCTCCAGGAAGGTAGTGTACCACTGAGCTTGGTTAGAGGCCTCAGAGAGACTCATGTACTCTGCTTCTGTGGTAGACTGGGCTATGGTCTTCTGCTTTCTGGTACACCATGAAATGGCGCCTTTGGCAAGAAGGAAGACGTAGCCAGATGTGGAGTGCTTTTCTTCCTGATCTTCCCAGGAAGCATCGCAGTAGCCATGAAGGCCAGCTCCATCTGAATTGGTCCCTCCAGCATAGTGTATCGCGTAGTCCTTAGTTGTGTTTAGATAGGACAGGACATACTTGGCTAGGTGTAAATGCTGTGGTGAGGGGTTGGAAGCGAATTGGCTAAGGCGCACAACAGCGAAGGATATGTTGGGTCTGCTTCCAATCTGCGCATATAGCAGAGACCCGATGATCTGTTGATACTTCTTAATCTCAGAAGTAGAGGCCTGTTCGTCAAATTTGATCAAGTGTGCCTCAGCGCCAGAGGGAAGAGGAGTATATACTGGGTTGGAATCTAACATTCCAAAATGCTCAATCACATCGCGGATGTAATCTGATTGGTTGATTTCCATGGTGCGGTTAGTACAATCTCTGATGATGTTAACACCGAGATAGGACTGGATTTCACCAAGATCAGTCATCTCATATCGGTTTGATAGAGAGACTTTCAGATCATTGATCTTTGATAGAGAGCTCCCGAGTATAGTGATGTCATCTACATATAAGATCACGAAAAGTGTATCACCCCCCTCTTGTTGATGAAACACGTATACTCCTGCATCAGAGTACGTCTGCGTGAAGCCTAGATCACAAAGGACCCCATGGAATTGCATATTCCATGTGCAGGAAGCTTGCTTCAGGCCATAGATGGCCTTTTGCAGTTGGCACACAAGGTGCTCAGAGCCAGCTGTGACGAAACCAGTAGGTTGCTCCATGTAAATTTCTTCCTCCAGTTCCCCATGTAGGAATGCTGATTTGACATCCATTTGGTGGATATGCCAATCTTCAAGCGTAGCCAATGCGAGAAGGAGTTGCAAGGACTCAAAGCAGGCAACTGGGGAGAATGTTTCGTCAAAATCCACCCCCTCTAGTTGGGTGAATCCTTTTGCCACTAGCCTAGCACGAAAGTGTCCATCCGCTTTCTTTTTAAACACCCATTTGCATTTAACCACCTTCCTTCCAGCAGGAAGGGATTCCAGTCTCCAGACGTTTAGCTTACTGAGAGCTTCCAGTTCATACTGGCAAGCTTCAAGCCAATCAGCAGCATCATCAGACTCCATGGCCTGCTTGAAGGTCTGAGGATCCCTATAACCGGGAACCTCTGCCACGTTTAGCAGGTCCATTATTCCCATTCTGCTGCTCCCTTGCACGAATTCATCATTGTCCTCTTGGACATAGCGAGGATTCGTGAATCGTACTCTAGTGCTCTGCCTTGGTCGAACAGGCAAGACCAGCTGTGTATTCCTTGGAGATCTGGGAGTAGATCTGGGAGGAGATACTTCCTGATTGAAGTTGGGAGCCGGTATGGGAGGTTCCACAGCAGCACGCCTTGTAGAGCGAGTGCAGGGACGGGTAGGGGCAGTATTTGTAGGAGGGGGAGCTTGGGAGGGTGGAGTGTGATAGATCGTCTGGTCTGCTGGTTCGGGTGAGGCGTTGGGGGGTGTGCTAGGCTGTTGTGATTCTGAGGGCGCCTGAGTTGATGGAATGAAGAAGACAGGGGTAGGCGCCTCAGGGGCAACAGCTGGTGTAGGCTGGTCAGGCACTACAAAGTAAATCTCTCCACCGGCAGTGCCTCTTTCGAGTTCACCAGACACGGGAGGGGAAGGAGTTTGGGAGTGACGGACCAGGTCACTCAGGGATGGGAAGGTGCTTTCATCAAATGTAACATCTCGTGAAGAGACGAAGCACCGGCTATGTCTATCCCAAAGTTTGTAGCCCTTAGATAGGGGCTCATAGCCCACAAACATGGCTTCCTTTGCTTTAGGATCTAGTTTGCACCGGTTGTGTTCTGGTACATGATAGTAGGCTTTGCAGCCAAAGACTCTAAAGTAAGAGACATCCAGGACTGTACCATCCCAGAGCTCCAGCGGAGTTCTCCACTTGTTAGAACGAGTGGGAGTGCGGTTGTATATTTGCACAGCAGTTTGAACTGCTTGCTCCCAAAAGCCAAGGCTAAGGCCTGCATGGTGAAGCATGCTAGTGCCTTTTTCCATAGTCGTGTGATTAAAACACTCAGCTCTCCCATTCTGTTGTGGAGAATGAGGCATTGTGAGAGTATGCTCAACTCCTGCTTCCAAAAGTATGTGCTTCAAGTCATTGTTCACATACTCGCCACCATGGTCCAAGTGCAAGGTTCTTATGTGTTACGATCCTAGAGGCGGGCTCGTGACCGCGTCACTACCGCTTAGTCGTAATGCTGCTGCGTGGGAACTTCTGGATTACTGCGGGGACTGGGGCTGACTGGGAGGGGCTTGATACCCTCGGAATGGCTGTCTTTCAAGCTGGGACAGACTCTTGAGTCACCAAGAGGAATGCTGCTCTGTACAGCTGAGCAGGAGCTAGGGATAAGACCACTTGCTGCACTCTGCAGACAATGGAATGGAACTAGATTGCAAGACAAGAGACAGAGGACAAGACTAGAACGCAGAATACAGGTGTGCTATAGGCTCCTTAAATACTAGTACAGATATTCATTTTTTTCTAGTATTTTTCTATGTTTTTCCTAGGAAGCGCAGCAGGGACTATTCTAGCAGGAAGAGAAGCTTAGTCTGAAACACAGAACTGTTCTAAGGGAAAGGAAGCAAGACCAGGAATGTGAGAAGCTGAGACATCAGAAGCAGACTTTGAAACATAGGAGACTGTGAGACAAGAACCAGGGGATTGGGTGAGAATTCTAGAAACAGAAACGGGAGAGAATGGTAGATGTCATGATTGGATCATGACATTATGGGCTTGTTTAGTTGTTTTTCAGCCCATGCCTTATAGTGTAGGAAGGCATCCTTGAACTGGTCCTTTGTCTTCATGAAGACGACAACTACTGCTTTGGAGAAGTCATCTATGAAGGTGGCGAAGTATTTGTTTCCTTGTATAGAATGGCACTGCAGGGGGCCAACAAGGTCACTGTGAACGACTTCAAGAGGTTCTTGTGTGCGTTTGGAAGAGGGTGGGAAGGGTAGACGTGTGGATTTGCCGGCTTCACAGCCATGGCATAGTTATCGTCTACAGGAGTATTATTTATGACGAGTCCTTTTACGGACTCTTGAGCATACTTCTTGAGTGCATCTTTAGACATGTGTCCCATGCGCTGATGCCAGACATCAAGGCTAGCAGATGCAGGTGCTTGGGCGGTATTTAAATGTTGCCCATCAAGCCAATATAGGCCTGAAGCCTTGTGTCCTTCCGCTATGGTTTCCCCATTGAATCTTATAGTAAAAGATGTCGCATCAAAACTGATGATTGCGCCTTTTTGTGTTAGTGCAGGCATGGACAGTATGCGTGAGTGTGTGTTGGGGAGATGTAGCACATTTGATACTTTGAGGTCATATCCTCTGTTGGTGCAGATTGTAACCGTACCAGTTCCAACACTCTTAAGCAGAGAGTTATCACCAAGAAGCACTTCAACTCCTTTGTGAGGTGTGTAGGAGTCGTAGTCTTCGAGGTGAGGAGTAAAATGTGCTGAGGCTCCACTGTCCATCATCCATCTTGATGCTATCTGAGTGTGGTTGACACTCATTGTATAAAGGGAAACCTGAGGTACCTCATGTACCTCCTCTATTTTTCCAGAGCCATTTACTATAGTAAACAAACGACTCTTTGGTATAGGTATATTGTTTGCCTGAGCAAACCTATTTCCTGCTAGGGCATCTGGTACTTCAGTCATGGCGTTTTGGGGCGGCTTTCTTCTTCTGTCCAGCCCTTCCTTTCACCACATTCTCCTGGTCCCGTTTGAGTTTGTAACATTCTGGCTTTTTATGGCCAGGTTTCTTGCAGTAGTGGCAGATTACGTCCGGAGACGCAGAGCTGCCCGATGCCTTCGACGCAGTGGGCTGTGGAGGCGAATTCTTGACGGGGGCTATCTTGTTATAAGATGCAGGGTGTAACGCCACCACTGGCGTTAGTCCAACTTGGACTGCGAAAGGGCGTTCATGACTTAGCGAATATTCCTTCGAGGTCATGTGACCTGGTCATGGGATGCATGGCACTTATGGGCATGTGATCTTGATGTACACTAGGGCAAGTCGTGCCACTAGGTAACTCTGGTTATCGATGAAGATGACTTGCTCGGATTGAGACAAGCAAGGCACTCAGGAAAAGACGAGTGGAAGTGGTGAATTGAAGAAGAAGACCAAGATGGCGTTTCTTGGTCCCCCTAAGCCACTATTTATACATCTGTGAGGACGCTTTAAAGCTCCTCTCCAATCCGAGACGACGAGTAGCGTAAGTAGCTCGAACCCTACTACAGCTATCCTAGGAATGAGTCATAGTACCTAGCATGTGATACTACGACTGCTGACTGATGCGATAAGTCCATGACACATTACTACTTACTAATGTGGTCATATCCATAAGTAAGAGTCCGTTTTTGCGATCGTGACACCACCCCCTCTTCAGCTGCAACGCCCACGGCGCCGAGTGGGGCCAATCCCCCCCATCCAGGCTTCCTGTCTCTCCGTAACCCGATCTAGTGCGTTAGCCATCTCGAGGCGGAACTTACAACGGGCGAGTTCCGCCTGTACCCCTCCGAGTGCCTGCGCTAAGGTGTGGAGCCTCTGCTCCATCCGTTCAGCCTCACGTTGGTAGGCACGGAAACGGGTCACCTCTGCTTTGAGCCCCACGTCCTTCAGCTCGTTCAGCGCCCTGTCCATCCGGTGTTGGTTGCTGTGCCCCCCGACGAGGGGGTATAGGTCTTCAGGGGTGTAGTGGGGCTTGCCCGCCTCGCGTATTTGCGGCTCCGCGTACAAGGGTCGACTGTAGACTTTGTCGCTGTCGTCGACGAGGCCGAGTACCAAGGGGTCAGGGCCGGCGATCACTTGGACGAAGGTGGCTTGACGGGTTACTCCCTGCGCATTGGTGATGGGGTAGTGGATGAAATTGTCCCCCTGATTGTGTTTGTAGCCGTGAGGCGCGGTACGGGCGTTGCCTCCCAAGTAGCAGAGGCGGACGGCGGGCAGGGCCCGATCCTCCATGTCGACGATGACCCCGCCTCGATAGAGCGGTCGCCCCGTGGAGTTGCAGGTGTACGGGGTTTCGCAGGGGTCGTCAGAGTCGGTGGCCGTGATGAGGTAAGGCTGCTCAGCTGGGTACCATTCCCTTAGCATTCCTTCCACTGCTTCGTACACTGCTCTCTCAGTGTCTTGATGTGTTGTCGGCGTCGGTGGAGGGTGCAGGCCCTCTTGGCTGCGGCTACTGCCAGCTGCCGCCTCTCCCAAGCTCCTGCTGAGCTCCTCCAATCCTGCGTCTTCATCCACTCCTGCCACTGGAGGGTTGCTGGTGTCTTCTTCTTGCTTGTACTCGACCCGGATGGGGAGAGGTCGAGATGGGGGACTCGCAAAGAGTCCAACAGCTGTACGAAGCTGAGTAATTTCGGCTTTGGTGTAGGGCGCCGTGTTGAGGCAGTCCCCGTTGTGGTTGAGCAGCCAGTAAGTTGCGGGCTGATCGGGTTCATCAATGTTGGTGATGGACTGCGCATTAGCGAGCGCCGTCCGGAGCTCTTCATGGGTGAGGCTGTCAACGAGGCGGGCAGCGAGAGGGGTGGAAGAGGAGGAAGTGGAAAAAGACATGTCGATTTGAGTGAAGAGTCCAGGTTGAGAGGATGGGGGATGAGTCGTGGTTTGTCCTCGTCTTATATGTATTTTCCTTGCATTTGAGTTCCGCTCGTACTCCGCTAGTGCCTCATCAGCGAACACGTCATCTTTATCGACCCACTGGTTCTCCAAGTCGGGGTACCCTTTCCATTTCACGAGGTATTGCAGTTTCTTGCTCCAGCCGAATCGCCTGGAGTCTAGAATGCGCTCCACTTCGTATTCCTCTTCTCCATCCACTAGATCCGGTGGTGGGTGCTGGAAGTTTTCTCCATGCATGGGCGTCTTGTGATAAGGTGTGAGTAAATCGATATGGAACACAGGGTGAATACTCCACTGCGTGGGAAGTTCCAGTTGATAATTGACCAGTGATAGGATACATGTGATCTTGAACGGGCCATGCCGTTGTGCCACTAGCTTGGCCGTTGGTTGGTTGGTCCGAAGGTGTTGTCCTTCTAACCATACTTGATCTCCGACCTGATACTTGGGCATGTTTCGGTGTTTGACCCATAGTGATTGTGCCTTCTTGATAAGGCCCTGGGCTTCTTTCCGTGCTTCTCAGAATTGTTGGAGTCGCGTGAGTACCTGCGGAATAGGTGATGGCTTATCAATCCAATCAGCGCGTGGGTCGTATCCCATCATGAGTGAAAATGGTGACTTCCTTGTTGCCTCGTGTGGCCAGTTGTTGTGTGCGAATTCCGCCATGGGTAGGAATTGCACCCAGTTATCTTGACGCTCATTGGTCCAGAACCGTAGGTATTGCTCTAGCCACTGATTAGTACGCTCCAATTGCCCATCCGTTTGGGGGTGATATGCCATGGAGATGTTCTGGTGAATGCCAAGGATTTGGCATAGTTCACATGTGAATTTTGATGCAAATCTCGGGTCGCGATCACTGATGATTTTTGCCGGCAGCCCAAATCTTCGAAACACGTGGGTGACGTACAGCGCTGCCATTTCTTCTGCGGATATTTCTTTGTTGCAGGGGATGAACACCGACGCTTTAGTGCAATTGTGGTCCGTTACGGTGAGGATGGAGTTGTATCCCTGTGACTCTGGCAGTTTAGTAATGAAGTCAAGGGCAATAACTTCGAATGGCTTAGCGTCGGGTATTGGCGTAATGGGTGTTAGCGGGGCTCTCATGGGATGGTTGTTGACCTTGTGTCATTGGCATTCCGCGCAGCCTTGGATGTATTCCGTTATGTGCTTCAGCATACTTGGCCACCAGTGACTTCGTTCAATGATTCTTGTTGTTCGCTTGATTCCTGGGTGGCCGTAGACAGGGGGGTTATGGTGATTGGCGATGATGGTGCGGATCTCCTTTGGTCCTCCTGTGATTACTCGTGCGCTTTGGTGGTACCAGACTCCGTTGACTTTCTTGAGTTTGTGTGGGTCTACCCAAGGTCGTAATGTTACGTTTCGGACTCATTGGCGCCTCAGGCCGGGAAGTGGACACTGACGCGTCGACTATGACATCGCCGTCAGCAGTATATCGTCATGGACTTGTGGATCAGTAAGCCGGGTAAGCTCCGGCATGTGATTGTGTACGATAACCAATCGGATTACAAGGAAGTGACTCATACTAGGATAGCTGTACTAGGGTTCAAGGTACTTACACTATTGGCTAGTAATAGTTGAAGCGGCGCTTGAAAGCCCGCGCAGAACTGTATAAGTAGAGTAGTGCGAAGACCAAGAACTGCATCTTGGTCTTCTTCCAATACCACCACCTTCTACTCGTCTTTGCTAAGAGGTCCTCCCCCTCTTAAGTGAGTCGTCTGGTATATCCCCTTAGACCAGGGATCCCCGTGACTTATCCCTGATCCCGTGCGTGGGCAGTGGAATATCCTCAAGGCACCACGGCCTATCAGATCCAACTCTACCGCAACGAGCGCGTGTCCGAGCCCTACACTACCTTCTACGTCATCGACCACGTCTCTTGGGAGTTTGCACGCTACACACCTCCTTCGTTGTCCCTCTCTCCTCGGTCGTAGTTGGGTCTTCGTGATAGAGCGTCTGCGCGGCCATTGTTGGTTCCTTTGATGTGGTGGATTTCGAAATCGTATTCCATAAGTTCCAAGACTTCTCGAGCTACACGGCGACTTATCTTCTGGGGTGTTTTCCAGTGTGTGAGGTTGAGGTGGTCCGAGAAGATTTTGACCTTGTGTGGTGAGCCTGCAAGGAATGGTCTCCAATGTTGTAGTGCCTTAACGATCGCTAGAAGTTCCAAGTCGTAAATGTCGTAGTTGCGCTCCGCTTCGTTCAAGGTGGCCGAGAAATATCCGAGTGGGTGTCTCTTCCCGTCCTGCTTCTTTTGCAGAAGTACCGCGCCTACTGCATATCCTGATGCGTCCACTTTGAGTTCAAATTGATCCGTTAGTGTGGGGTGCGCGAGTATGGGTTTGCTAGTAACCAGGCATTTGAGGGTTTGGAAGGCGGTTTCTTCGTCTTTCCCCCATGTCCATTCTGCGTCTTTGCGTGTGAGTTTGTTGAGGGCTTGTGCGTACATGGCGAAACCGCGAATGAAGAGGTGGTAAAAATTGCAGAAGCCTAGGAAGGAGCGTACGTCGCGTACCTTTGTGGGTGTGGGCCAGTCATGTATGCCAGCAATTTTTACCGGGTCCATGCGAGTCACCCCCTTTTCAAGAATTACCCCCAGGTAATCCATTCGCGGTTGGTGGAAGGTGCACTTGGACGGTTTGAAGTAGAGGTCGTGGTCCAATGCGACTTGGAGTACTGCGCAGACAGCGTCAATGTGTGCTTGAAGGCCTACATGTTCGAGTGTTGCGATCCCTATGTCGTCCATATATATGTGGATGATCATTCCCATTGCCGCAAAGACTCGGATTGTGTCGCCTAGGATATCGTTCATCATGTTCTGAAATGTGGCCGGTGAGTTTGTGAGCCCGAAGTACATAACTAATGGTTCGAATAGTCCGTATTTCGTCTTGAATGCCGCTTTGTACTCATCGCCTTCCTTGATGCATATGTTGTTGTACCCCCATCGGATGTCGAGTTTGGTAAAGATGTGTCCGTTTCCCAGGTCATTAATGAGTTCCGACATGAGGGGCAGTGGGTATTGGTTGTGCACCATATAGGCATTGATACGTCGGTAGTCCTGCACCGGCCTCAGTTTTCCGTCTTTCTTCTTGATAAAGAAGAATGATGACGCATATGGTGATTTCGAGGGTCGGATGTAGCCGAGTTTGAGTTGTTCGTCTAACCATTCATGTAATTGTCCGTCTTTGTCCTGCGACATGGGGTAGACTTTGCAGTCAATACTGGGGGGTGTACCTGGCTTGAAGTCGATGGCGTGATCCCAAGGTCGCGAGGGTGGAAAGCGATGGGATGCTTCCTCACTGAAGATCTTTGCGAAACGTTGGTATGGCTCAGGGAGGTCTGCAATGACCGTGTTTTGGTTAGCGGCTATGGCGAGTTCTGTGGCCGTGGTGCGTATCTGGCATTCCTCCTCGAGTTCTTGGACTATGCCCTCGGCTTTGTCCTGGGTCATTGCGCCAGCGATGGTGGTTTGTTGTTCCGCGGGATTGATGGATCGCAGCACCACTGGGAGGGCTCCTTCGTGAATAGTGGCATGCGCCCAACTGATAGTTGGTTCATACATTGCCAGCCAGGGGTACCTGAGGACGAGATCTTCGTTTCCTATGTCAGTGACCAGGAACCTCATGACCTTAGAGACGCCGTTGGTTTGAACATCTAAATCGATGAAATGCGTGATAGACCCAGCTTTATTTTCCGTGTTGTCGATGTTCCAGATTTTCTTTGGTTTTTCAAGGGCCTGCAGCCCGAGGCCCATGCGTTTAGCGAACACAGGTCTTATGAAGTTGTCAGTGGCTCCTGAGTCTACGAGCCCTTTGATGTCGGCCATGGAGTAATTCATGCGAATCAAGACTGGAATTCGAAGAGAACGGTAGCGAGTCATGATTACAGAATTACAGTTGACTGCCCTCACCCAGGCCGATGGGTTCAGGTGTCCTGAAAACCCTCTTGGGTCCAGAGATCTTTGAATACGAGGTCCTTGACCTCGTCACTAGCCCCCTTTAACGTTTCCATCCATCCTTTGGCCTGTTCTTTGGGTGTGGCTTCTGCGCGACGCACGACTGTTGGTTCTTGGTAGTAGTCAGTTTCCGTGCTGCGACTTGTGCTCGCACGTGGTTGGAATGGTTGCCTTGGTTTTCTGGGGCGTGTGCAATCCCGTGAGAAGTGTCCGGGGTTGTTACAGTTGTAACAGATCACTTCCCTCATGTCGCGGCATGGTCTGCCTCCTCGATTTTGCCCTCGTGGTAGGAAAGGTGGTCGTTGGTTTCCGCGGTTTGGGTCTCCTACTTCTGCGAGGCGTGCGCGGGTTCGGTCCGCTGATGTATCCATTGTGTTTGGATCGTATCGTGAAGGTGGAAACCTAGGTGGCGCCCATTGCGGGGCGTATCCGCGGTTTTGCTGTGGTCGTGGCAGTGGGTTGTTACGAGGTGTGGTGGTGAGTCCCAGGTGAGTGTGCAGATGGATGTATTGTTTTTGCCTGCAAAGTGCTGCTTCCTTCCATTCATCGAAGGTTTGCGGGTCGTCCAATTCGTAGATTTTGGTGAATAGGGCTTTCGGAAGACCCGCTGTGAATTGGTCCAGGGTTTGGCGGTCGTTGAGGCGATAGTCAGCCTTCCGTGCTAGCTGCTCAAAGTTGGTGACATACAAATCAATGTCGTCACCGATCATCTTGAATCCTTTGGCCAATGTGGCCTGCGCCTGTTCTTGCTTGAGTACATTTGAGAAGCGATCTGAGAATCTGGCCATCAGGGTGTCCCATAAGAATGGGTCGTATCGATTGCGCCCCTGGTGCAACTCGTTGTTGAGCCACTGGAGGAATCTGAGTGTCCAGTTGGATACTCGTGGTCCCTTGACGAATCCTAGGAACAATAGGCATCGCCGGTAGACATTGGTCATGATTGGCGCCTCTGAGTTTTGCCCCCAGTAAATGTGCCATTGCGTGAGGAATGACTCGTACTCATCTCGATTTCCATCAAATATGCTGGGGGGTTCTCCCACCAGTTTGTCCGTTCCATGTAGTGCCCCCGGTCCTGGTCCTGCTGCCGGCGGTGGCGGAGGTGGTGGTCCTCCTCCGAATGGATCTCCTCCTCCTCCTCCTCCGAATTGCGGTTGTCTGCTTCTGGGTAGCAATCTTCCGTTTCTAGGGGGTCCTTGGCCAAATCTGCCTCCTGGTCTCCCTGGTGGTGCCGGTCCGCTTGCTCCTGGCGGTGGGTCAGGTACATCTGGGCCTACTGCTCTGAAGATTGCCGCGTCATCTGCGGTCATGCGATGCCCCGTCGTTGGGTTGATGGGGCGTAGGTAGGATTCTGCTTCTTCAGTTATTCTTCTGGCTTCTTCAAGCGCCAGGTCTTCTTGTACTGTTGTTGCGGTGGCCATTTCTACTGGAGGGTGGACTTCGATGTTTTCAGGTTCGTTTATGTGAAGGGACTCAGCTGTTTGTATTATGTCCCCTACTTCTGATTCGTCTTCGTTATCGGTTTCTTCGTCGTCTCTGCTGGTTTCAGATGGTGCGGGTGTTCTTGGTTTGGATGTACTGGGTTCCTCTTCTGGTTGCCCGTCTATGCGCCCCCACTCTTCTCGCGTGGGTAGGTTCCTTGCATCGATGTCGCAGTTGTAATTTCTTCCTGTAGGGCGTATTGCGTCGTAATGGTTGTCTATGGGGTTCCACGTAATCTCAACCCAGCACAGATGATCAAAATTAAACTCAACGGGGTGGTATCGGGTTGGCCCCGATGCGAAATCTACGAAATAGCCGGTCTCTCCTCGGTATTCTCTCCACCTGGCAGCTCCTAGGAATTGGGTTGGTACGTTGCGGTCTCCTCGTCGTTCGAGGGAGTATGGTTGGAAGTCTCTCCACTGGTCTCGGGTTGTGAACGCCATGGTGAGTGGATCTTGGTCTTAATGTAACGCCACCACTGGTGTTAGTCCGACTTGGACTGCGAAAGGGCGTTCACGACTTAGCAAATATTCCTTCGAGGTCACGTGACCTGGTCATGGGATGCACGGCGCTTATGGGCATGTGATCTTGACGTACACTAGGGCAAGTCGTGCCACTAGGTAACTCCGGTTATCGATGAAGACGACTTGCTTGGATTGAGACAAGCAAGGCACTCAGGAAAAGACAAGTGGAAGTGGTGAATTGAAGAAGACCAAGATGGCGTTTCTTGGTCCCCCTAAGCCACTATTTATACATCTGTGAGGACGCTTTAAAGCTCCTCTCCAATCCGAGACGACGAGTAGCGTAAGTAGCTCGAACCCTACTACAGCTATCCTAGGAATGAGTCATAGTACCTAGCATGTGATACTATGACTGCTGACTGATGCGATAAGTCCATGACACATTACTACTTACTAACATGGTCATATCCGTAAGTAAGAGTCCGTTTTCGCGATCGTGACACTGGGGGACCAGCGAGACGTGATTCCTCATTTAAGAACCTACTGATGAGGTCTTGAGGTTGGAGATTGG
Organism: Lactarius akahatsu; assembly: GCA_021524915.1. Lineage (NCBI taxonomy): Eukaryota > Fungi > Basidiomycota > Agaricomycetes > Russulales > Russulaceae > Lactarius > Lactarius akahatsu. The sequence continues at coordinate 11,023 of JAKELL010000548.1, read as the reverse complement.
AAGGGGGGCCAGAGGCCAGGATGGTGCCAGCTATGGTGCTATAGGAGGGAGGGAGTGCATCTAGAAGAATAAAAGACATTTGCATGTCTGAAAGAGGCATCCCTTGCTCCACCAGGGTGTTCCTTGCGTCCAGCATTTTCTGGAGTTGAGGTTGGAAGGGGCTACCTTCCTGAAGCTTGGTATTTGCCAAGCCCACCCACAAATTAAAGGTGGCCATAGAGCCGACCTGTCCATAGAGATGGTCCAACTGGACAAATTTGTCATGGACACTTGGGAACAGCGTCTCGGAGACAATGCCCGAAAGTACCTCTGCCATGACTGATAGATATAGGAGGCCAGTGATGACCTCCTCCTCCTTCTCCCACTTGGCAATTATGGCCAGTCCTTCGTCTGTAGGTCCCGTAGGAGCCGCATGATCTCCTGCAGCAGGAGTTGGGTGGTACGGGACGTGGGCAGGACTGGAGTGGGTGAGGTGCCTCCTCACTCCATTCATGAGCATGAGTGATGTGAAGGTCGCTCCCCAAGATTGCCAATTTGTGCCATCCAGTTTGGAGAGGGCAAGAGTGGGAGGGAAGGTGAGGTGGAATGTGGTGGAAGACATTTGAGATGTTTGTGAATCTGGTTCCGAGGAGCAGTCAGAACCAGCCCAGATCTTGTAAGGGAAAGTAGATGTCCAGCCGTAGGAGTGCTATGACTCCATAACACAGTGATGTGTCATGCCCCATGTTTGTGACTTGGAATATACTATAGTAGTGGAATCATTTTTACTGATGGCTGCCTCATGCTGCAGTCTCATAGGCTCAGGGAGCTAGTAGTCATGTCATATGGCCTTGTCAGGGTCTAGCAAGAAGGGCACATGGGAGCATTGTCCAGCGAAGGACGCTCCAAGGCCATCTCTAACCTTTACAGCTAAGTAGACTGGGGCTACCAAGACGTACAGTAGAGGGTAGTGCCCTAGAGAGGAGCCAACAGCGAATTCCAGAAGCAATGATAGGGATCAACTCCCGTAGCAATTGTGACTGTCGTCTGTGGAGTCTCTAGTCCAGACCATTAAGGGTCTTAGCACTAAGCAACTAGACTAGTGATACATGCCATGCAGTGAATCCTGCACAAAGGGAGCAAATACTCCTCCTGGCAGAGGTCTAGTCATAGCTACTGTGTAAATACTATTATAGTATAGTAGCGTCTCCTAGTTGTATCAGAGGGAAGGACTTCTGGGTTTGACTATTTACCAGGCCTTCACACCCCTTAAAGTGACCCAGGTATTAACCGAGTATCACCCAACCATTAGAGAGGCCTATAGCTGCAAGGGTCTTCCCCTATTGGCCTATGAAAGCACTTCTGGACGAAGACCGGGTATAGAAAATATGGTAGTGCGCAAAGGGGAGTTCGAGGTTGCGAGATGTCACGATCATCTAGATCGTGCCATCAAATAAAGTCTACTATTTCATATTCTCATAGTCTCCTTCTCATTCTAAAAGTCTCTTCTATGCTCTCATGTTTTGGTTTGTGATTCAGAAGTTTCTGTTTTCTGTTCAGAAAAGTGACACTGCGGAGCATGTGACCCACTGCGGATCATGTGACTCAGATGGTGCAATTGACTGCACTCTCTCTAGTAAAACATACGAAAATAATAGAAAAATACTATAGATTGTACAGTATAAAAGAGCCTGTAGGGTAGCCTGTAGCCCCTCGTTCTAGTATTGTGCTTTGCCAGCAATCCACTTCCTCTAGTCCCATTCGCTTGTCTCTGACAAGGTCTTACCGCCAAATTCGCCTATCAGTCGATAGGGTCTTACATAATCGACTACTGCGACAACCCGGAATCGTGCCCGGGCTCTGTGACGCTACCGATTACGACCACCTCGCCATAGTGCGAGCTCTGATCGTAACACGAGACCTCTCACGAGAACCTCCTTAGGAGGCTAGCCAATATGGCACATGACAGAAGTCATGGCGGACAAGAAAGGAGTGTGTCGAAAAAAGAGGATAGAGGATGCTCACTGATGGTTTAGAGGATGACAAGAAATGTGTGGTCGGCTGAGAGAGCAAAGTGACACAGGGTAGATCTGTTGTGGCAATGCAAGTTAGTTATTAGGCGTCAGGGCCCATAACCTGTTGAAGCGCAGAACTAACAAGCAAGATGTTAATAGCAGAGATGCTAATGAGGACAAGTTAACTTCAGAGGTGAAGGGAACTCTATTACAACTGCATACCTAATGAGGACAAGTTACTATAAAAGGAACATCCTATGAGTAAAGGTAATAAGAGAGGTAAAGAGTAAAGGAACTTACACTTCAGAGGTGAAGGGAACTCTGAAGTGTAAAGGTGAAAACAGCAGTCCTTATATACAGGATGCTTAGATAAGAATGGTCTGTGCGCACTGGTGACTCAAACAAAATACATGTGGTCTGTGCGCCAGAGGGAGAAATGCCATTGGAGGGCAGAGAACAAAGACTGCCTAAAGCAGATAATTCCGGTATCTTAAGAATAAAGAACAATAGAGTCACATGACGACTCTAATAATAAAGATAAACAAAAGCGGTCCGTAAGAGTCCGGCCAAAGTCCAAATCAGTCCATAGGGGACAGATACCGTATTTAGCATGTGGGCTGACTCAATCAGATCCCATGAGACATGTGACCTAAGTTGCGTCTCAACACACGCAACGGCTGAACGACAAGTCCTTATTGACTCAGGAGCCACCAACAATTTCATATGCTCCTCACTTCTGAAACGATTGCAAATCGGAACAAGGGAGGTCACACATCCTATCCGCATCTGGAATGTGGATGGCACCCATAACCAGGATGGTGCAATCACGCAGTACACCGACCTCACAGTACGAACAGGGAAAAAGGAAAGGACACTTTGCTTCCTGGTTACCAATCTGGGAAGGGACGAAGTGATTCTGGGATACCCCTGGTTTACGGCTTTCGAACCCGCGATTAAGTGGGGAGATGCGACGCTGAATGAAGAATGTCAGCCAGTCGTGGTATCAAGTCTTCACTTGTCAGATGAAGCCACGCCCATGGAAGCTTCCATCCGGGTGTTGGAGACGTATGAACTTGACGAGGAAGTGTGGGAGCAGCTCATGGATGATGAGCAGGAGCCCCAGATTGCGTTCTTACAAAAGACCACCACTGCCTCTGAGCTAGCGCAGCAAGAAGCGGCGAAGAAGAAGGAGCGTATGTTCGAAGAAATGGTCCCAGAGGAATACAGATGCTATTGAAAAATCTTCAACGAAGAAGCATCTCACCGATTCCCTCCGTCCCATCCCTGGGACCACGCAATAGACCTCCTCCCCAACGCCCCTGCTTCATTGGACTGCAAGGTCTATCCATTAGCACAAAACAAACAAGAAGCCCTGACCATGTTTCTAAACGAACAACTCGCAAAAGGATACATTCGCCCATCCAAGTCACCTTATGCATCCCCCTTCTTCATCAAGAAAAAGGACAGCAAACTACACCCCGTCCAGGACTACAGACAGCTGAACAAACTTACAGTCTGCAACCACTACCCGTTGCCGCTGATCCCAGAACTTGTTGACCGAATACGAGACACGTGACTATATACAAAGCTCGACATCAAATGGGGGTATAACAACGTAAGGGTTAAAGAGGGGGACAAGTGGAAGGCTGTGTTCAAAACCAATCATGGGCTGTATGAACCCCTCGTCATGTACTTTGGACTCACCAACTCCCCGTCCACATTCCAAGCAATGATGGACTGGACTTTCCGACCCCTTGCCCTAACGAACGAAGTAATTGTCTATATGGACGACATCTTGATAGCCACACCCCTTGACTACCCTCGGCATCATGCGGTCGTACATGAAGTTCTCCGCCTATGCCAAGAACACGACCTCTACATTAAGCCCAAGAAATGCGAGTTTGAAGTACTCGAAGTCGAATACCTGGGACTCATCATAGGCCATGGGAATCTGCAGATGGACCCTGTAAAAGTACAGGGCATTTGGGAATGGCCGGCCCCAAGGAACCTTTGCGAAGTACAGGCATTCCTCGGGTTCTGTAACTTCTACCGGAGATTCATTCGAGGCTTCTCCGCACTCGCATGACCATTACACGACCTAACCCACAAAGACACCCCATGGCACTGGGGACAACGTGAACAAGACGCATTCGATAATGTCAGATGCAGCATCAAACGCGAACCCACACTATTATTCCCCGACCTCACAAAACCATTTGAGCTGGAAGTTGATGCATCAAACGTCACCATTGGGGCTGTGCTGAATCAGCTCGGACCAGACCAAAAGTTACACCCCGTCGTGTTCCATTCTGAGTCCTTCAGTCAGACGGAACGCAACTACGACATTTATGACAGAGAATTATTGGCAGTCGTCAAAGCCCTGCAAGCATGGCGCACTTATCTCATCGGCTCCCCTTGTAACGCCACCACAGGGGCGTTAAGTACGACGTGTACTTCGACAAGTCAACGGGATCGGCAAGAGTGAACCGGTCAAGGTTCAGTTCGGTGGTGAACAAGTACCACTTGGTCTCCCAGGGACACAAGGGCAATAGCGGAAGCTCAGGCTCAAGCGCAAAGGCGAGCGAAACAGAGGACTCAAGCGCAAGGGCGAGTCAAACAGGGGTCGTGAGGCAAAGACGATTGTGGTATTACACAAGAAGTCAAGTCTACCGTACAAGCTAGGTAGCGTGCGACTTATATACTAGTACAGGATGTTTGTCAGAGACAAACATATGGTGCAATCATGAGTCAATGGTACTAAAGCGTAAACAAAGGGATGAATCGTAAAGGGAACAAGGAGACCCCGCGGGACGACGCGTGCCTCAGAAATGGTCAGCGGTCCGAACAGATCGTAAAACCGGCCATCCTATCGCCGAGGCGCAAGGTGCGAGATAGAAGCTGAGAAGTGCGAGGCATCGGCTCGTAACGTAATCGTACAGTGAATACGGAAGACGAAATCAGAAGACGAGATAAGAGAACAAAGATGTAATGGCGGTCATACAGAGGAGAAAATCGTAACACCCCTCATAAAATCATCATCCATACCGACCATGCCAACCTACAATACTGGAAAGAACCCCAAAAGATCAGCAGACGAGTCACATGTGAATTCCTAGAACTCTTGGAGTATGATTTCCTCTTAAAACACATCTCTGGAGTTAGGAACAGCCGTGCGGATGCCCTGTCACGAAGAGCGGACTACACAGCACATGAAGAGGACAACAATGACATTATTGTCCTCCCCGCGGAATGATTCCTCTGAGCAACTGAGACATCTATGCATGATATGGACATCTGGACCCAGATATCGCAGAACCTAGATGAAAAAGAAGTGCTGCGCTGGGTTGAGCCCTATAACCTGAAGAAGGTGGGGGGGCTGTGGTGGAAGAACGACGTGCTGGTTGTCGTGGGTGACAACGACCTTAAGTGGGGGGTAATCACCTTTTTCCACGATACACCTGCAATGGGACACCCGGGAATTGCAAACACCTACGAGTTACTACGACATGACTACTGGTGGCCCAACATGTGCAAGGATGTGGAAGACTATGTCAAAGGCTGCATGACATGCCAGGCAAACAAGGTCAACCCCTACCACCAAAAACCACACCTATTCCCAATCACTACAGACCCACATGCTGAACCATTCGAAGTTGTCGCAATGGACTTCATCACCAAACTCCCTCCCTCCAACGGGTACGACTCCATACTCACCATCACTGACCATGACTGCTCAAAAGCTGCAATCTTCATCCCCTGTAACAAGTCAATTACAGCAGAAGGAGTGGCACGACTTTACCTTCACCACGTGTACCTGCACTATGGCATACCCCGAAAGATTATCACTGACCGAGATCCCCAGTTCACCTCTGCCTTCATGACTAACCTCTGCAAAGTCTTGGGCATCTGTCAAAACATATCATCTGCCTACCACCCCCAGACTGACGGACAATCAGAACGAACAAACCAGTGGCTCGAACAGTACCTTTGACACTGGAGCAATATGCAGCAGGACAATTGGGCAGAAGCGTTACCAGTTGCCCAATTTGCGCACAACGCTTGGCCCAATGTGACTACAAAAGAATCGCCATTCTCATTAATCATGGGGTGGGAACCACGCACCACGTGGACACTGAAACCCACATCATCTCCATCCGTGGAACAATGCCTAGAAGATATGGTTATCAGATGACAACATGTGCAAGACTGTATCAAGCATGCGCAAGATCTGATGGCGAAAAGAGGAAAGACGCGCTTCATTCCCTATCAAGAAGGAGCCCAAGTTTGGCTCGAAGGTACGAACCTTCGTACCTTCTATCCAACCGCAAAACTAGCACCCAAACGGCACAGACCGTTCCGTGTCAAGAAGGTACTATCCAACGTATCATATGAGCTAGAACTCCTGAACATGTGGAAGATACACCCAGTCTTCCATGCAAACCTCCTTACACCATATAAGGAGACGGAGTTACATGGCACTAACTTCACGCGCCCACCCCCGGACCTGATTGATGGAGAAGAAGAATTCGAAGTAGAGCGAATCCTGCAGTCACAATCACATGGATGAGGGCGCAAACTTTAATTTCTCATCCAATGGAAGGGATTCCCGATAAGCGATAGTATGTGGGAACCCCTTGAGAATGTTCAGCACGTGCCAGATCTCATTGCTGATTTCTATCACCTAAATCCTACTGCCGAAGGGGCTGGCTGAAAGATATAAGACACGTCCTATCGACACCACTACCACTCAACCCCCTTCGCAATTCTCATCTCTGTCATGTCAAACACTCCCATCGTTTCCACCATCCCAATCCGTCGCCCCTCCAAGATTATTCTCGAGAACCTAACCGTACCTTCGCAGGACCTGGGTGTCCCCTCCGCGCCAGAGGGTTGTACGCTGTACTCTGTAGTCCCAGCCTCTCCCCTGCTCCCGATCTTAGCCCTTGCAGTCTCCACCCTTGCCTGGCAGGCCGAGGAGGCCGAACCAACCCCGGTAACCCCCTTTTCCATCAACACACCAGTTACTGTCCACATCCCTGCCACACCTACCAGTCTGCCCAAGCCTGTCATTCCCTTAACCCCACCACCACCACTGTCACCTCCCGCCGTCCTTGTAGCTCACATCCCCATACCACCATTCCCTGCAGAGTTGGATCACATGTTTACGCCAATTTCTCAGACACGTAGGGTCGAGCCTGACTCTATGCTCGCCCTCCTCAACGATGAAGAGGACGGAGAGGACGAAGACCCTGGCATCCCCTTCTTCTGCAACGACCCCAACACCCCCATGTTCTTCCCACTTCTAGTCAGAGAAGCCGGCACCAAAAGGCAGACCGTGCGGTATATCTACTACCGCCACAACTACCAGGAGGTCGTCAGGATGATGGGGAAGGGCCATCCCTGTTACGCGTCCCAGGTCTTCCTTCGGGATGTCTACACTGGGCAGTTGGCGCAGTATATCACTGATAACCAACTCAACATGTTCCATCCCCATGACCCCCGCACCATCATCCTTAACAAAGTGCTAGTTGAACTTCAAAACCCCCGCCTCCACACGGAGGTCTCTCGCCTCCATGATTGTCTCACGCGCTGAGACACCATCTGCACACAACAGTCAGACATCTGGCGATTGGAGATGGAACTGACACGGGACCAGTTCCACCTCGACATGGACCTTGCATCTGTCCAGAGGCGTCTTCAGTACGCGAGGGCCATTCCCCTCATCGCGGACAAGTATGCCGAGCTCAGTGCTAAGCCGGTGCATCCACGAAGCTCACCCAAGCCTACCCCCCTCATACCTCGAACCGCTGGGCCCAGCGAGATGCCCCACCTTCATGGGGAAGGCAGGGGGCGTCAGTGCAGGTGCTTCCAGTGTAGGTCGACGGAGCACCTTGTGGCTCAGTGCCTGGAGCGGCGTTCGAGAGAGCCATGTCAGTGGTGCGGGAGTCGGGCCCATTGCCTCGACGTCTGTCTCATCTGCTGACTCTCTCCTATGACACCCGTGCACAACGACCCTGACGCCCACCCTCAGTGGCACAGGAAGTGTCTGAGGTATGATGCCACACACGAGGAGATTAAGTGCCCACAGTATGAGATGTGTCAGGATTGTGGAGAAAGGGGGCGTTATATGTTCTTATGCCAGCACACCTGCCTGCGCACCCCTTCTCCCATCCCCGCTAACACCCCTGTTGACGATGACTGGTACTATGCCAGTGACTAGTTGAAGTCAAGGCGACTCTGATTCTGGTGGGGGGGTAATGTCACGAATTGCTGGTACTTTCCTTTGTCTTCTTTGATTACTGTACTTCTACAATATGTTCCCATGGTTCGCGTCCTTTGACTTCTATCTTGTGCCTTGCACCTCAGTGGCACACATCACTCTGCAGGATTCTCTTGTATTCCATATGACCTTCCCTTTGTTTCTTCATTTGTACGAGTCGCGTTAGGATTGTGCTATGTGTTTGCCTCGTGCAAACACCCTGTATTGGTATATAAGTCACGCCCTACTTAGCTTGTACGGTAGACTTGACTTCTTGTGTAATACCACATTGTCTTTGCCTCATGAACGACTCTTGACTCGCCAGTGCGCTTGAGTCCCCATTTAGCTCGCCTATTGCGCTTGAGCCTTGCCTTTCTACTATTATCCTCGGTTCCAGGGAAACCGAGCGATACTTGTGCATCCCTGAACTGAGTCCTAACCGACTCGTGCTCTTCCGATCCTGTTGACTTTGGACGGTACATGTCATACCTAACACCCCTGTGGTGGCATTACATATGTCTACCCAGTCGTTTACTGCTGGTCCTCGGATGAATCCCAACATGAGTACGACACGCAGGAAAGGGCTCTGAATGAGCTCATGGTTTCTATTTAGAAGGCGGTAGTGCCTGACTTCCCTTAGGAATTGCTCGCTTTTGGTGCGATCTCTGGTGAATGGTGTGGGAACAACACCCTTGAGGGCTCCTGTGAGAGGGGCAGTGGCCATGGGAGGTAGTGGGAATACAGGTGGAATGAGAGATGTAGAGGCAAGTGGAGATTGCGCAGTACTGAGTGATTTGACGAGTGTGAGGTCTATGTGGACCGGAGTAAGGTGACAGAATGCTTTGGTGAGTTCTTTGATGGGATCTGGAAGTGGAAGGTCGAGTTGGATGTCTTCTTCGATCTCTTCGATTGGTTCTTCTGCAGGGATCGGTGCAGCTGCTAGGGGAAGTCTCTCCAGATTGCTTTTATCTTTGGGGAGCCACCAGCCTAGGTTGAGAGGGTTTTCTCTGTCGATTCTAAGTGAATCCCTTGTGCAATAGATGTGTTGTCTGAGGTCAGAGTCAAAGTGTCTTTCGACAAAGTACCAGGCGTCATTAATGAACTCAAGGAGATAGACTTTCTGATTGAATATGCAGTGATAACCACCACATGGGTCAGTCAGGGAAGTGTTCCGATAAGCATCACCTAGTATGTGCAGAGGGAGATCGTCCGAGAGTCTCCTGAAGACCTCGACCCAATTGTTGTTTTCAGGGATGGTTAGTGTTAAACTAGCCATGGTTGGATGATATGTCCCTAGTTGTGGGACCCAGTTCAGTAATTTGCTAACCCAATCGCTTTGGCAATTTTATGGGGCCCAACATTGGAAAAGCTCTCGCAGTCACATGAGAGGGTCAGATACAATGGTTCTAGTCTTATTTCACGATCCAATGGCTCTCTCAGCGCAGATGATTGTGGTCAGGAAAGTTGTGCAGGGCCTGGGCACTATTCCGGGTTGTGGTCGGGTTCAGTTATGTAAGACGACTTGCCTCAAGCAAGTGAATGGTAATAGCAGTGGATTCGAGACAGAAAACAAGACTAGAATGAGGGGATACAAGCTACCCTACAGGCTCTTTTATACTATACATAATCCTTATTTTCTGTGATTTTCTATGGTTTTATCTGCAATGTGTAAGCCTCAGTCATAAGTAGCACACCATCTATTGTAAGGAGCATGCCATTGTAATCGATTGATAATTGTGTTGATAAGTGACCTGTGCGCACTTAGCGGCTCAAATGGACATGCAGATAACGGACTGCTTTAGATTAGATATACAGGACTTGTAGATTAGATTATTTTTGATCTTTACAATCTCGGACTTCTTGTATTCTTTATCTATGACATCACACATGTATATGACATCATGGACCACTCTGGATTGCCCTTGTACTACGTCCATATACTTTCCTTTGTTCTTATCTTTATTGTGATGTCACTATGATATCATAGTCTGGACTCTTCTTGTTCTATACGCCTTGTTCTCCAGAACAGTACACTCCTTTGTCCCTTTGTAGAACAATGCGTCCCTTGTATTTACTGTGACTCTGTGTTACTGGTATCACTCTGTATTCTGTATAAGTAGTGCAGCTTGTACGCTCCTGGTCCACATCAGTTCTCATCTGTTGTGTGCCAGATTACCATCTGCTTCACTTGCTTGACTACACTCTGTTGCTGCTTCCAGCCACTCTTGATATCTCACCACAGTCTTCAGTTCACTGTGAGTATCATCCCTCTATGTGCGCTGTTCATCAAATTGGAATCTTTCCAGAATAGGAACAGGAAATGCCAAGTCACAGGAAACATGAGAACAGAAGCAAATGACAGAACTTTCTAAGATTGATGGCACAATCTGGTGATCATGACACTTGCAGGCCTGTGTTGGCATTGTAGTGATGTGGCAGGGCATGTGTGCCTGCCATGTTGCATTGTAGTGACATGGTGGGACTTGCAGGCCATGTTGGAGTCATGGCAATATGGCAAGGCATGCATGCCACCATGTTGCATTGTAGTGACATGGTGGGGCTTGCTGTCCACGTCAGTGTTGTTGCATTGTAGTTCATGCCATTGCACACTGTGTGAACCTTAGGCCAATTTGATCTAGAAGAAAAAAATGTTGTAGTTAGTTGCAGTAATTTAAAGGATAAAAAAAACACTTAGCTGTATTCCTGGGCCAAAGAAACACAGTCAATGAGCTGAGTGTTGGACTTGATGATGACAGTTGTGATGATGTGT
>JAKELL010000547.1:0-26083 GCA_021524915.1 Lactarius akahatsu | reverse complement strand
GTACCTTACATCAAGGCTATGATTTCCTCACCTATATTCAAGGACACTCGTAGACGAATGGGCAACAGAAACCGCCAAATGGCTCGACACCCAAGCAAACAGAAACGACCCATGGCTCTGGGCAGGAGTAGAACTCGCATTCAAAGGACAGTTCCGCGACAACCTGGAGAAAGACCGCGCAAGAGTAGAACTAGACAAAGGGTTCAAAATGATGAACGAGGATATTGACAGCTACGTCACTAAATTCGAAAAGCTAGTCCGGCAAGCTGACTATCGCCTGGACGAACCCCTGGTCCTCGACAAGTTCACGAGAGGTGTACCCCTCAAACTATACCAAAACGCCTATCAATTCCACAACCCGCGCAGCTACTCCCAATGGAAAAGCGCGCTCATCGAACAACAAAAACGATACCTACATATGAAGGCCAGGGAAGGCGGTTTCGGAAGACAGCCACAGAATCTACAACGTCCTCATTCAAACCAACCATTTCGGTTCCAACCTCCACAACCACAGAAAAACCAACAAGGGTGGCAGCAATACCGAAACCACCCCGACGCAATGGACACCACCCCCGGGAGAATCAGGGCAAGAGTCGCAGAAATCAGTGACGTAAACCGAAACCACCCGGAAAACCCAAGAGACTGGACCCCGGGAGGAAGACCCCCCGTTCCCACCAAGGGCTGGATTTATGCAACGCAGAGGAGTTGGACGAGGAGTCCTAAACCTAAGGGACGTAACCTGTTATAATTGCAACCAGAAGGGGCACTTCTCACGAGATTGCAACCAGCCACAAAGGGCGCGAGGAAGAAGCGCATACATCGAGGAAGTTCCAACCGCACCACAAAGCGTAGCGGAGGAACCCCTCATCGACTTGGACGAACCAGTCCAAGCCAACAGAGGCACCGCCAACTCTCAAGTAAACGACCTACTGGGTCAAGTCGTGGCACTACCGGAGGAACAGAGAGGAATGTTCATGAGGGAAATGATGGGGAGACAGGATTTTCCGAACGCCTGAACCCAACGGCCTGGGTGAGGGCTCTAAATTGTAACTCAATGTTTATCACGCACTATCGATCTATGCACGTTCCAGTTTCGATTCGCACGAGTTACTTCATGGCCGACAAAAAAGCATTGGTGGACTCCGGAGCCACCCACAACTTCATACATCCTGACTTCGTCAAAAGGATGCAACTAGGAACTAACGAGTTGCCTAACCCGCGCAACATATGGAATATCGACGGAACACATAACAAAGGGGGAAAAATCACTCACTACGTCGATCTAAACATACAAACTGATGGAAAACTCAAAACCATCCAGTTCCTAATCACAAACGTAGGAGGAGAAGATATCATCCTCGGATATCCCTGGCTAGCCACATTCCAACCACGAATCCAATGGGCCACTGCTACCATGGATACCAAACAATACCCCATCATCATACGAACCATCAATCCCAACAAAGCCCCAACTCAAGCAGCAATCCGAACAGAACTGCGAAGAGCTATCGCGAAAATACAAGAGGATGAACGAATGAAGGCATTTGAAGAGCTGGAAGAGGAAACAACCCCGGTACACTTACGAACGACGGCAACCGACTTGGCAATCGCAGCACACGAATCAACAACACAGGAACTCCCCGAAGAATACAAGAGGCACGCAAAGGTATTCAGCGAAGAGGAATCCCATCGATTCCCACCATCCAGACCATGGGATCACGCTATCGACCTCAAACCGAACGCCCCGGACCATATCAACTGCAAAATCTACCCGCTGAACCAAGCGGAAGATAAGGCATTGGAAGAATTCCTAGATGAACAACTGGCCAAAGGATACATTCGACCGTCTAAATCACAGTACGCAGCCCCTTTCTTCTTCGTCAAAAAGAAGGACGGAAAGCTACGGCCGGTACAGGATTACAGGGAACTCAACGCTTGGACCATACGCAACCAATACCCATTACCGCTTATACCACAACTAATCGCGGACCTCAGCAGGGGATGGATATTCTCAAAGTTTGACGTTCGATGGGGGTACACCAACATCAGAATCAAACCGGGGGACGAACACAAAGCGGCCTTCAAGACTAAACGGGGATTCTTCGAGCCTTTGGTAATGTACTTCGGAATGACAAATGCACCGGCAACCTTCCAAGCAATGATGAACTGGACCTTCGCCCCTCTTATTGAACACCACGAGAAGAAGGGAACTATCATCCGCGTATACATGGACGACATCGGGGTAGCAACAGCCACGACAAGGGAAGCGCACACGGAAGCCATCCACGACATTTTGGACCTACTGGAACAGAACGACCTATACCTCAAACTGGAGAAATGCGTGTTCCACTCGGACACCCTTGATTACCTGGGGGTAATCATTAAGAAGGGGGTGATTCGCATGGACCCGGTCAAAGTCTCTGGAATCCGCGAATGGCCAACCCCAAAAAACGTCAAACAGGTGCGATCATTCCTGGGCTTCTGTAACTTTTATCGCGCTTTCATCCGAGGATTCGCTTCACACGCACGACCACTCAACAAACTCACACGAAAAGACACGGAATGGCAATGGGGAACAGAACAACAAACGGCATTCGACAAACTGAAAACCCTAGTAACAGAAGAACCGGTACTCAAACACCCAGAGCTCGACCAACCATTCGAACTAGAAGTCGACACCTCAGGATACGCGGTAGGGGCAGTACTACTCCAACGCGACAAAGACAACAAACGACACCCAATCGCCTACTACTCCAACACCCTTAACGCAGCAGAAAGGAACTACGACATCTACGATCTGGAATTGTTAGCTATCGTCAAAGCACTAAGGAACTGGAGACCTTACCTTGCCGGGTCACCCCACAAGATCAAAGTATTCTCCGACCACATGAACCTGCAATACTGGAGATCCCCACAAAAGATAAGCAGACGGGTAGCAAGGGAAGTGCTAGAACTCTCCGAATATGACATAGAGATTCACCACATCAAGGGAACAGCGAATGGAAGAGCGGACGCCCTGTCAAGAAGACCGGACTACGACCAAGGAGAGCATGACAACGAACAAGTCACAGTACTCCCAGACCACATATTCGTCAGAGCCGCAACAATCGACACAACGGACAACCCGACACGCATGAGCGCAACGATCCCTGTGGAAGAAATGCAGCCCACGTACCCAGTATACACCCAGGATAACAACATCGTCACGAAATGGGTAGACCCACACAAACTCAAACGCATTGAAGGCACTTGGTACAAAGAGGGACGAAGAGTAGTCACTGGCGACGCCCACGAACGGAAGCGTATTATACAAGCCCACCACGACACCCTCGCATACGGACACCCAGGGATTAACCGAACCATCAAATTGATCGAAAGATACTATTGGTGGCCAGGACTCCGGCAAGAAGCACAGGATTACGTTAAAGGATGCGCCGACTGTCAACGAATCAAAGTCAATAACAGACCAACACGCGCACCTCTACAACCGATATTCCCAAAACCGGAAGCAACCCCATTCGAAGTTATAGCCCTAGATTTCATCACCAAATTACCCCAATCGAACGGCTGTGACTCCATACTGACAGTAACAGACCACGACTGCTCTAAAGCGGCAGTATTCATCCCATGCCTAGAAGAAATAAGCGCGGAAGGAACGGCGGCCCTGTACGTGACACATGTTTTTCCCAGGTTCGGACTGCCAGCGCGCATCATCAGCGATCGAGACCCCAGATTCGCGTCAAAGTTCACCCGCGAACTGTGCCGAATACTCGGCATAGAACAAAACATCTCCACCGCATACCACCCCAGAACTGACGGCCAATCGGAACGAACCAACCAATGGCTAGAACAATATCTAAGATTCTGGGTTAACGAACGACAGGACGACTGGACACAATACCTACCAATGGCGGAATTCACGCATAACAACTGGCCTAACGAGTCCACCAAGGAATCCCCGTTCAACGTCCTTATGGGGTATAACCCGCGCGCTGATTGGATCGATCGACCATCCCCTATTCCACAAGTGGCGCTACGAGCGCAACAATTCAAGGAAGCTAGAACACGCGCCCAGGAACTGATGATCAAAGCGCAGCAAGGATGGATCAAACACAAGGACACCCCAAAATACCAAATTGGGGACCTCGTGTGGCTCGAAGGACGCCACCTACGTACCAACCAACCAACGGCAAAACTTGCGCCCCGAAGACATGGCCCCTTCCAGATCATCCAGGTGATGTCCGCAGTCAACTACCGCCTAGAACTTCCCACGCAGTGGAGCATTCACCCAGTGTTTCACACGGATCTCCTTACTCCGTACAAAGAAACTCCCACACACGGACCAAACTATCAGCGCCCACCACCGGATCTAGTTGATGGGGAAGAAGAATACGAAGTCGAGAAAATTCTAGACTCCCGGCGATTCGGCAGGACGAGAAAACTGCAGTATTTGGTCAAATGGCGTGGATACCCGGTGTCATGGACGCGTATATTATTTTCCCTATTTTTCTGTATTTTTACGGAATTATCTGGTGAAGATATAAAGGGCCGAAGTACGAGATATTGTTAGTCACATGCTGCCATCATGTGCACCCTTGAGCACGTGACCCTGGGATAGTTGCACCCTTAACGGGACAACCCAATCCGGTCACATTTCCATTTACGTACGGACTCACACGATTGGTAGATAAGGAAGGAACCTTCTAGATAGTTCTAGACTTCGCTTAGTAGTTCACGCTTACTCGCTGTATTAGGTTTTACTCAGCAAGATAAGGCATCGCGTCAGCGCCATGACTAGTGCATCAGTCAGCACAATAGATAGCGCTATTATTAGACACGACGCGTCAGCTCCTGAGTCATGGAGTCTTACTGTACACTTAGTAATAGTGTTTAGACTCAGTTCAAGCTCAGCCACAGTAGCGTATAAAAACCTCCTGTAGCGTCCTGAGTGGAACCAACTTGTCCTCTTGGTTCTCCACTCAGGTGCGTATTTCCCTTGTATTCCTTACTCTCCAAATCTGAACTGGTCCTCTTGGTTCTCCACTCAGCGTACCACAGCGTGATCACTGACGTCTTGAGTTCTTGCATAAAGACTCTGAGATATTCGTCCACTCCGCTGTGACTGTGCGTTAGCGCGTGATTTATCTCCGCGCCAGGCTTGGGTGTGCTCACCAGACAGTTCATTTATAGTTCGCACTTGAGCTTGACGTAGCGAGGTTGTCATACCGCTACATTAGGACAAGTTCCTTTTCACTCTCTTGAGCCCCGCGCTCACCAGTTTTATCATTTCCCCTCTAGGTGGTTGACGACCATCAGTCCCTTGTGTTATCTACCTCACTCTTTGCCTGGGGAAGTCCGTAAGCAGAATCTGTGCATTTGTGGTACAACTGTAGTGTCCGTAAAACCGGCATACATTGTGCTTGCCTTTATTGGGTCTATCTGGTCATCAGTAGACGCCTCTGGGTACTGGCTGCAGAACTGGTCACCACGCCAGATAAGCTGCAGTTAGACATTGAGCCAGCCAGGCCTAGCCTGCGACAGCTGTACGCGTACCAACCAGAAAAGTTTGAGAGCGCTTCGGCGTGAGAGGCAGCCAACAGGTCGAGAAGACTGAGGCAGACAGCCTTGTAGCTCTACACATAACCCTTCATTATTCCCGAGTGTTCCTTTATCGCCGCAGCCTCGCGCAGTGTGAAATATCACTGTGTATTGGTCTCGCTTGATAGGACATTCCAGTCACCCTCGAGTTAGCGTTTCGCGCTCGTTGTATCCCGTCGTCTAAACCCACCTCCTCACATTTCCAAACTGCCTCGCATATTTGCGAACGTCCGCACCCGCCTTCGTCGTCTCTTCAGGAGGAGACAAGCTTCTATCACACCACCCCAGACTACAGCCTCTGCTTCGGCATCGCTGCACGTGCACCCGGACACCCAGTCTGAACAAGACCGGATCCCCTCCCCGGTGTACGCATCACCTTCACCTACACTTTCAACAAATTCATTCCATTCCGCCTACTCCTCCTCCCAAGCCACACTCGCCCAGTCAGGTGAAAGTTTCATTGACGAAGACGGTGTCAACATCCGTTACCAGGGGTTCCAACTCGAACTGCCCCCTCGTAACATCGCAGAACAATACGTTCAGGCAATCTACCACGACCCCGAGTACCGTTACGGATTACTAGAACTCTACGGCCTAGAAATCCCCGTCCTCGGAACAGAATTCACAGTTCCGCAGTTGATAGCCATCGCTGTGAACCTCATCCCTCGTCTCGAAACCCCTCCTCACCCACTCATCTCCCACGTAAGGGAAGACGAAGAACGTGGCTCCCAAGAAGGGGAAACAAACAGCTCGTCTAGCACAAGCTCAGTATCCCAGCGGAGCTCGCTCGAAATTCGCCCTCCCTCCTCCCACTAAAAGAGAAAAGGAATTCATATCTCACGTCCAAGATTGGGACGAGATCTCCCCAGACGAACAGTTAATCCTACTAGAAGACTTTCGTCGGGCCCAGGAGAAACTAGAGAAGGAAGAGAGACAAAAGGAGTTAGACAAAATGTCACAACCCAGCGGAAGCACCCTCCCCGCCGCCGTACCACCCTCACCACTACCCCCACCTACTGTCCAGGACTGCCTGGACCTCATTAATCACCTCGGCATCGCCGTCGGCAATCTTGCACAACAAGTCACAGCCCTGACAGCGCAGGTAGCCTCGGCAACCGCCACCCGACCCGGGAATGGAAAGAACAAGGAAATAGTGGCCCGCCCAAAGCCTTGGGATGGGAAAGGCTCCTCATCGGATGCCCGTCATTTCCTTGCCGCCTTCCACAACTGGGCAGGATCACTAGGGGACGCCATGAACACATGGCATACAGTGGATAACAAGTGGTATGCGGACGAACACAGGTGGATCGCGGCCGCCCTCAATCTGATGGAAGGGGACGCAAAAACCTGGGCACTCCCGTATCTGGAGTCCGCCAACCAAGGGACCATTCCCTTTGGAGGAAATTGGTCGGACTTCGTCAAGGAGTTCAACCGCAGGTTCAGCCCCCTGGACGTCCAAGATATAGCTCGAGAAGAGCTGAAGAAAACAAAACAAGGAAAAAGGACGGTTGCCGAATATGCATCCATATTCGAGCAGTACTCCGGACAGACCGGGTGGTCCATCGTGGATCTCCGCACCCGCTTCTATGATGGTCTCACAGACGAGATCAAGGACCTCCTTGCCATCACTGACAAGCCCCATAACACATACGACGAGCTCAAGCAAAGTGCGCAAGTCATCGACCAACGACTGCGCCAACGCCAGAGCGAGAAGAAAGGAAAATCTTCATCGTCATCACCACACACAACCTCCAACCCGGATGCCATGCAAGTTGACGCTACGCGCCAGCAAGGCAGCAAGCCGAAGGAAGAAATCTTCAAAACTCGGGGCGAGTTCCAGGTATGGATGAGAGGAAGATGCTACGGGTGTGGCTCGAAGGAGCATACTAAAAAGGATGGAAACCACGAGCGCGACGTCTGCAACTGGTGCCAAAGAGCAGGGCACCGAGCAAACGTTTGCCAAAATAAAAGAATGGGGAAACCGGCTAAAGCGAAAGCCGCAGCAACAACGGAATCCCCTAGTCCACCATCGTCGTCCAATACTGCGGCAGCAGCCGCCACAAGTACTTCCCCCGCCCAGACGTCCCAGGCAGACGTGGCGAAGTTGTTGGGAATGTTGGAAAAGCAGCAAGAACAGCTGGATGCGTTCAAGGCGGCTTTTTAGATCAGGGGTCGCGTATAGCTGCGACCGGCCCCTCTACAGTAGATGACTCGGCTTCATGTAGTTGTAATATATGTTTACGCTCTCGCCTCGTTTCGGACTCACCTTCTGTAATTCATACGATTCATGCCTGTAAGTTAGATAGTAGTGTTAGTTCAGCTCCTTGTTTTCCTGATTCTGTTACATCTACATCTGCCTCGGAGATGAACAATAGTAGTGTTCCCTTTGCTCCACTTTCTACAGAAGCAATGCCGCACGTGATGATTTCTGATGCAGCACTGTCTTCTACTATTATTCCCGAAACAAAAGATAAAAAATCACATTTTCATATTTCTGTGTATTTAAAAGGACGTCATCGTACTGTAAAAGTAGCAGCAATGGTAGACTCTGGGGCAACTTCGTTGTTCCTGGACAAAAGGTACGCTGACCGCCACAAGATGTTGCAGGTTCCTCCTGACAGCCCCATCACTCTATATAACATAGACGGGACTCTCAATGAAGCCGGTAGTATCACCCATAAAGTCAGACTCTCTCTGAAAGTCGGCCCAAGTGAAGAAAGTTACGACTTTCTAGTCACTTCACTCGGCCCAGAGAATGTCATTTTGGGACTACCATGGCTAAGGCAGAGGAACCCGCAAATAGATTGGCAGGAAGGCACCATGCGCCTCAACTCGACCGCTGAAACAGCGCAACCAGAGTTGGAGGTAGAGGTGACGCGCATTATGGCAAACCGGATGGAACGCCGCCGTCTCCTTGCGGAGAAAGTGCTTGACACGGTCCAAGACGAAGTTTTCTGTTTGGCAGGCTTCACATACTCTCAGCAAATCGCCGAGAAAGCCACCGCCTCCAAACCCAAGAAAACCTTCGAAGAAATGGTACCAAAGCACTACAGAGACTTCGCAAAAGTTTTCTCTGAGGAAGAATCCCAAAGGCTCCCTGAGCATCAACCATGGGATCACGCTATAGACCTTGAACCAGATGCCGTTAAACACTGGAGGGTCAAAACGTATCCCATGTCCCCAAGCGAGCAAGTGGAACTCGACAAATTCCTGCAAGAGCACATCTCAAAAGGATATCTGGTCCCATCTAAGTCACCGATGGCATCACCAGTATTCTTCATAAAGAAAAAGGACGGCAAACTCCGTCTAGTGCAGGATTATCGTCGCCTTAATAAAATCACTATTAAGAATCGTTATCCACTACCACTCGCCGCAGACATCATAAACCGGTTGAAAGGAGCTAAGATCTTCACTAAGTTCGACGTAAGATGGGGCTATCACAATATCCGAATTAAACCCGGAGACGAGTGGAAGGGTGCTATTATCACCAACCGCGGGCTGTATGAGCCAAAAGTCATGTACTTCGGTATGACCAACAGCCCAGCCACCTTCCAAGCCCTCATGAACGCCGTCTTTGCCGATCTAATCGCAGCAGGAGAGGTCGCAGTGTACATGGATGATATCCTCATCTATAGTAACTCCCTGGAGCACCACCGCAAAATCGTACGCGAAGTGCTCAGGAGATTACAAGAACACGACCTTTATCTCAAACCTGAGAAATGCGACTTTGAAAGGCAAGAAATGGAGTATCTTGGGATGATCATCCGCCCCGGAGAAGTGCAGATGGACCCTGGCAAGGTCGCTGCAGTAAGGGAGTGGCCTACACCCACAACGCTCAGAGAGGTTAGAGCGTTTATCGGGTTCGCCAACTTCTATCGTCGATTCATCAAGGACTTCGCGGCTATCGCCCGACCCTTGCATGACCTCACGAAGAAGGACACTCCATGGCATTGGCATTCTGAACAGCAGAAGGCTTTCGACCACTTGAAGGAGAGCTTCGTACGAGAACCCATTCTCAAAGTGTACGACCCACAGCTTCCAACAAGGGTCGAAACCGACGCTTCAGGATTTGCTACTGGTGGTATACTTACTCAAAAATATCCTGATGGTCTCTGGCACCCCGTTGCGTATCGCTCGCAGTCTATGAGCAAAGAAGAACGCAACTACGAAATCTACGACAGAGAAATGCTCGGCTTAATCCGTGCCTTAGAGGACTGGAGACATTTCCTCGAAGGCATCTCCTTTGAAGTGATCACCGACCATAAGAACATGGAATGGTGGGCAAGCATGAAAGACTTAAACCGCCGACAGGCCCGATGGGCCCTGTACTTAAGTCGCTTCGCCTTCAAAATCACTTACAAAAAGGGAGACTCCATGCAAGCCGACGCATTAAGTAGATTTTCGAAAGACCACATCAGAGACAACGAGGATAACCGCCAGGTTCAGGTTTTACAACCTAAGCACTTCCTCAATGCCGCCCAAGCACACTTCCGCCCAGAAGTGGACTCCCTAGGGAATCGCATAAGACTCGCATCCATTCGAGAAGCAGAAGTAATAGAAGGTCTTAAAAGCCTACAAAAGACCACTCCAAAAGCTCTCATGGACGGAGTCGCGATGTGGGAGGAAGATGACGGCCTAGTCTACCACAGGGGGAAACTGTAT
Organism: Lactarius akahatsu; assembly: GCA_021524915.1. Taxonomy (NCBI): domain Eukaryota; kingdom Fungi; phylum Basidiomycota; class Agaricomycetes; order Russulales; family Russulaceae; genus Lactarius; species Lactarius akahatsu. The sequence goes on along the minus strand of JAKELL010000547.1, from coordinate 15,823 downwards.
GTTCCCAACGACCGGACATTAAGACGAGACGTGGTCAAGTCATGCCACGACTCTGTCACCACCGGTCACCCTGGTAAGAACGGCACCATCGAGCTAGTCAGCCGCTATGTAATGCCACCACTGGCGTTAGTCCGACTTGGACACGAAAGGGCGTTCGCGACTTAGCAGAATATCCCTTCGAGGTCACGTGACCTAATCACGAGATACACGGCGCTTATGGGCACGTGATCTGAACGTACACTAGGGCAAGTCGTGCCACTAGGTAATCCGATGTTCGCAGAAAGACGACTTGCTCGGAAAGAGACAAGCGAGGCACACGTGAGAAGACGAGTGGAAGTGGTGAATTGAAGAAGACCAAGATGGCGAATCTTGGTCTTATCGAGCCACTATTTATACATATACGAGGTAGCTTTAAAGCTCCTCCCGAATCTGTACGACGAATGGCGTATGTAGCTCGAACCCTACTATCGCTATCCTAGTGTTTACTAATGCCACATCAGCATGTGATAACGCTGCTGGCTGACTGATACGACTGTCCATGACTCATTACTACTTACTAACGAGGTCATAACCGTAAGTAAGAGTCCACTTCTTTGCGTACCGTAACACCACCCCCTTTTCAGCCGCGACGACCACGGCGCCGAGTTGGTCCGATCCCTCCAAGCCACCCTTCTTGCACTTCTTCGACTCGATTGTGGATGTCCGCCATCTCCAGTCTGAACTTGGAGCGAGCGACGTCGGCTTGTACGCCTCCTAAGGCTGTCGAGAGGGCGTGGAGACGGTGCTCGATCCTTTCAGCTTCTGCCTTGAGCGAGCGGAATCTATGCAACTCAGCTTTTAGCCCTGTGTCCTTCAACTCATTGACCGCCGTGTCGAGACGATGTTGGTTGGCATGGCCTGCGGCGAGGGACCGCAGCTCCAACTCCCCGTAGTGAGGTTTGCCTCGCTCCCGAACTTGGGGCTCCGCGTAAAGCGGCTTTGAGTATGTCTTGTCGCTGTCCGCGGCGAGGCTGAGGACGATGGGGTCGGCGGTCATGATGACCTGAATGTATGCCGCCTGTTACGGTTTCGCCCGTAACTGTTCCCCCGAACACCCCTGCAAGACCTCGGAACACTGCCGTGAAGCGATCACATGCTGATTATGCCGAAGAAGAGGTTGAAGTTATGGGACTTGTGGCTTCGTATGCCCAACAACCAGCTAAGTCACGTGACTTTCCCAACTACCACGGATTCGCTCAAGAATACTGGGAGTAGATCACGTGATCTTACGTCAAACGCCCGTCACGTGACCCTGGCACGTGACCTGGCTAGACTTGCACCAGAAGGGTCCAGATGAGCTTGTGCCTGGACCGGTCTCGACTGCCTCGTGTTTGTGATGACTCGTATGTGCCTGATCGATTGTGCCTTGATTCTGATGGATTGTACACGTTTGCGTTCTGATTGGATGGAAGCAGCGCTCATACAGCTGCGGATGCTTATCTCTGACTCATACCTTTGCGCCTTACTGCCATTGGTGGATTGTTATCTCTGACTCGTTTGTGACTCATTCCTAGGATCCGGATATTAGGGTTTCGGAGTTCCAAGCTGGGGTTCAAACCTCCTTGGACATGTATATAGACTGGGGCTTATGGTCGCTGAAGACCTAAGCTTGACTTCTTGGATTATACCACCCACTGTAGTGCCACTTCTGCGCTGACCTGCCAGTTGTGTGCTGATAGCTACCTTTGGTGCATATACATCTGTTGAATCGTCCTTAGCTGAGGGATCACCGTAAGGCCCCTATCCTTTCCTTTCCGCTCTACTCTTGCCGTTCAAGGAACGTGCTGCACCATTCTCCTTTGGTTGTGCTGTCTTGCCGACCATTCATTCATACCAACTTCGACTTGCTCTCTTCACTGCCCTCTGCATCCTTTGGGCTACGCTACTACGTCTCGTTATCGAGCTAGTACAAGATCGAGCACGAGACTTCGACATATCCCGGTGATCGTTGGGTCGTCCCGATAGCCTTGTCCGCAGTACAAGAAGGAACGTCCGGTGGAACGTTACATTAAGTCAAGCTTCTTCTACCCTTCCGTCACCAATATGTCACGATACGCTATTTTGGAGAACTACGTCAACGATGATGAAGACCTCTGTGCCGGCTACGAGAGCTGTGCTGAAGAACAGGAGTCTCAAGAAAGACAAGAACTACGCTATGCCATATCGGCGCGCCATCAAGAACAACACCCCTCGGAATACGAGTACGAGGAGGACGAAGAGTCGCTCAACGACTACGGATACGGTCCTGCCAAGGATGAAGAATCCCCTTGTGCTGTAGAGGAACCCAAGAGACGTCTATTCCTTCCCTCTGACCTCGCTCGCGCTGACCCTGCCGAGGAGGACGATGAACAGTCTGAAACAGAATCGGAAGAGGAGCTGCGCATGGGCGCAATCGGTCGTGCTGAAGAAGTCCTCGCTGAGGATGCCGACCAGGGAGATGCCAACTCCGAAGAAGTGGCTGCTGAAGAAGATGGAGAGGCCAACTCCCAAACAGTGGCTGACGACGAGGAAGAAAGGGATGCCAACCCTGATCCAGTGGCTGAAGACGAATACTACGAGCCGGAGGTCATCTATGGGCGCTCCGAAGACCGCGCTGCTCTGCCGGTGTTATTCGAAGGCAACCCTGAGGAAGCCGACGGATTTGTTAAGGCGTGGGACGAATGGCGATATCAGCTAAGTCCCCAATTCTCGCAATACCAGTACACGACGATATTCCTGTCCCTGATCCGACCGCCAGTTGATCGCTGGGCCCGCGATATGATCTACAAGATCGAACAATGGCGCGAGGAGGGCATGGATGACGACGACGACATGCTCCTTGAAGATGTAATCGGGAGATTCATGGACGAATTCGTGCCGCGTGACGACGCGAGAGAAGAATACGTCGAAGACATACCCGGTGCTGAAGACCCGGAAGACGAACGCGACCCAGGCTACGATTTTCCTGTTGGCAACCGTCGTGAGGGACATCTTGATGATTGGGAAGTGTCTCCTCCTCCCTCTCTGTCTGCAGATGATAAAGCGACAGAAGAAGAATCGCCTGACGAGGCTGAAGAATACGTTGAAGAATACAGCCAGGATGACTTGGTCGACGACTACTATTGGACGCCGTACGACTTCAAATCTGAAGAGAGGGTACCTCCGCCGCGCGGGACGCGTGCTGACAAGGAGCAAACCTCGAAGAAGAAAAAGCGGGCCGCTAAGAAGAGCGTGCTGACACCGCAAGTTCAAAAACTGATAGAAGCCTTCCGGGACATAGAAGACGAAAACCCGGAAGATGCCCAATACATCGCGGACACCCTGCAAGAGCAACAAGCATGGGATGGTCCCAATACGTTCACAACGCCGGCTGCAACATGGGATGGACCTGAAACGTTCTATACCCCGCCACCTCCTGACCCGACACCTGCCTCCTGGGGGAGTGCTGAAGCCGATGCCGCGCAAGAGGCGCAGGCTGCAGAAAACACCGGATGGTTTGCGTACCAGAGCAACCCCGACGCCATGGACCTAACCGCTGGAAGGGCGTGAGCCCAAGCCAAAGCTAAGTGCCACCATTGCTGGCAGACCGGACATACTCGGAGGAATTGCCCAAATCAGGATTCGCCCCGACACCGGTCATGGATGGAAGAATACAACGACGACGATTCGGTGCCGCGCGCTGACCTGCCGCGAGCTGATAACCGAAGGACTTCCCCGATGCCGCGCGCTGTTCCGCCGCGAGCTGATAATCGCGGAAGATCCCACACCGTCAAGACCGTCTATGCAAGCGACAGAGCCACCTACGCCCCGACAACAAGACATGCGCCGACAACGGTCGTGCTGCCCCAAACACCCGAGAGACGTGCTGCCACTCCTTCGCCGTCCCCCATCTCTGACGTTGGCTTTAAGCCGATACAACACCCGTCTCCCGTACCGCTGAGCGAAGATCAGTTGGTCAGTCTATGGGAAGACCTTTCTATCAGTCGCGCTGCCGCCTACCGCAACCAGGATGCCAAGCTCGTCAAGCGATACGACGACTGGAGCTCCTGGGTCAAGAAGAAGATTGAGGAAGGAAAACCTCGGGAAACCATCGACTCACTGGAACGAAGACTGCGGGCAACGGAACACGCCCTGCAAGAAGCCAAGAAGAAAAACGAAGGCTTCAAAGTCCAAAAACTCGACCGCGCCGCTAATCAGATAGCTGGCGAACTCCTCAAACGCGATCTCTACTACCACCCCGCCATGCACACCACCGAAAACGTCCTACGACAACGTGGGCGTTGTTTCAGAAGAGAGGGTAATGTTACGGTTTCGCCCGTAACTGTTCCCCCGAACACCCCTGCAAGACCTCGGAACACTGCCGTGAAGCGATCACATGCTGATTATGCCGAAGAAGAGGTTGAAGTTATGGGACTTGTGGCTTCGTATGCCCAACAACCAGCTAAGTCACGTGACTTTCCCAACTACCACGGATTCGCTCAAGAATACTGGGAGTAGATCACGTGATCTTACGTCAAACGCCCGTCACGTGACCCTGGCACGTGACCTGGCTAGACTTGCACCAGAAGGGTCCAGATGAGCTTGTGCCTGGACCGGTCTCGACTGCCTCGTGTTTGTGATGACTCGTATGTGCCTGATCGATTGTGCCTTGATTCTGATGGATTGTACACGTTTGCGTTCTGATTGGATGGAAGCAGCGCTCATACAGCTGCGGATGCTTATCTCTGACTCATACCTTTGCGCCTTACTGCCATTGGTGGATTGTTATCTCTGACTCGTTTGTGACTCATTCCTAGGATCCGGATATTAGGGTTTCGGAGTTCCAAGCTGGGGTTCAAACCTCCTTGGACATGTATATAGACTGGGGCTTATGGTCGCTGAAGACCTAAGCTTGACTTCTTGGATTATACCACCCACTGTAGTGCCACTTCTGCGCTGACCTGCCAGTTGTGTGCTGATAGCTACCTTTGGTGCATATACATCTGTTGAATCGTCCTTAGCTGAGGGATCACCGTAAGGCCCCTATCCTTTCCTTTCCGCTCTACTCTTGCCGTTCAAGGAACGTGCTGCACCATTCTCCTTTGGTTGTGCTGTCTTGCCGACCATTCATTCATACCAACTTCGACTTGCTCTCTTCACTGCCCTCTGCATCCTTTGGGCTACGCTACTACGTCTCGTTATCGAGCTAGTACAAGATCGAGCACGAGACTTCGACATATCCCGGTGATCGTTGGGTCGTCCCGATAGCCTTGTCCGCAGTACAAGAAGGAACGTCCGGTGGAACGTTACACCGCCTGGGTAGTAACACCCTGGGCGTCGGTGATAGGGAAATGGACAAACTTGTCCCCCCGGTTGTGAGTGTACCCGTAGGGGGCGAAACGGGAGTCGGTGAGGCGGCGATGGAGAGTCGTGGTATGGTGAGATGAGGATGGGATGTCTACTTGAAGAGAGCCTCGGTAGATGGGGCGGCCCACTGTGTCAAGGGTGTAGGGGGTCTCGTCGGGGTGGTCAGAGTCCGTGGTTGTGATGATGAAGGGGTGCTCAGCTGGATACCACTCCCTGAGCTCGCGTTCGGGCTGCTCCCGCACTTGACGCGCATCGTCTCGTCGAACAGTTTCCTCCTCTCGAGGATCTTCGTTCTCCTTGTCGCTGCCATCGCCAACTGCTCGAGCTTCCACCTCTCCGCTGTTAGCCTCCACTCCTCCCATCGCGTCGTGTTCGGGTTCTTGACGCGTTTCGACCCAGTGCTCCACTCGAACCGGGAGAGGTCCCGGTGAGGAAGGCGCACAGTCTCGGAGAGCTGCGCGAAGCCTATCAACTTCGGCCTGCGTATACGGGCGGTGGTTGAGGTGTTGGCCTTCGGTGCCGAGCAGCCAGTAGGTTGTGGGGGTGTTGGGGTTGTCGAGGTCTTCGATGGGGGCAAGGTTGTCGAGGGCGGTCGTAAGTTCCTCGTGGGTGAAGGACCCTCGGAGGTTGGCTGTGATGGCGGGAGAGGAGAGTGAGGAGGACATGTCGATGGGAGGTTGGAATCCAGTGTGAAGGAATGGGGAAGACTTAGCGTCGTCTGCTTGGTTTATATATGTCCTCGCAGCTTTTGAACTCCGTTTGTACTCCGCTACGGCTTCTTCGGCGAATACGTCATTCTCGTTGACCCACTGGTTTTCCGAGTCTGGGTACCCCTTCCATTTCACGAGGTATTGGAGTCTTTTGTTCCGGCCGAAGCGCCTTGAGTCTAGGATGCGCTCCACTTCGTACTCCTCTTCCCCATCCACTAGGTCCGGTGGTGGGCGTTGGAAGTTTTCCCCATGTAGGGGCGTCTCGCGATAAGGTGTGAGCAAGTCGATGTGGAATACGGGGTGAATACTCCACTGCGTGGGAAGTTCCAGTTGGTAATTGACCGGTGATAGGACACGCGTGATTTTGAATGGGCCATGCCGTCGTGCTGCCAGCTTGGCGGTTGGTTGATTAGTTCGTAGATGCCGCCCTTCTAGCCATACTTGGTCCCCAACTTGGTACTTGGGTGTGTTTCGATGTTTGACCCATAGTGATTGTGCCTTTTTGATGAGGTTCTGGGCCTCTTTCCGCGCTTCTCGGAATTGCTGGAGTCGCGTGAGCACTTGTGGGATAGGGGATGGCTTGTCGATCCAATCAGCACGCGGGTCGTATCCCATCATGAGTGAGAAAGGGGACTTCCTTGTTGCCTCGTGTGGCCAGTTGTTATGTGCGAATTCCGCCATTGGCAGGAATTGCGCCCAATTATCTTGGCGCTCGTTGGTCCAGAACCTCAGATACTGTTCCAGCCATTGATTGGTCCTTTCCGATTGTCCATCAGTTCGGGGATGGTACGCCGTGGAAATGTTCTGATAGATGCCGAGGATTCGGCACAATTCGCGTGTGAACTTCGATGCGAATCTCAGGTCGCGGTCGCTGATAATTTTCGCCGGTAATCCGAATCTCCGAAACACGTGAACGACGTACAATGCAGCGGTTTCTTCCGCGGATATCTCCTCGTTGCAGGGGATGAATACTGATGCTTTGGTGCAGTCGTGGTCGGTTATGGTGAGGATCGAATCGTATCCTTGTGACTCCGGTAGTTTAGTGATGAAATCGAGGGCGATGACTTCGAATGGCTTAGCGTCAGGTGTCGGCGTGATGGGTACTAGTGGGGCTCGTGTCGGGCGGTTGTTGACTTTGTGACGTTGACATTCCGCGCAGCCTTGAACGTACTCGGTGACGTGTTTCAACATGTTTGGCCACCAGTGGTCGCGCTCGATGATTCTCGCAGTTCGCTTGATTCCCGGGTGACCGTAGACAGGGGGGTCGTGATGGTTGGCGATAACCGTGCGGATCTCTTCTGGGCCTCCGGTGATTACTCGTGCGCCTTGGTGGTACCAGACCCCTTCGATCTTCTTGAGCTTGTGCGGATCTACCCAGGGGCGTAGAATGTTTTCGTCTTGTTCGAGGGTTTCCGGTGATTGCGCGGTGGCGTTTCGCACAAATACCTTCTCGGGTAGGACGATGACTCCTTCGTTGTCTCGTTCTCCTCTGTCGTAGTCGGGTCTTCGTGATAGCGCGTCTGCGCGGCCGTTGTTGGTTCCTTTAATGTGGTGGATTTCGAAGTCGTACTCCATGAGTTCCAGGACCTCTCGAGCTACGCGGCGACTTATCTTTTGTGGTGTCTTCCAGTGTGTGAGGTTGAGGTGGTCGGAAAAGATTTTGATTTTGTGTGGTGAGCCTGCCAGGAATGGTCTCCAGTGTCGTAGTGCTTTGACAATCGCCAGGAGTTCCAAGTCGTATATGTCGTAGTTGCGTTCCGCTTCATTTAGGGTGGCTGAGAAGTAGCCAAGTGGATGTCTTTTCCCGTCTTGCTTCTTCTGTAGGAGTACTGCACCTACTGCGTATCCCGATGCGTCTACTTCAAGTTCGAATTGGTCTGTTAGCGTGGGATGTGTGAGTACTGGTTCGCTTGTGACTAGGCGTTTGAGGGTTTGGAAGGCCGTTTCTTCGTCTTTGCCCCACGTCCACTCTGCGTCTTTGCGTGTGAGTTTGTTGAGGGCTCGTGCGTATGTGGCAAAACCGCGAATGAAGAGGCGATAAAAATTGCAGAAGCCCAAGAAGGAGCGTACGTCACGTACTTTTGTGGGTGTGGGCCAGTCGCGTATGCCAGCAATTTTTACGGGGTCCATGCGAGTCACCCCCTTTTCAAGAATTACCCCCAGGTAATCCATTCGCGGTTGGTGGAATGTACATTTGGACGGTTTGAAGTATAGGTCGTGGTCGAGTGCTACTTGGAGTACGGCGCAAACGGCGTCCACATGTGCTTGAAGTCCTACGTGTTCGAGGGTAGCAATGCCGATGTCATCCATGTATACTCGAATAACTGTTCCCATTGCTGCAAAGACTCGGATCGTGTCGCCTAGGATGTCGTTCATCATGTTCTGGAACGTTGCCGGTGAATTTGTAAGTCCAAAGTACATGACGAAGGGTTCGAAGAGGCCGTATTTTGTCTTGAAGGCTGCTTTGTATTCATCGCCTTCTTTGATGCGTATGTTGTTGTACCCCCAGCGGACATCGAGTTTCGTGAATATGTGTCCGTTCCCCAGGTCATTGATGAGTTCTGACATAAGGGGTAGTGGGTATTGGTTACGCACAGTGCAGGCGTTGATTCTTCGGTAGTCCTGTACGGGTCTTAATTTGCCGTCTTTTTTTTTGATGAAGAAGAACGACGACGCATAAGGGGACTTCGATGGACGAATGTACCCTAGTTTAAGTTGTTCATCTAGCCATTCGCGTAGTTGCCCGTCTTCGTCTTGTGACATCGGGTAGACTTTACAGTCGATGTTGGGGGGCGTGCCGGGTTTGAAGTCGATTGCGTGGTCCCATGGTCGTGAAGGTGGGAAGCGGTGTGAGGCCTCTTCGCTGAAGATCTTTGCGAATCGTTGATATGGTTCGGGGAGGGCGGTCACGACCGTGTTTTGGTTAGCGGCGATGGCGAGTTCAGTGGCTGTAGTACGTATCTGGCATTCTTCCTCGAGTTCTCGGACTACCTCCTCCGCCTCTTCTTGGGTTATTGCGCTGGCGATCGTGATCTGTTGTTCTGTGGGGTTGATTGACCGAAGTACTACTGGGAGGGTGTCTTCATGTATAGTGGCGTGTGCCCAGCTGATTGTTGGTTCGTATGTTGCCAGCCAGGGGTATCCGAGGACGAGGTCTTCGTTGCCTATGTCGGTGACGAGGAACCTCATAGTCTTAGAGACGTTATTGGTTTGGACGTCTAGATCGATGAAGTGTGTGATAGACCCAGCTTTGTTTTCCGTATTGTCTATGTTCCAAATCTTTTTGGGTTTCTCAAGGGTTTGTAACCCGAGGCCCATTCGTTTAGCAAATGCGGGTCTTATGAAGTTGTCGGTGGCTCCGGAGTCTACGAGCCCTCTTATGTCGGCCATGGAGTAACTGGTGCGAATCGAGACTGGAATTCTGAGCGAACGATAGCGAGTCATGATTACAGAGTTACAATTAACTGCCCTCACCCAGGCCGATGGGTTCAGGCGTCCTGAAAACCCTCTTGGGTCCACAGGTCCTTGAATACGAGGTCCTTGACCTCGTCACTGGCCCCTCTAAGCGTCTCCATCCATCCTTTGGCTTGTTCCTCTGGCGTAGCCTCCGCACGACGCACCGTTGTCGGTTCTTGACTATAGTAGTCGGTGTCCATGCTTCAACTTGTGCTTGCGCGTGGTTGGAACGGTTGCCTGGGCTTTCTGGGGCGTGTGCAGTCTCGTGAGAAGTGACCCGGGTTGTTGCAGTTGTAGCAGATGACTTCCCTCATATCTCGGCGTGGTCCGCTTCCTCGATTTTGTCCTCCCCTCGGCGGAAATGGCGGTTTCTGGTAATTGCCGCGGTTTGGGTCTCCTACTTCCGCGAGGCGTGCGCGGGTCCTGTCTGCCGATGTATCCATGGCATTTGGGTCGTAGCGTGGTGGCTGGGGTCTGGACGGCGCCCACTGTGGGATGTATCCGCGGTTTTGCTGTGGTCGTGGTGGCGGTGCGTTGCGGGGTGTTGTGTTGAGTCCTAGTCGAGCGCGTAAGTGGATGTATTGTTTTTGTCGTCGCAGCGCTGCTTCCTTCCATTCGTCGAAGGTTTGAGGGTCATCCAACTCGTATATTTTTGTAAAAAGGGCTTTCGGGAGGCCCGCCGTGAATCGGTCCAGCGTTTGGCGGTCGTTGAGGCGGTAGTCAGCCTTCCGTGCTAGTTGCTCGAAGTTGGTGACGTACGAATCAATGTCGTCCCCAATCATTTTGAACCCTTTTGCTAGGGTCGCTTGTGCTTGCTCCTGTTCCAGGACGTTCGAGAAGCGGTCGGAGAATCCCGCCGTTAATGTATCCCATAAAAATGGGTCGTATCTGTTGCGTCCGTGGTGCAGTTCGTTGTTGAGCCATTGGAGGAATCCGAGTGTCCAATTAGATACTCGTGGTCCTTTGACGAATCCCAGAAACAGCAGGCATCGTCGATAAACATTGGTCATGATTGGCGCCTCTGAGTTTTGCCCCCAGTAAATGTGCCACTGCGTGAGGAACGACTCGTACTCATCTCGGTTTCCGTCGAATATGTTTGGAGGTTCTCCTACGAGTTTGTCTGCTCCGTGTGGTACTCCCGGGGCGGGTCCTGCAGCTGGTGGTGGCGGTGGTGGTCCTCCTCCGAAGGGATCTCCTCCGCCTCCTCCTCCAAACTGGGGTTGCCTTCCTCCGTGTGGTGGTCTTCCGCCTCCAGGCAGTCCCTGACCGAAGTTTCTCCCGGGTCTTCTTGGTGGCGCTGGTCCTCCTGCTCCCGGTGGTGGGTCGGGTACGTCCGGTCCTACCGCTCTAAATATGGCGGCGTCATCGGCTGTCATGCGATGCCCGGTCGTGGGGTTGATGGGGCGTAGGTATGCTTCGGCTTCTTCAGTAATCCTTCGGGCTTCTTCGACAGCCGTATCGACTTCGGTAATTGTTGCGGTGGCCATTCCTGCGGGAGGGTGTACTTCGATGTTTTCTGGTTCGTTTATTCGTAGGGACTCAGCTGTTTGTATTATGTCTCCCACTTCAGATTCTTCGTCGTTGTCAGTTTCTTCGTCGTCCCCGCTAGTCTCGGATGGTGCGGGGGTTCTTGGTTCGGATGTGCTGGGCTCTTCTTCGGGTTGTCCGTCTATGCGTCCCCACTCTTCACGTGTGGGTAGGTTTCTTGCGTCGATATCGCAGTTGTAGTTTCTTCCTGCGGGTCGTACTGCGTCGTATCGGTTGTCTACGGGGTTCCAAGTAATCTCAACCCAACACAAATTGTCAAAGTTGAACTCAACGGGGCGGTATCGGGTTGGCCCCGATGCGAAGTCCACGAAGTACCCTGTTTCTCCTCGGTATTCTCTCCACCTAGCGGCTCCTAGGAATTGTGTTGGTACGTTGCGGTCTCCTCGTCGTTCGAGGGAATAAGTTTGGAAATTTCTCCACTGATCTCGAGTTGTGAACGCCACGATGAAGGGATCTTGGTCTTAATGTAACGCCACCACTGGCGTTAGTCCGACTTGGACACGAAAGGGCGTTCGCGACTTAGCAGAATATCCCTTCGAGGTCACGTGACCTAATCACGAGATACACGGCGCTTATGGGCACGTGATCTGAACGTACACTAGGGCAAGTCGTGCCACTAGGTAATCCGATGTTCGCAGAAAGACGACTTGCTCGGAAAGAGACAAGCGAGGCACACGTGAGAAGACGAGTGGAAGTGGTGAATTGAAGAAGACCAAGATGGCGAATCTTGGTCTTATCGAGCCACTATTTATACATATACGAGGTAGCTTTAAAGCTCCTCCCGAATCTGTACGACGAATGGCGTATGTAGCTCGAACCCTACTATCGCTATCCTAGTGTTTACTAATGCCACATCAGCATGTGATAACGCTGCTGGCTGACTGATACGACTGTCCATGACTCATTACTACTTACTAACGAGGTCATAACCGTAAGTAAGAGTCCACTTCTTTGCGTACCGTAACACGCTACTATTGGTGGCCACGCATGGCAGGCTTCATAAGCTCATACGTAGAAGGATGCGATCGATGTCAACGCTACCGCAAAGATCTACACCCCAAAGCCATAATTCAGCCACAGGAAGTACCTGAGGGACCATGGCAGATAGTCGGAGTCGATCTAATCGGCCCCCTGCCCATGTCACGTGGAAAGGATATGATCCTCAACATAGTGGATCACTATACAAAACAGATCCATCTATTTCCAGTGACGTCCCAAATCACGGCTGATGGGGTAGCATCCATCTACTTCGAGCAAGTCTTCCCCTTGCACGGGATCCCCAAAAAAATCATCAGTGACAGGGGACCCCAGTTTGCTGCAAGGAGCATGCGGGCACTATATAAGCGACTAGGGATAGACGCAGGTCTCACTACCGCCTATCACCCTCAGGCTAATGGACAGGTAGAGTGCAAAAATCAAGAAGTAGAAGTCTACTTGCGCTTGTTCATTAGTAAGAGGCAGGATGATTGGGCAGACCTGCTCCCTACAGCGGAATTCGTGGTCAATAGTAGACTCAACTCAGCCACGGGGCACACCCCCTTTGAACTACTATATGGCTATACGCCTGACTTCACCATTCCCGCTGGCAGGCCTACCGGTATCCCAACGCTCGATAAGCGTCTACAGCACCTAGTTTCCACAAAAAGGGATGCAGAGGCAGCTCTACGCCTAAGTAAAAGGCAAATGCAAACAGACGTTGAACAAAGACACAAGCCATACGTCTTCAACGTCGGGGATAAAGTCTGGTTGCAAGCGAAGCAAATAAAAATACACCAGCAGTCGTCCAAACTGGGCCCTAAACAGTTAGGCCCATTTGAAGTCACTGAAGTTAAAAGTGACGTTGACTACAAACTTGCACTCCCCCCTGCATTACGGATCCATGATGTATTTCATGTAGACCGCCTCTCCCCTTATAAGGGAAACGAAGTCAATGGGCTTATGCCACCTCCACCTGAACCCATCACAGTCGAAGGGGAAGAAGAGTACGAAGTTGACCACATCAGAGACTCAAAACTCTTCGGTCGTACTCTTAAGTACCTAGTTCGCTGGAAGGGCTACGGTGAAGGCGAGGACACTTGGGAGCCAGCTAAGAACCTAGCGCATGCCCCGGACAAAGTCAAGGAGTTCCACTCCTTAAATCCGGGTGCACCTAGAAAAATAGCAGCACTCATCTACGCGTCCCTGCCTTGGCAAGCATCTCATATGTACACAGAGGCCAACGCGGACGTCGACCCTTAAGAAGGGGGGTGATGTCATGGACGCGTATATTATTTTCCCTATTTTTCTGTATTTTTACGGAATTATCTGGTGAAGATATAAAGGGCCGAAGTACGAGATATTGTTAGTCACATGCTGCCATCATGTGCACCCTTGAGCACGTGACCCTGGGATAGTTGCACCCTTAACGGGACAACCCAATCCGGTCACATTTCCATTTACGTACGGACTCACACGATTGGTAGATAAGGAAGGAACCTTCTAGATAGTTCTAGACTTCGCTTAGTAGTTCACGCTTACTCGCTGTATTAGGTTTTACTCAGCAAGATAAGGCATCGCGTCAGCGCCATGACTAGTGCATCAGTCAGCACAATAGATAGCGCTATTATTAGACACGACGCGTCAGCTCCTGAGTCATGGAGTCTTACTGTACACTTAGTAATAGTGTTTAGACTCAGTTCAAGCTCAGCCACAGTAGCGTATAAAAACCTCCTGTAGCGTCCTGAGTGGAACCAACTTGTCCTCTTGGTTCTCCACTCAGGTGCGTATTTCCCTTGTATTCCTTACTCTCCAAATCTGAACTGGTCCTCTTGGTTCTCCACTCAGCGTACCACAGCGTGATCACTGACGTCTTGAGTTCTTGCATAAAGACTCTGAGATATTCGTCCACTCCGCTGTGACTGTGCGTTAGCGCGTGATTTATCTCCGCGCCAGGCTTGGGTGTGCTCACCAGACAGTTCATTTATAGTTCGCACTTGAGCTTGACGTAGCGAGGTTGTCATACCGTTACACCCGGACTCGGACAATCAGTGGGTCTCCAAGGATGACGTGTTCGCCGATGAAGCAATTCGGGAGTTCAAACGTTCAAACCCCGCCAGGGAAACACATATAAGCGCAGGGAAATCCCAAGAGACGTCCCCATCTCCTTCACTCACTCACTCACACACTCATGTCCCAATCCCCAGTCCAAGTACACTATGTCCTCGACGACCTACTCCCTATCTCAGTACAACCTACCCTCATCGTTCAGAACGCGCCATCATCACCCCTGTCGCTTCCCCAGTCCATTCACGACGGAGGAAGTCGTCCACCTACCCCCCTACCATCCCTCATTCCTTCACCAACCTCTACAAGAGTTGGTACAAGAGATCCTTCGCCGACACACATGTCAACGTCCGCAGAACCCGATACGGATGAGACTCCGATTCAAGAGGACCGGGACTTCGACCGGTACCTATCAGAGGAACATTGCCCTCTACACCAACACCTCACTTACGGCAACCACCTCACCACCACGCACAACGAAACCCCTCCGTTATGCACCACGGACGGGGAGCCAATACGTATGCCGAAAGCTACTCGACCCAAGGTCCGCATCTACCGTGCGGAAGAACACAGCCCGGTTTCCCGACGCCAAGTGGAGACTCCTCCACCCCTCGGATTCCAATTCAACAGGGGAGTACACTATATCCCTTTCCAGATCCGCGATGCTCAGGACCGGCTGCACCCAGCTCGGTATACGCAGCTCATCCTTACGGCGGACCCCTTCGTCCTCGCCTACAGGAGAGGCAGCGACCAGCAATACGGCAAGCTGGTGCACGCCGCTCCCAACTACGACTACCCCCGAGACACCGCATACTGCGACGACGACTTGATCTTCCTAGATCAGCGCAGCATCATGCGGGAGTCGGTAGACCGCGCCCTCACGGGCATGAAAGACCTCACGTTGACAGCGGAGGTCCACTGCTACTGCTGCGCCCAGGCGGGGGTGGAAGCGAAGGAGTCGGAATTAGCACGGCTGATGGAGGAGTTGGACAAGGTCGCCAGGGTAAGACGCGAATGCGTGCTTCGCCTCCAGCGAGCCAACGCGATCACGCGTATCGAGGCGGAGCGGGACTCTTATCGCCCCGGGCTGGAAGCAGGACAGCAGGTGGCAGCGCAGAGGGAGGCGGCGGCACAGCGGGGTCGAGCTGGGGCTCGACCATAAGAAGGGGGTGATGTTACGGTTTGGATTGATCGGCGCCTCGGGCCGGGAAGTGGACACTGACGCGTCGACTATGACATCGCCGTCAGCAGCATATCGTCATGGACTTGTAGATCAGTCAGCCGGGTAAGCTCCGGCACATGTGATTGTACGATAATGGATCGGATCTCGGATGACTCGTAGTGACTCATAACTAGGATAGCTGTACTAGGGTTCACGGTACTTACGCTATTGGCTAGTTAGTATTCAAGCGGCGCTTCAAAGCCCGCGCGTAACTGTATAAGTAGACTAGTGTGAAGACCAAGAACGGCATCTTGGTCTTCTTCAAATACCACCACCATCTACTCGTCTTTACTAAGAGGCTCTTCCCCTCTTAAGTGAGTGTCCGGCATATCCCCTTAGACCAGGGATCCCCGTGACTTACCCTTCGCCTGTCCCTTCGCGGATCAGTGGACTTTCCCGCCAACATAGCAGCATACCAAGTCTTCCTCTATCGCAACGATCGCGTAGCCGCTCCGTATCACACCTTCTACATCCTTGACAG